>OU426987.1:161978690-162149761 GCA_911387755.1 Chrysotoxum bicinctum
TATTCTGGAAACCATTTTCAATTCGAAGAAATGTTTCAAAAAATATCAATCTTAAAGAAATGTTGATATTTTTCATTTCTCAAAAACATAATAAAATTACTTTATATTGAATTATTTTGAAACCTTTGTTTGGTATAAAAATGGTTTCTAAATCAATTAAAGAAACTCAAAAACATTACGATCATCCGAATGAAGCAGGGGTGTTTAAAATGACAGCGAAATAGAATATCGCAACCAATTTTGCTTAAACGGCATTATGATAAAAGTTCAGGTTTGTTTATAATTCGGCAAATGAAGGGTAAAGTCTTTTTAGTTTTGTTCAGTGAATAAAAGTTCAGAGTAGAACAGAGCAGAGTAGAGCAGAACAGAGCAGAGCAGAACAGCTTCCATGAGAAATGTCAGACAAGTTAGAACAGTCAGTTATCTGTTCTACCTTTCTCTAACTAAAAAGCGAGGGTAAGAAATCTTGTTCTAAGCTGTTCCAAACTGTATCAGACAGACTCATTGAACAGCAAATCAGAACAGTTTAGAACAGAAAATTTCTCATTGAACAGCAAAAAGGTGTACTTTTCTGTTCCAAACTGCTCTAAACTGTTCGGAACAGCGTCACTGAACAGAACTTTTGTCTCCAACACGGTATGTGTAACCAAATGGAATAGCTGCTCCACAATTTTCCAATCTAAAAAACAAATGTCTTCTTCGTAGTTTCAGAAATAAAATTTTTTTTACGTTAGTAAGTTATAACGACACAATGCCTTTTATTCAGCCCTATTGATGTATCCGTTCGGAGAAAATTATTTTTCGATTTGTTCAAAATCGGATAATTTTCTACCGAGGTACGCTGTTCCATTGACATATCAAAAAATCTACCGATAAAATGTGACGATCATCAACGCATTGCGATTAAGTACATTCAGCAAAGAATTTTTGACAGTTGTGCGTTAAATTTCTTCGAAAATTCTCTGACAGAAAATAGTTGCGGATTATTTTAAGAAAAATGGAATAGAATGAATGCGATTGTATGCTTCATTTTTGGTTGTTTTGAAGTGGTTACCTCGAACGAAATCTAAGTTCCGATTGGAACGGACTATCGTTTCGGAACTTCTTCCGAACGGATACCTCGATAGGGCTGATTATCTTAATTTTCAAATGAATCTTCAATGCTAATGCACTGTTCTTGGACAAACCTTGATCAACAAAATGATTTAGAATATTTTCAAGAAATTCTGCGCGATTATGGATTGGCTGCATTATAAGCATTTCGCCTAATGAATACGGGACGAGAGTTTTGATCAATTATTTCAGAATCAACAACTTTTTGATCGGACTTTGAGTCACCCTCATCAGCTTCTTGGTTTGCATAATTGTTCCTGCTCAAGTTGACATGAACAATTCGTGTTAACGATTTAAAGTTCTCAGTTTTTCTTAGAGTTTTCATTTCGAGCCAATTGATTGTGAGCCGCAGATGAGACAATAGTGCCTTTGGAAAATCCTGCATTTGTCGTAATATTGATAACACGATCCAAATGCTTTTCTTTGAGCTTGGGAATTATATAGTCACTAACAGTTTTGGAGTCGGTTGTACACTGAACTCGTTTCTTATCGACTTTTGCAATTTGCTTGCTAAATAATTTGCAAAGCAAAATAAAATAAAATGAGTAACTGAGTAATTTAAAAACTTAAAATTATACAGGGCGTCCAGTAATTCGTCTGCCATACTTTAGGATGTGATCTTGGTCATATTCTAAGAAAAAAGTTATTGCACAGTAAAGTCTGATTTTCAACATTGACATCACTTTTTAACTATTTAAAAAAAGGATAACTTTGGTGTACCCTGACCCATGTTAAGGTCAATTTCTCTGTCAGTATTAATGGTAAGGACCTTAATTTGGACTTTAGTAAAAATACTAACCTTTGAAACTATGTTTACATTGAGCTGATATGTTTTTAGGGTTGCCAGATATTCAATTTTAAATGATGTTCAATTTTTCTTGCCCAAGCTAAATTTCAATAAAAATTCAATAAATTTGAATTACACGTTGCACTGCCAAGCTGGAGAACTTCTTCTTCGTACTGGGACTCGCAAATAAAAACCTGAAAAATAAAATGGAAAATCAAATTGCTTTTCAACTAAAAATAAAATTAAACTTTTAACTTACGCGTTGCACTACCGCGCTGGGGAACTTCTCCGTCGTTCTGGCTACTGCTGCAAAGAAAACCTGAAAAAAAAGAAAGGAAAAACAATATGTATTTATGTTTTTATTTATTAAGATCTAAGCTAATTACACCAATCTACTCTAAACTACCAATAACGAAAACTAAGTCTAGCGTAATAATAAAGCGAAAAGTGTTGAAAATTTAGAACTTACCTGCATAGAAAAATCGCCGCCATGTGCAACAGCTACAGCATCGTCCAGAGTAAATGTTTGTAATTTTTTGTTATTGAATGAAGTAGGGGAATGGACGGATGTGGGAGAAGTATTACCGTGATAATATTAGAGAAGAGGTAAGCGAGAACGAGATGAATATATTAGACACTTGGGATCCATAACTACTTGATACATCCCACATCAAAATTATTTTATTGGAAATGGAATCCGTTTTGTTCTACACACTTCGTTAGTTATTTAGTGGAACGTAAGGAGGTATATTCATGTCGATAAGGTTGAATAGTAAATAGGAGAGGCTTAGGTAATAGCTAAATTGATTGCAGGGGAAGAAAAGAAATTCGAGAGCGTTTTTTTTCTCATACGATAGTTGTTTATATATATATCGGTTTTGGTGGGCGAGCGGTGAATGGTTGATGGAATTAGTGTCTATTTAGTTATAAAGCGGGATTTACTTGCGGGTCGAGAAGTATAGTCACCGTTCAGGTAGAAAATTATAGAAGAAAAGAAACAGTCAAGAAGAGTGGTCGAATGTCAAATTTTTTTTAAAATAATCGTTAAGAAAGAATATTCAAATAATCAAGTATAAAATAATAGAAGGAAGATTACAAATATAAAAGAAAAAAAAAATTTAGGGTAAGTGAAATTACACAAAATAAGAAAAGTTTAAAAAAAAAAAAAAAAAGAAAAAAAAATGTAGATAAATTCAGTATCAACGTTCTTCAAAATTTTAGATCCAGAGATCGCTGTGAACCAAACCAAAAAGTAAACTGAGATATAGAAAAGCGCCAAATCGCCAAAGTAAAGATTGCAAGATCCAGAAAAAAAAAGGAGCTAGGATATGAGAAAGAGGATAAGTTACAGAAGGCATAGGATAAGACATTGTAAAAGGTGGTGAGTGCTAGATTTAAAAGATAAATAAAATTATATGAAAAATAAACGAGTGAAATTTTAAAGTGTTAAAGGAAGTGATTTTTCGCGGCGGTCACCAGCAGAACTTAGTGGCCGCCGAAGGTTTATCGCCACAGAGGAATCCGCCATTTTGATTGCTAAATAACCAGAGCGCCGAAGTCTCTAGTACGCGGCACTTCATGCGGCTTCCCTCCATTACGGTGTACTATATTCTGAATCCTTTTCCTTTGACAAAAATATTATTATCAAAAAAAAAAGAGAGAAAAAATTTGAAAATAACTTACATAATTGTTCCCAAAGTGGCAAAACAATTTTTTTTTTGGCGTAATAATTAGTTTATTTAAATATTTAAAAGTAATTTCATATTTTTCTTTTAACAAAAAAAAAATATCGTTATAAATAACAGAAATTGTAAAACAAAAGAAAGATAAGAGAAGTAAGAAAAGAAACCGGACGAACTGTGCTTTCCTCCGTGTCGCTCGCGATCGTGGTAGACCGTTTATTTGGGTTAAGTCCGTTAGACGTAGACCTAATTAGAGCTCTAGCTAGGTAGGGTCTTCGGTAGCGCCTCCGTTACTTACCCAAGGTGCTAAAAAGAGCACTATCTTTTCTTCAAAGCCTGAGGAAGGTGTCGGCGCGTAAGAGGGTGAATTTTTGCCTCAAATTCCTTACTTTTTCTTTGTTATATATAAAAAAAAACAATAAATATCATCAATAAAACAAAAAACAAAAAAAAAATTTATATAATATTAATGGATAGTCTTAAGAAAGCAATATTTAGGTAATAGGTTTAGCAGAAATTCTTAGTTTTAAGCAAAAAGTATATTTTTCCCGTCAAATCTTTAGTTTAGACAGTTAGTTTCAAGTTTTTTTTTTGTAAATGTATCTTAAATTCCAATATAAATAATAGTTTAATTTTCAATATATTAAATGTTCTTATATGCGCCAAACATTTTGTCTTTTAATGGGCTATGAGATTAGCCTGATGGAGAATTAAGAACATTTTTCAGGGGGTGGAAAGAGGTGACTATAGGAACCTAGTGGAGAAAGAGATGGAGTGAAGGTAACGATCGACTCTGCTTTCGGGGAGTCCGAAAATTTCTGCCACGGATTCCAGGTCGGGCGGGCGGCTGCACCGCATAACATCAGCGGTGCCACAAATTAAATCACGATGGTAGACTCGTCGACGGTAAGCAAAACGGTGGCAATTCAAGTATGTATTTTTTTTGGTTTGGCACGAATTTTTTGTTTTTGTTACGGGTCTGGCCTGATCTTAGAACAAGATCCCCCCCCTACATCCGACGAGCTAAAGCCGTGCCTCGCTAGCGTGCCAGTTCTTAAGGTCAGACATTCCTCTCCCAGACATTCAGGTATCCACCATAGATGTTTTCGATTTCCTTTCCCCATACTTACTTTTATACTCTTTCTTCTTACTTACCCTTTTCAAATTTTATCCAGATGTATACAGCTTCATATTTTTGTACGTTTCATTCTCGTTTCCAAACCGCTTCCGTTCACACAAACCTACTCCATTTTCATCTAACCATGTATTCGCAGTATCGTTTCTTTTCCGGTTCCTGATATTTTGCTAATCTATTCCAATCCGATCCTGAACGGCTTCCCATAACCTACCTATCCACTTCCTCAAACCTTCACGAGTCCCATCCCCTCACCGACTGTCTCCCAACCAAGCACTCGGTAACAAATGGCGCCCATCAGTGTAGTCCTAGTCTTTTGTGCATTAACCCTACCTCATCATTCATACTGGTCCCGGTGACATGATCTGATGAAACGTACATATGTCGTGATTGGGATCGCTCATAAGAATACCTAATCACCTGCGACGTGGAATTGGGTAATGCCACCGAGAACAGAATGAACCGATAAATTTCCTTTTCTCCATATCGCCGTGGCCGGAGTTTGGGATTTCTGTAAGTCTTCAAATGGAAAGTTTCGACAAACCTTTGGATTGCGACAGGAATCTTCGATCCGAAAACGGAGGTATCAGCTCAATACACAGATGCTGTTGATGTCGGAGCGAAATGAATCGTATGTCTTGGTCAGGATGGCTCTCTAGAATGCCTGAACAATAGCGACGAGTCATCTCGGCTCCGACAGCAACATCAGATGTGTACCAACTCAATGTATGTTTTTTTGATTGGTGTGACCGCTGCAGCTGGAGGTTTTGCGTCTTTCTCGGGATCGCTCTTCAGAATGCCTGAGCAATAGCGACTAGATACTTCGGTTTCATCGGTTACATCAATTTGGAATAGTCATTATCGTATGTATGTTGTAATCACTACGTTTTGCTTACCAATCGGAAGTTTACGTCATATGCAGACGAGAGTTGCCTCAACCGTACTCACAGTCACCGCCAAATAAAAGACCTCACCAGGAAGTTACCTCCTACACCCCCGACAATTATGAATGAAAACAAACCACCAAAACAATTTTTTTTAATAGATACAAAGTACATACATAATTTTACAAACATATACTTATAGGTAGAGAAAATTATTATAATAAGCTAAGTAGTTTAAATAGGAAAAAAAAGGAATTGGTTAGTAATTGTATATTGAGAATTAGCATTAGTTCTTTTTAGAGATTTTTTTTTACATTTTAGGATAGGTACATAGTTGTAGTTATACAGTGGCATAGCATAAGTACATAGTTATAAAATTTTATATTGAATATTATTTTTAGGTAGTTTATTTAAGCATATAGGTAAATAGTTATAGTAATTTTATATTGAGAATTAGTAGTAGTTCCTTTACATAATATAGTAAGTTTATATTCAGCATTAGTATTAATTCTTTTTAGGCATTTCTTCTGTTAGCATATAGGTACATAGTCATAGTACGTTTATATTCTGTAATAATAGTATAAATTCTCTTTAGAAATTTTTTTTTGTTAGCATATAGGATATAGGAACATAGTCATAGTAAGATAATATTGAGCATTGGTATTAATTCATTTTTAGGCATTTTTTTAGGCATAGGTATTACATAGTTATAGATAGCAAATAGTTTTTTTTCTCCTCAATTGTAATTTTTAGTTTTGTTAGATATTGTGGCAGTTAAATTCTAGGCTTAGTTTCGTGTTAATTATAATCCGAATTAGAATTAAGTCAATTATAGTTCAACAAAAAGTAAAATAAGTTAGTATTAGGATTTTGAAAAGTACAATAAATTAATTAAGGTGTTGTAACAGGTGTAAGTGCCCAGTATAGTACATTTGTTCTGATAATTTTTAATATTCATAGATTTTGTTTTTGTGTTCAATTAAGATTTTAGATTAATAGAAATTATATATAGTGTTGCTAGTAAGGGTTTGTCGTTCGATCAATCAGGGCTTCGTCTTATCCAAGAGCGGCGAGGGATGAAATCTAGAGTAAAAGAAAACAAAATTAATAAGAGATATTTAGGAACAAAGAATAGAGTAATCACGCGGTCGTTAGCAAAACAATATTTAGACTATTCGTTCGACATGGCTCCAGTGAAGCATAGTCCGGTCAGAAAAAACACACAGAAACCGTTTTCTCAAGAAGTAGGTGACAGTTTACCCAGCCAAGTACCACCTCAACCATCTAGAAAATCTGATAGCGCCGAATCAATAGCAGCTCCGTCGTTTAGTAGCCTATCAGGGTTGGGAACTCCGCCTTTAGAAAGGCAGGCTAGGGGTTCAGAAACTTTGGTCGAGGGAGGTATGCAATCCGAGAATCCAATCGCGGCGGCGCGAGTGGACTGGCTCCGAGAACAACGTCATTAGGTCAAAGAGACATGATGGCCTGCGGTGCTTTCGAACCTATCGATTGGGATCTAGAGAGTAGATCAAGAGCCAGAAGCCTTCAAGGCGAACTTTTTCCGAGGGATGCTGGAACTCAAAGAGGAGTGAATAATAGGGACAATTTCCGATCCATTCGATATGAGTGGGAAACTGTGATAGGGCCGAGACCGATTAACGCACAGCTCTCTAGGAATTTAGAAAATGAGAAAGAAAATTTGATTGGGGGAAATACTTTCGAAGGAACAGGCGCGATTCCAAAAATGATAAGCAACGAACCTCCGTTAGGTGGGGGTAGGATATCGACATTAGTTAGACCGACAGTAGGCAACGATAAGGGGAAAACCAAACCGACCTCAGACGAGGTAAATATATCAGCGGAATTGAAAACAGTCATTAATTTGGCGGTTGTGCAGGCGTACAATTCATACACTGATTCTCTGAAAAGTGAACTGTCCGAGTCGCTGAAGGTGGAAGTTAGAAAGAACTTTCTGGAGTTTTTGGGGGACATAAACCGAACAGTACGAACTCAACCACCACCAGCAGAGATAGGGCCTCCGAAAACATCGTCAGTAAGGGCCAGAGTTTACCCCGGTAATAATGCACCAAATACACAAAACATAGAGTTCGGAGGTGACCAAAGAGCTTGTGCAGGCCAGTTCAAAGCGCAAGGTGAAGGTTTTCGCGATTACGAGAACCAGCGACCAGGTGGATCCGGAGGATGGCAGAATGGAATGCACTACAGGGCATACGGTCAGTACTACCCTCAGCACGTCGGAAACCCTCCTTTTTTTTTTTTTTTTTTTTTAAATGATTTACACAGTACGAGCATTAGGAAAATAAGGAGGGGTTTAAAAGGAGATACCGATGCACATTAGTTTTAAATTTTTGAACATTACAATGGGAAGGAAAAATAGAGCTGGGTAAAGCATTCCACATTCGTGTAGTCCTGCTAAAGAAAGAATCTCTGTATTTCACAGTACGTCCGAAGGTGGACTTAAGGGTAAACTGATGAGCATTCCTAAAAGCGCGAGTATTGCGGTTAAATTGTTTAAGGGGAGGAATGCAACTGGCTATTTCGCTAGAGCATTGTCTATAGAAGTAACGGTAAAATAATGAAAGACAAGAAACATTGCGACGGTGCTCGAGAGATTCAAATGTTTCTGTTATACTTCTATCACCTATCATTTTTAAAGCTCTTTTTTGGATTCTATCCAAGAGACTCAAGTGTGTTATTGGAGCACCTGCCCAAATATGGGAATTGTACTCGAGCTTTGGACGAATATAAGCCTTATAGATTATAGCCAGATCAGAAGGGGTAAAAAATTTCTTGCAACGTCGAAGGAAACCTAAACACTTGGCAGCGTTTTTGGCAACGTCGAATATGTGGTCATTCCACACAAGATGGTCTGTGATGCACATACCGAGCACAGAGAGTTGTTCAGTTTCCTCAACGCAAGTGCCACTCATGGATAGCGGCATAGGGGGTGGGTTCTGCTTTAACGACAGGAGACAGCATTGAGTTTTCGAAGCATTAAATTCTACACGGTTTTTTATTCCCCAATGGACAATGCTGTCAAGATCAGAATTTAATGAGCTTATCATACGCTGCCGTTCAAGTTCCACTTCCGAAGAACAAGGAAGTGAATCTTTGAACGAATATGAAAAGCTGAGGGTACTATCATCAGCAAAACAATTTAGTGGATTAGAAGTTTCAGATAAGAGATCGTTGATAAACATAAGGAAGAGAGTCGGAGACAAAACGGAGCCCTGGGGTACACCAGCATTTATTTTATGAGTTTCAGACTTGAGACCATCCAATACAACTTGTATTGAGCGGCCTGAAAGGTAATTTCTAATCCAACGAAGAAGAGATTCATCAATACCAAATGCACGCATTTTCGATAAGAGAGCTTGATGCCAAACTCTATCAAATGCTTTTGAAATATCAAGTGCAATAATCTTACTTTCTCCAAAACGATGTAAAGATTTGTGCCACTGTTCGGTGAGATATACCATCAGATCACCAGTGGACCTATTGCTACGAAAGCCATACTGCCGGTCATTAAGAAGCTTTCGTTCTTCGAGATATTTCTTGAGCTGATTATTTATCAGCGTTTCCATGACCTTGGAAAGAAGGGACGTAAGTGCAATTGGACGATAATTTGAGGGGGACGAAGATTCACCTTTTTTAGGGACAGGCTGGACAAATGCTGTTTTCCATCTACTCGGAAAGAGTCCAGAGGAATAGGATAGATAGAAAAGCTTACGCAGTGGTTTTGCCAGCGTTGAAGAACACCTCTTCAGAACAATAGGAGGGATACTATCCGGGCCAGCGGATTTGTGTATGTCAAGATCTTTCAGGACTCTTGCAACTGTACGAGTACGAAAGAAGACTCGTCCCATGGAAAAATTTGTGTTCTCAAGTACAGGAGGAGTCATAACACTCTCTGGCAGCGTCGAATTAGCAGCAAAGTGTGCTGCAAGCAAATTGGCTTTATCAATAGAGCTGACGTAGGGAGTGTCATTGATAACGAGCGTTGGGACCGATGACGAAGTAGTATTTCGGATATTTTTTACAAATGACCAGAAATTTTTACTACCCTTGGGACATTGTAGTATTTTCTGCCTAATTTGTTGGTCATGTAAGAACTTGGTTTTTCGAATATGATCATTGCAAGTCTTTCTAGCTTGTTTGAACTTATTCCGGTTTTCCTCAGTAGGGTTGGCTTTATAACATCGGAAACTTACTTCTCTGACCCTGATAACCTCTTTACAGCTCGAATCAAACCATGAGTTCTCTTTCGGTTTGATAGATTTTTCCCTATGCGGGATATAATCTCTCATTCCGATGAGAATTAAATTTGTAATCATATCTGCACTGGAGTTCACGTCATTATCGAGGAAGCATAATGACCAGTTAAAGTTTCTGAAGAAATCATTGAGACCGTCCCAGTTGGCTTTCTCGTATTGCCAAACGGTTCTCTTGGGAGTTTTCTCTTTAACTGAGGTTTTCAGACACGAGAAATTCGCAGATATGACACAGTGGTCTGATGTGCCTAGAGGCGATAATACACTGATGGTGTATTTATCAGGATCAGAAGTAAGGAACAAGTCTAGTGTGTTGGCGGTTTGACCTGCAATGTCAGGAATTCGAGTTGGCTCATTAACAAGCTGAGTCAAGTGGTTTAACTCAGCAAAGACCTCAACATACCTTCCTTCGGGTGTTGTCTGACCAGAAAAGCGAAGCCAACTAGAATTGTGTACATTGAAATCGCCCGCAATGACGATTTCAGTGTGAGGATAATGGGAAACAATTCTTTGGATGGAATCGGACAGAGCATCAAATTCGTTAAAAGTTGAATTTCTGTCTAGGTTTGGACTTCGATAAATGAAACAGGTATGTATGATGTGCTTATGTACCGTGAATTTTAACCATATAAAATTGAAATTCGTATTTAAACATTTACCATATTGCGGTTGAAGTTGGTACGCAACATCATTTCTAATAAAGATTCCGAGACCGTGGTGTGGGAAGAATAATGGCACTAAGCTATACCCATGTAGAGAAAATTCCGAATGATCGGTATTCTCACCTACCTGAGTTTCACTTAGTGCCAAAACAGCTGGCCTGTTCTTTACAGTATGAACGTACGTGGCACAGAAGTTCTTACGCAAGCCCCGAATGTTGCTAAAATCAACCCTAAAATCACTTACCATTGCAATATTCACAAAACAAAAAAAACTAAAACAAACGAATAGTCTAATTTAATAATTAATAAACTCAGTACCAGTTGAACTTTTCAATACACATTACCATTAGTGTTATGCCTAAATGGCAATATGTATCAAATCCGCTCCTGGTTTAAAGAGAGTAATAATTATCAAATATACATTTGTTGTTATCTACACTTGATTCATCGTACACTCTATGTGTGTGTACACACAGTGCATACGATGATCAAGGTAGATCAACTGTAAGTGATGGGGGGAAAGGGATGGACCAGGGATTAGCACTCGCGTTTCTGTGATTTTTTTTTTTTTCTATTTTATTCACTTTTAATTGTACTAATTTAGTTTTATTGTTTTTTGTGTTTAAAATTGTGGCGGGACTATTTTTATTATTATTATTTTTTTGTATTTAACTGGGTTATTGATTTTTTTTTTTTTGTTTGTTTCTTTTTTTGTGTTTAAAATTGCGGCGGGATTTATAGAAAGCACGAACAGTTGGTGCGCGCACGTTGACCTGCGGAAAGGGCAGGTGCGTGTAATAATGCAAAAATAATCGTTAATATGAACGGAAGTAAGGAGGAAAAAATTAAAATATTGGAAAGAACTGAAATAACGAAGCCAGAAAAAAAGAATGTTGAAATAAAACCATTGCACATAAGAGTTAGGGAAT
Organism: Chrysotoxum bicinctum; assembly: GCA_911387755.1. Taxonomy (NCBI): domain Eukaryota; kingdom Metazoa; phylum Arthropoda; class Insecta; order Diptera; family Syrphidae; genus Chrysotoxum; species Chrysotoxum bicinctum. Next base: position 161,990,175 of record OU426987.1, read on the forward strand.
ATAATTTAGCAAGAGAAAGAATTTTTAAAAACCAAATCAGTACAATATCGAAAAGAATTTTAAAAACGCGTGAAAGATACATTATGAGAAGAAACACCCGAAAGCAGATCCTATCTACAGTAGTTGACACGAGCGCAGATCCTAGACCGTATGCGAAAATCGATTTAGCGGGTAAAGAGATACTGGGCCTGCTAGACAGTGGGGCCAGTATCAGTATTTTAGGGAAAAATTGTGTGAGTTTTGTAAATTCACTCAAACTACCAATACAGCCATACAAGTCAGACGTAAAAACGGCCGATGGCAAAAATCAAGCAATTATCGGAAAAATTAAGCTAGAAGTAAGATTCAAGAACCAGAAACACGAAATCACGTTTTACTTAGTGCCAAATTTAGATCAAGAATTATATCTCGGGGTCAACTTTTGGAAAGCTTTTGAAATCGCTCCAAACGTTGTTAGTACCGTCTCAATTCTGGAAGAGGCCGGTGAGGTGAGGAACGCCCATCAGCTGATGCCCGAACAGTTATCTAAATTGGAAGAAGTAAAAGGGAAATTTTTAGATTATGATCGTCACGGTCTCGGAAAGACGCCTATAATGGAGCACGTCATCGATACCGGGGACTCGATTCCTGTAAAGCAGAGACACTACCCTGTTTCTCCAGCGGTGCAAGCTATTTTGTTTCAGGAGTTGGACAGAATGTTGAAGCTCGGCGTTATAGAGGAGAGTGAAAGCCCTTGGTGCTCGCCCGTCGTTCTTATCAAGAAGCCAGGGGAAGACGGTACTATTAAATACCGTTTTTGCCTGGATTCGCGTAAGGTCAACGCGTTGAGTAAAAAGGATGCCAACCCTCTTCCTCATATATATGCAATGCTGCCCAAAGGTTGTGCCGTTTAATGGACAAAGTGATTCCTGCACGACTCAGGGATCGAGTTTTCGTCTATCTTGATGACTTGCTTATTATAGCACCAACTTTCGAGACCCATATAGCCTTGCTGAGCGAAGTAGCCGAATGCCTAAGAAGAGCAAATCTCACCATCAACGTGAAGAAGTCAAAGTTTTGCTTCAAGGAGCTTAAGTATTTGGATTTTATCGTTGGTGGTGGGAAGCTGAAACCGGATCCAGCGAAAGTAGAAGCGGTAGTGGGTTTTCCGTTGCCGAAAATCCGAGACAGGTACGTCGACTACTTGGCTTAGCAGGGTGGTATAGACGTTTCATTCGAGATTTTTCAACCTTAAGGGCTCCTCTAACTGATACATTGAAAAAGAAAAATGTCAAATTTAGAATGACTGAAGAGGCTATAACCGTTTTCGAAGGTCTGAAAAAAGCGTTAACCACCGCTCCGGTACTCTCACACCCAGATTTCAATAAAAAAATTTTATATCCAGTGCGATGCTTCGGAGCAGCGTTGCCGCAAAAAAAAAATTTTCGTGCCACACTCTTTGAAAAAACGTGTCATTTGTACCATTTTCGTGCCATATAAAAAAAAAAAAACTCAAGTTATTCTTTAAAAATAAATTTTAATTAAATACTATTACAAGCAAATAACAAAAAAAATCACTTCCTTTATTCGTGTATAGGTATTTTACAGAAACAGGAGTTTTTGGCAAGTTCATAATAATAATAAGAAATAAATCTTTGTTATAATAAGTTAAATAAATAAATTAGCAAGAGGTTTGAAATTTTGACAATTATTAGGCTTAATAATTTCATTATATGACATTATAGCATTAATTGTTTTGTATGACAGTCTGTTTTTGTTGTTTGTTTTAATATTATTTAGCCTTAAAAACACTCGCTCTGATGATACACTTCCGTGAGGCAAACTTAGAAGAATCAACATAAATTTTGAAATATTAATGAACATTCCTTCGTCAATATTGTTTTTTAATTTGTACAACTTAACTTAGAACGTTTTTGAATCTTCAAGAAAAATATTTTCGGCTAGTCCAATCTCAAAAATTTTTCTTATTTCGCCAAAAAGAACATCTTTCTCGCACTCTAATAGATGAGAAAATTGTGATACCAAAATATTGAAGTGTGGCAAAATACTTTTTATGTTTGGATTATTTTTTAAAAAAAATTATTATCTTAAACTCATTAAGGTAAAATAATAATAAAAAAAACGTGCCATATTGAAACTTTTCGTGCCACCGTGCCACAAGAAAATTTCCGTGTCAAAATGGCACGATCATGCCACATCGGCAACGCTGCTTCGGAGTCCGGAATTGGGGCGGTGCTCCTTCAAAAGAACAGCGCTGAAGAAGAATTTCCAATCGCGTATTTTTCGCAGAAACTAAATTCGTGCCAAAAGAACTACAGTGTGACCGAGAAGGAGTGCATGGCAGCAGTTATGGCAGTGAAAAAATTCCGGCCTTATGTGGAGGGCATGGAGTTCACCATAATAACTGATCATTCTAGCTTAAAATGGTTAATGAACATGAAAGACCTTAACGGTCGCTTAGCTAGATGGAGCTTAGAGCTACAATCCTATGCCTTCGACATAGAGCACCGGAAAGGGTCGCTGAATGTTGTACCGGACACTCTTTCTCGGGCACACTTGGACAGTTTGGAACTAGCAGAAGTCACCCCCTTGATAGATCTAGATTCTGAAGAGTTTCGTTCCGAAGAGTATCTGACACTTATAGAGACGGTAAGAAACAATCTCGCAGAGTTGCCTGACTTGAAAGCCGAAGACGAATATGTTTATAAGCGAGTTTTTACATCAAATACTGATGCACCACTGATGAATTATTCGTGGCGTCTGTGGATCCCTTCAGGTTTGACTGAAGAAGTCATTAGAAAAGCCCATGAACCCCCACAGACGGCGCATGGAGGTATCGCTAAGACTTTGCATCGAATAAGGCAGTACTTCTTCTGGCCAAACATGGTAGTTTAAATTAAGCGCTTTATCGCCAAATGTGCGGTATGCAAACAAAGTAAGTCATCCAATCAAATCCTTCGTCCAATGATAAATAATAGCTACGTTACAAATTTACCTTTCCAAAAATTGTTTATTGATTTCTTGGGTCCGTACCCGAGATCAAAAACAGGAAATGCTTATGTCTTTGTGGTACTCGATCATTTTTCAAAGTATGTTTTTTTAAAACCTTTGCGGTCAGCTAACACAACGAATGTGATTAAATTTTTGAAAAATGAAATATTCAATGCATTCGGAGTACTACAGATTATTCATTCTGATAACAGGAAGCAGTTCGTAGCGAAAGATTTTCAGAATTTGCTACATAGTTATGGAATTCGACATTTCAAAACCGCGTTTTATTCCCCTCAGTCTAATGCTTCCGAAAGAGTGAATAAAACATTGCTATCTGCAATACGTTCTTACCTAAAAAAAAAAATATGGAAAACTTAAAAGAAGATATTAACTCATTGGCAGTAAAAATCGATATACTTATTGACGCGGTAGCTTTTATCAAAGAGCACCTATCACTTCAAAATTCATCCACAACTAAGGAAATTTTACCTTTTTTTTTTTATTGTATACTTTTATTTTTCCTAATATGTTTTTTTACAATAGTATCTGCGAAGCCGAAGCTTGTCTGCAGAAGATTATTTTTCGATTATGTTAAATAAAAGTAAGCAAAGGTTACGATTTTATACAAAATGCAATTTTAAAGTTTCAATTTTTTGATTAAATAAGTATGGATTATAATAAAATATACATGAAATTTTAATTTGTGCAATTAATGAAAAATTTTTTTAGTTCTTTTTTTCTTTTTTTTGAAGTTTTGAATCATGACAATTTCTCTCGGTAGTCCGTTGATTATACTTGGTACAATGTGTTGAAGTTTACGTCTTCCGTAGTTGTTGTAGTTTCTTGGTATCTGTAACATTCCTTGTGCACGTCTTCTGGTGTTGAGTTGGTGCTGGATTGGTTGTTTAAATCGGTTGTCATCAATGTATTCTATTATGGTCGTCATCTTAAAAATATCTTCAACTTGTAGTGGCTTAAAAAGTGTGTCATATGTTTGTCGATAGTTGTTGTTAATTTGTTTTATAGCTGCATTTTGGAGTTTTTGAATTTTGATAATGTGGGTTTTAGCTGCATTACCCCAAGCAAGTATTCCATATCGTATCCTTGATTCCATCAACGAGTAATAAACTTGTCTTAAAACATCGTGGTTAGTGTGGTATTTTAGATGAGACAGTGCAAACATCGCTTTCTTTAGGTCCATCCTCAATTTGTCTATGTGTGAATCCCATAAAAAGTGACTGTCTATTACTATTCCCAGATATTTGTAGTGGCTTACTAATTCGATGCATTCTCTTTGCGTTTTAGGGCAGTCATCATTCTGTAAATAGATCCTTTGATTTGTCTGCTTGAACTGCGGACTTCTAATATGCATCATTTTTGTTTTTGATGCATTAATTACCAAGCCGTTGTCGTGACACCAATCATCAATAGTTGATAACTTAAGGAAGTCAACATTATTATTATCATCTCCGAAAATAAATCAACCTCCTGTTCCTGTCCGTGTCACTCGAATAATTTTAAAAAGAGCAAATGTAGCCCTCACACCCTTAAATAAAAAGACGAAGAAACCAACACTATTATCGCAATCGCCTAACCATCGACTTCAAAAAATTATGCATCAGTAAAGTCATCTACGAGTACCTCCTCTACGGCACCATCAACATCTCTAATACCTTCAAATTCTTTTTCCTCAACATCTTCCACATTTGTCTCATCATCATCTACATCATTATCTACTATATCTTCATCATTAGCATCAACTTCTTTATCAACTCCAGTTTCTACGTTACTTACAATATCTTCACCATCAACGGCATCTACATCTTCAATTCATTCACCTATTATCTATGTGCCTGAATCATCTTCATCTTTACCTACATCTATTTCAACCAAAATATTGCCTTCATCACTTACAACTTCAACTTCATCATCGCTATCATTCTCTTCAACATCTCTTCCATCTCTTACGTCTTCATCTATTTGCTCACTTTCTGCAATTTCACATACGTTAACCTCGCCACCATCGCTATCAAATAATACTCCTGATGCAAATTTAAATTTAAATCCATTAATTCAACTTAAGGCGTCTGAGCGATTTAAATGTATTTTCTTATCCAACTTCGATCCCAACACAATATGTGATGACTAGGCTTCGGATTGTCATGCACTTAAAATCTGAAAATATGCGCTTGAAATATGCTCCTAAAAATGCAAAATATGCATTTAAAATATGCACTTAAAACCATTTCAACTTAATTTCTATTCAATATAAAAACACATTTTCTTCATCTTTTAAAATAAGTTAAAAATAAGACTAAAAAACTAAGCATGAGTGCATCAGTCAACATTTTTCCGTTTATATGTAGTGGTTTATGTGTAGTCGGAACTGAAAACAGTTGGCTGTTGTACATGAAACGTGTTAGGCCTCAGCCACGCACTGAGCGACGAGCGACTGAGCGATTGAGCGACGTCGCTCTGTCGCTTAAAACAATGACAAGTCGCTCAGAGTGTACGTGGCCACCTCCATACAATTTCATGTGTTTTAATTTTTTTGCGTCGCTCAGCGACTCGTCGCTCAATCGCTCAATCGCTCGTCGCTCAGTGCGTGGCCGAAGCCTTAAGCTTTATGCGCGAAACAGATTAAACCAGCAACAGCACCAGCGCCGTCAACAGCAAACAGCACGCTGTGGCCAGCAAATACTTTTTTCAAACACATTAAACCAGCATCGTTTTGTAATTTTTTGACATTTATACGTCTTATTGTTGTTGCATTTTGTGTTATTGTAACCAGCAACAGCAAATTTTGGATTTTGACCAAACGACGCTGTTGACGTTGCTAGTGCTGGTCTATTTTGTGTTGTGTTAAAATACACTGGCGCAAAATTTTAAACAGCCTATTATTGAGGTATTAGTGTGATACTACTTAGCAATTTGCTTACTTTCAAGTAGTTTACTAACTCATTCTTAATTTTAAACATTTTCTAACTGGTGCTGGTTCAATCTGTTTCGCGCTTTAAGCTTTACCACATTATACCCACACACTTTTTCATTTTTGATAGATGATCGTTTAAATTTCGATCTCATTTATACAGTTTCAAACACACAGGCTTAATTTTTTTTCATTTCAATGTTTTGCCGGCACAATCTAGTCAAGTTCATACATATATCCACCTTTGTTTATATAATACTTTATATTGTGGTGTTTGAATATGGTTCAAGATTGTCAGAAATGATAAAAGTTTTAAGGTTTGTTTGCACTGACATAAAATTTATATTTTTCTTACTGTCTAGTTTTGTTTTTGAACAATATAGGTAGGTACTCTAAAAATATAAATTTATTATAAAAAATATGCATTTATAGTAAAATATGCACAAAAAAATGCAAAATATGCATTTATAGTAAAATATGCAAAAATATGCACTAACGGTTAAATGCCATTTTAAAGGAAATTTCTTGATTCGTATACATAATTAGTTGCCTTGCTTCCAAGGTGTTCCTAAAACAATATGCATTTGCATGGAAATCCAAACCCTAGTGATGACAATATATCAGCGTATATTACTTCACGTTTCAATAATTCAAAATTCAAACTTGAACAAATGCAAACTAGAAGTATGGATTATGCACCATTTAAACTATATATTGCACATGAACTGTTTAATCTTTTGTTGGATAAGAAATACTGGCCAGAAGGCATAATAGTTCACGAATTCATTAATAAAAGGAATAATATTTGTAATCCTTTTCAGAAAAGATTGACAAGACAAACAATTCGTCGCAATTAATTGAAATATTTTATCAGAATGTAAGAGGTCTTCGGACTAAGACCAACAAGGTCTATTACACTTCTTCAATCTGCTCCTATGATATCATTTGCCTCACGGAAACCTAGCTACATTCGGGAATAAATGATTCTGAAATGTTTGACGACACATTTACAGCCCTATTAATAAGCACAAAATACAGGCGAAACAACTTTAACACGTATTTTAACTTATGATTCTTAATAATAAATGTGTGTTAGTCTTAAATGACGTTTGACAATGAGAGGATAATTTATCTCACCGATTTTGGTAATTAACGAGCGGATATCTTCAACTTGCTCGTCAAATTTGACAGAAATATTTTATTTAATAATACAAATTCCACTAAGTATCCAAGTAATGCCTGCCATACGTTATTGTGTTAACTAACCTTGTTGCCAGAACTCCAATTTTCAGTCATTTTTTTTCTTTTCTCGCATATCTATTTTTTTACAAATTAATTTGAACTTTCACACAAAAATTAAATAACCGTTTAGAATTTGTTTGACAACAAAAATTATTTTGTATGTCTGAGATGACATGCCGGCTTTCAATAATGAAAAAAGTACTAGGATATTTAGTAGAATTGAAGGAAGTGCTGCTAATTTTTCCTTGTTATTCAGTGAATAGATAAAATAAAGAAACGATAGTTTTATTAATATTTTAATTTATCAAAGGGATAATTTCATTATCCGTGTATTGAAAAAAACATGTGTTAACGAGCAAATTGTGTGTTTTTATTAATACGGCTGTTAATGTATATAGACGTGACAGATACTGCGATCCAAATATCGACACCTTTGGAGGGGGGATTCTCATAGCTGTAAAATCTTCTCTGTTAACTTCTCTGGTTAATGTTCCTGTTTCACTTGACAATGAAATTCTCTGCATAAAAGTACCATTTAAAGATAAGAACCTATATGTTATAACATTATATATAGTTCCTGGAAGCCCACAAGAGGTTTATTCCAAAGCTTTCGAATACTTAAGTTATATCTATGATTTATTGGAATACAAGGATGAAATAATTTACCTTGGCGATTTCAACCTTCCCAATGTCACTGGACGCGCTGTCGTGACACAAATGGTATGTTACCATCTGGTAATCTCAGATCCAACGACTCTAAGCTAATTGATGATTTGACTTCATTTGGACTTCTTCAATTAAATGATGTTTTAAATATTAATGGAAAACTGCTGGATCTAGTGTTTACTACTATTGACGATGAAATTACAATACGAAAATCCACCGAGCCTTTAGTGCCTGAAGATAACCATCACCCATCACTGATCTATTCACTTTCTAAAAAATTTAATAACTTTGATAATGAATTATGTGAAAACTTTTACTCTTTCAATTTTAAAAAGACTGATTTTATAAAACTTAATTCTTTGTTATCACAAGTTAATTGGTCTTGTTTGAATAATTGTTTGAATGTTAGCTTAATGGTGTTTAAATTTTACAATGTATTGTTTGATTGTTTTCTTAAATCTGTTCCCATCGCGATTGTAAAAACAAGATCTTTTGTCCCAGTTTGGTACGATAGTGAAATAAAAACTCTGAGAAATCGAAGAAATAAGTTATGGTCTACTTTTAAACTATACCCAACAGAAACCAATTTTAATATGTATTGTGAATCGAGGGATATTTTCAATAGAATATCTAGTTTAAAGTATCTTAATTACATTCAGAAGGTGCAAAGAGATCTAAAAATGAATCCAAAGTGTTTTTGGAATTTTATTAACAGCAAAAGAAAATCTTGTCCTTACCCGTCTGTTCTCAAGTTAAATGACATCTCAAGTCATGACCCACGGGTTATAACGCAACTTTTTTCTGACTTCTTTCAAAGTGCATTCAACTGTGTTTTATTCAACACGTTAAATACTAACGCAACAATCTTAAATTATATGATACTATTTACATAATAAAAAACTAAAAATACTTAAATCTATACTTTAAATTTAATTGTTAAAGATGAAGAACATATTCTTAAAACTGTGTGATTTTACGTTGTCATTAATTGAATGAATAAGAAAATAGTATTTATTGAAGACATTTATTAAGAGATTGAGAGGACTATTGGCGCCGTAGTTAGATCTACTGAAAATATTACAAAGAGGCAATTGCCTTCTTAAGCTAGAACGACTAACACTAAAATTCAATCTACAAAGAACCGATGGAGCTGTAACTGTTCCATTAACAATCCCCATAATAAAACAGAACTGTAAGTACTCACGATGACTTAGAAGGGATGGAAGATTTATTAGTTGAAGTCTATGTGTATAAGGTGGCAAATCAATAGTACTAGACCAAGGAAGAAAACGTAAACAAAATCTCATAAATCTTCTTTGAATACACTCTATTCTGTTGACATGAACCGCGTAATATGGGGCCCATACAATGCAACCATATTCCAGAATAGACCTAACAAATGAAACATACAGAATTTTAAGAACATAAGGATCACGAAAGTCACGAGCAAACCTTTTAATGAAACCAAGCATCTTATTAGCTTTTTTTATAATGCAATTGTAATGGTCCGTGAATGAAAGTTTTGAGTCCAATACCACACCGAGGTCAGCAAAACTTGACAGACTACACAAATGAGACGTGTTCAACATATAAGTATATGACAGAACATTGTGTTTGCGTGTAAAACGCATGGTTTTACACTTGTCAATATTTAAAGACAGACGATTAGTATTGCACCATTCCCAGAATTTTTGAAGATCTTTCTGTAAAAGTTCACAGTCAGCTACTGAGTCAATTTTTCGAAATATTTTCACGTCATCGGCATAAAATAAAGACATAGAGTTACTCAAAACAGAAGGAAGATCGTTAATAAATAAGACAAACAATAAAGGACCAAGATGACTACCTTGTGGTACACCCGAATTTACAAGAAACCATTTAGAACGTTCATTTTTAAACACGACACTATAAAATCTATTTTTAAGATACGAAGAAATCCATAAAATAAAGCGATTGTTAAGTCCAATGCTGCTTAGTTTCATAAGTAATATTTCATGATTAAGTTTGTCGAAAGCTTTACTGAAGTCAGTAAAAACACAATCTACTTGCTTATACTTTTCAAAGGCATCTAAGCAGAACGTTGTAAACTGTAGTAAATTTGTGACCGTAGATTTTTTTTTCACAAAACCATGCTGGTTTTCACATATAACAGAGGTACAGTGAAACGATAGAACATCACAGATAATGGATTCGAACAATTTAGGAATGACAGAAAGCTTAGCAATAGGTCTGTAGTTTGTTACTAATTTTTTTTGACCTTTCTTATGAATGGGAGTAAGAAATGCATTTTTCCAAATAGCGGGAAACGTTGAACTACTGATTGACATGTTGAAAAGCAAAAATAACGGGTATGACATATATATTGCACATTTTTTCAAAATAAAAGACGGCAAGCCATCAGGGCCGGGACTAAAACACTCGTCTAACTTTTCGATATAGTCAAGAATAGTTGCTTCAGAAATTGCAAAATTTATCGAGTTAAGGTGTGAGAACTCATCAATTGGATAAGTTATATTCGAGTCATTTGTAGAAGCATTTTCGAAGGCACCTTGAAAGAAATCGGCAAACATGTTGGCTATAACCTCTGGGGAATGGCTAGTTGAATTATTATAACTCATATGTGCTGGGTAACCGTCAGATTTTCTTTTGGAATTAACATAATTCCAGAAGTTACGTGGATTAGATTTAAGTTCATTTTCTGTTTTAGATATAAAGCTTGTATAGAGAAAGTTAGAATAGTTTACAAATTCATCCCTTAAATTAATGTAACTATTAAGGGCTTCATCAGTTCTTGATAGATTGAATTTTATCCAAGCCTTGTTTCTTTTGTTTTTAAGCGTTTTTATATGCAGATCAAACCATGGCGGGCTGCTATTAAATACACGTTTTTTGCGCAAAGGAACGGTTTCTAAAAAGCAGACAAATAATATTTCATAAAAATGTTCAATCATATCGTCAAAATTAACATCGAAGAAAACAGAATCCCAGTTAATGTCATTAAGTAAATTAAACAATTGAGTAAAATTACATTTTTTAAAATTGAATTCATGCTTATCCTTACAAATATTAGATGAATGATAAATACTTAAGTTGAGAGAAATAGTTAATGCAGGATGGTGGCGATCTTCTTCTACAAGTGTTGTTTCACTCAATAATACTGCAGCATCAGAGTTGGAGACATCAGAGAAATATACAAGGTCCAAAGTTCTGCCAAATTGGTTACTAACTCCGTTTAATTGATCAAGACCAAAAGAAGCCATTCCGTCAATAACAAGAAACTCATTGTTGTTCGATTCGTCAACAGGTAGAAAGGCATCGCAATGAGTAGATTTTGACCATTTCAGGTGAGGTAGATTAAAATCTCCGATTATTAATAGTTCATCTGCGTCATCAATTTGTTCATGAATAGTTTCCAAACATTCAAATAGTTTATTATAAACGTCATTGTTCGAAGAGGGTGGGATGTAACAGGCAACAACATATATATGACCAGACAGGATTTTTATTTTCACACACAGAACTTCAACATCGGTATCCAAAAAATCATCGACAAGACTACAGAGAAAGTGGTTACGAACAGCAATTAACAAACCACCACCAACAGTAGCGGTGGGATCATGATAACGATCACGACGGTAAATTTGAAAGCTGGAGTTAAAAATTTCTGTATCCACAAAAGAGGAGTTTAGCCAAGTTTCGGTGAGAACAAGTACATCGTGGGGAATGTTGTTTATATTCTTGTAGACCTTATTGGTCTTTGTCCGAAGGCCGTTTACATTTTGGTAGTAAATTAATACTGGTTGAAGCTGCTCTGTTTGAGGTATGGCGTTGTCAGGTGTTGTTGAAAATGGTTATGATTATTTGGTGACGTCCTCTTTTGAAACTCATGCAAAATAATTCCTTTTGGCCAAAACGACGATGAGTTAAGAAGATAAAATATAGAATCTGGAACTTTAATCTTGAACGAAGAGTATTTTGCAAAATTACGATGAATCATTTTCTCTACGTGCGTTAAACGTAGCGTCCCAATTTTCTGTTTAATAAAGTTTTTAACATCGAGAGCATTCGTGGAGGGTTCAAGCTTCGAGATGAAGAGAGTTTTTTGTCCTTCTACAATTTTTAATCCACAGTCAATAGGCGATGTTAAGTTATCCACGATGAGCGGGGGGGAATTTCGGAATGGGTTGACGGGAGGAATTTTTGTTGAAGCTGAAGGTGGCGTTAATGAAGTTTGGTTCGATGTAACAGGTAGTTGAACATGATTTGAATTTGAAGTTGTAGGTTGTTCGGATGGATATTGAGTTGATGCAGGGACAGAAATTTGAGCATCAATCGATGCTGAAGATGGAGGTTGTTCAGATGATTGTTGAGAGAGATTTGATGTAGAAGCTGAAGGCTGTTTAGATGGAGGTATAGTTGATGCAGGCTGGATTGGAGGAATAGATAGAGTTTGGGTCGGTGTAGCGGAAAGTTGAGCATGTGTATCTGATGGTTGAGAAAGCTTAGAAGGATGTTGTTGAGGAGATTCAGGGGGCAAGTAAGGGGATTGTTTTTTCGAAGGGATTGGTAATGTCAAATCTAGTTCTTCACTTTTGCGTTTAAAGGATTTATTATCGACAGGGGCACTTTGAGATTTTAATGCACTTCTTGTTTGTTGACGTTTTAAGATTGGTATACTAGAGATATTTTCAATTTTATCGTTCAAATAGAGCAGTTGGTTCTGTAATCTATCAATCATCTTTGAGTTAGAAAGAACGTCACGTATAATGTTAGATTGGGCAAAAGGATCACAATTATCGCAGAAGAAATAAAACGGTTTCGATTTGTTAAAAAGTTTAATTGAACTAGAAGGTGCTCCAATGCACTGAACGTGGAATGTTTTATGGCAGTTACCATGGCACATGATTGAATCAATCATAAAGTCGCAGATTTCAGAACATTTCTCACATTTAGACATTGTGGTCACCATTAATAATTAAAATTTAAATTGGGTGCAATTTGAGCTACGGCCCTGTTTGTTTTTCAGAGATTATATAATAAACCCACAAATAGCACAAAAGTATGCAATATATTTTAAAAGTATGCAATAATTTTTAATTTGCTAAAAACTTTCATATAAATCACTAAAGTATGTAATAGCAAAATACCACGATACCCAGAGAAAGAAACAGCGATAGTTATTATTCTTATTTCCACTCAAAAAAAAGAAAGATAAAAAAAAGCACTTGATGGAGGTTTGCCAAAGCACAGAATGAAAAAATGTTGAAAAGTTTAAAGTTAATTAATTAAAAGACCACATTGTATTTTAGTTCAACACTTTGTGAAATTAAGTGACACTTTTAAATAGAATAAATATTAAATCAATAAATTAATTTATTATGATGAAAATAAAAATATAAAGATCTTAGGATGGAGCACAAAAATACACGTCACTTGCAGGCAGAGGCAGGGTTCGGACAGGATACCTTTGTGATACCTTTAACTGTGATTCCTCAATCTGTGATATATCTGACGAAATGGCTCAAAGCTTTGACCATTTGAAATCTTTTACTTACTTGACTGATATGAACTTTAACATTGATATCGACAATATTGTAAAGTTTATATCTAACCTTGACGACAGCTGTATACCCAGGGCCGGACAAGCTATACGTGCAAGCTGTGCAAATGCGCAGGGCGCTGAACTCAAAAGGCGCCTTGGGCAAGCGTTAAAAAAGCCACTACTTCATAACCATTAGCTACCATCTTTTTTAAGTTTCATTTCTTTTTATAGCTCACTCCAATATTGGTATTTATTATATAATTAACAGCTGATTCTGAATTTAAAGACAGATATATATATATATATATAGATACATATCAAGTTTTCCAAAAATAAGTCGATGTTTAACTTCCTATACACACCCAAATTCCCACAGTAAAAAAAACTACATCACAAAATCTTTACAAAGTGCACAATTTTGTTCGTTTAACAACAGATACCTACATATTTGCTATTTTTCTCTTTATCAATCCACTGTTACGTTATTCTTCACATTCACCATCGCGTGTATGAGTGAAGGCATTTATTTTATTTTGTTATCCCTCCCCTATGCAGTGTAACATAAAACAGAATTTCAACAGCAAATACTGACAGTTTGCAAGTTGATAACATGAGCACGATGCCAATTCTTCTATATGAAATCCAAGTCAGCAATGTTTCTCAAACAGAAATTCTGAGGTACAAAATTCATACTCAGTGCGCAGAATTAAAAGTTGCGTCTAGGAATTTAAACTCTTCCGGTTGAGTGTTTCTTGTACTATGTTTTAGTTTGGCACTGGCCTCTGTTTATGAGTGAAATTTTATCACTGTCGTTGTCGTGTATCGAGAATGAGACAAAGGGTTGAAAATTGAAATATGGAAATACTTGAGTGATGATGATGCGATGATTAATGTTGAGGTTTGTCGTTAATGAGTGAATCTGTTTTATTGAATTTCTCCTTTTCTCTATTTTTTTGTTCTTGCCAGTTATTGTTTACATTTAAAAAAGAGATTTTTTGACTGATCTAATTACTTTATTTGTCTATGTATTATGGTAAAAAAAAACTCAACAGAAAAGAAAGGATAGGGAATCTATATTTACAATAAAACTTGCTACGCTACTATTTTAGTAGTGTATACGAGTATGTATAAGGTTATGACAATGGTTCAAACATGAAAGGAAAAGAGGCTGGTGTTCAAAACAAAAATTAAGTGTCTTGAACCAAGAGCTTATTTTGTTCAGGCTGCTTGCATTCCTTTTGGTTGTTGATGGTTTTTAATGATTCAGCTTGCTTTTCATTGAAAGCTGTTAAGTTTTTTGACATTGCTCAATGCATATAAAACTTTGTATCAGGTTCAACAATGGGGACATACATACATACATATATACAAAAAATTTCGCTGGTTTGACCTTAAAACCCCTTTCTGAAACCAGATGGGAGTAGACTAAATGCTTTAAAACCATTCAAAAAAATCTTAGAAGCTATAATATGAAGCTCTTATTGAAATATCTGAGGCTGGGAACGTTGAGAATAGAAACATGCAGTCATTAGGAAGTAAAATTTTAGTTTCAAGTTTATATGTTGCATATTAATCTAGTTTGATATTTTAGAAAAAAAATAATGGCGCAAAATTTTAATTGAATTGGTACGATGCTAAAGCTGTTTTAGTATGATACTAGGTTAAAACAATAATTTTATTCGAATATAGCATCATACTTCTCTACCCTTTTATTAAAGTTAAAATCATCGAATACCTACTTTCTTTTTTTAGTATCTTGCTAGCTTCGTATGACTCTTACATTTGCAGACATCAAAAAAGGTTCGTGTACTTATTTTCTTACACGAAATGTCGTTGTTTTAGGTGTGTTCATAGCAATTTATTAAGGAAATTCTTTTAGTACGATACTAGTGAGAAAATGTTTAAAATTAAGAATGAGTTAGTAAACTACTATAAAGTTAGCAAATTGTTAAGTATTATCATACTAATACCTTAATAATAGGCTGTTTAAAATTTTGCGCCAATATAACTAGTGAGTATTTATAAACTCCGTCTGCTAATTTATCTACTAAATTTGCTACTAAAAACTCTTTAGTGGAAATGCGATCAGAAGAACAATTCACTAACGTGCAATCAGCTGAAGCCATATAGCTCTAAATCTATAAATACCATCACAGTTTCCTCAAATAACAGTTTTTTGAAACTAAAATTAATAAAAAACTACTTCAGGACCCCAAAGACTCAGGAAAGATAAGTTGACTAGTCAATCATGGCTATAGAGAAAGAGCTTGTCAAGTCATTATATTATGATGATCTGGTAGCTGAGTTTGTTAAAACAGAAGCCAGAAAAGTTAATATAGCCGGTTCTATTTATTTTTATTAAAATAATAATCTTATTATTATTTCCTACATGAGCAACAATTAATGAGTTCATTATTTATTTGTATGTTGTTATGTTTTTGAATTAGTTTTTAAATATTTTTTACTTCAAAAAATACTTTTTTCAGTTCCTAAATTTTTGTGATATATTTTTTTACTATTATTTTTGTGATATATTTTTGATTTCTTAGTTTTTAATAAAAATCATATTTATTTTAATTAAATATAAGTATTATCTAGAAATAGGCCTCTTGGGGATCCCTCGTTAAAAAAAAAAACAAATTGCATAGGGTACCCCTTGGGTAATGAGGAAATGACTTTTTCCGCCAATCCAATCCAAATGAGAGGCGCCACTGATTAAGCTTGCGCAGGACTCTAATTTAGCTCGGGCCGGTCCTGTGTATACCAGGTCCTGATGGTATACCCTCTACTATTTTGAAAAACTGTGTACGTCACTTGTCATTACCTTTGTCTATTCTATTTAATCTTTCAATGTCAACATGTTCATTCCCATCTATTTGGAAAAGTTCATTCATTATCCCTCTACATAAAAAAGGGAAAAAAGACGAAGTGAAAAACTACAGGCCTATTGCCAAATTATCTGTGATTCCTAAACTTTTTGAGGCTATTATTTGTGAAGCTTTATGTTTTTATGTTAAGTCATTCATTGTTCCTAATCAGCATGGTTTTATAAAAGGACGCTCTACTGTTACTTTTCTAATAGAATTAGTTGAAAATTGTATTGATTCATTTAAAAACAGTAAACAAGTAGATTGTGTATTCACTGATTTCAGTAAAGCTTTTGACAAGCTATCACATCGTGTTTTGCTTTTTAAGTTAAGAAAATTAGGTTTTAGCGAAAATTTTGTAAAATGGCTTCAATCTTATTTATTAGACAGATCTTATTCAGTGCTATTTAACGGTTGCGAATCAAATAAGTTTAAAATCAACTCAGGAATTCCACAGGGTAGTCATTTAGGCCCTATCCTTTTTATTTTATTTATAAACGACTTACCATCGGTGTTAAAATACTCTAAGTGCCTCATTTACGCCGACGATGTAACAATCTATAACAGGTCTTCTTATATTAAAATAAAGGTTTAAATCAATCTCCATTATATATTTTGTATTCTTTATCAAACAACAATATATTTAGAATAATAAAATAACAAGCTTTAAAAAGTATACTTAGAGCTCGGTATAAAGTATATTAAATATATTGTAAGGTATGTATATAAAGCTTAGAGTAGGTATTGTTAAGAAGTTATGAAGGACAATATGCCTTACAACTCGGCCAACCTGAAAAATGATCGTCCCGATCATAACGATTTATAAAGAATTTAATATTGATTTTTCTTTATAGCTTAATGAAAGCTTCTTCATCATTCAACTCTGTAGTATTCTTCGGAATTATATTATTTTCATCAAAAAAAGTCGTTGAAAATGTTCTGGATTTTCGAAATGTTCTAAATTTTCAGAATTTTCGGATTGTTCGGAATGTTCAGAATGTTCGGAATGTTCTAAATTTTTGGATTGTTCGGAATTTTCAGAATCTTCGGAATGTTCAGAATGTTTAGAATGTTCGGAATGTTCAGAATCTTGAGAATGTTCGGAATGTTCGTTATTTTCGGATTTTTCAGAATCTGCGGAATGCTCGGAATGTTCAGAATCTTCGGAATGTTCATAATGTTCATAATTGTTCATAATGTTCGGAATGTTCGTAATCTTCGGAATGTTCATAATGTTCATAATTGTTCATAATGTTCGGAATGTTCGTAATCTTCGGAATGTTCATAATGTTCATAATTGTTCATAATGTTCGGAATGTTCGTAATCTTCGGAGTGTTCATAATTGTTCATAATGTTCGGAATGTTCGTAATCTTCGGAATGTTCATAATGTTCACAATTGTTCATAATGTTCGGAATGTTCGTAATCTTCGGAATGTTCATAATGTTCATAATTGTTCATAATGTTCGGAATGTTCTTAATCTTCGGAATGTTCATAATGTTCATAATTGTTCATAATGTTCCGAATGTTCGGAATGTTCAGAAGATTCTTCTTACTCTAGTGCAGATTTTTTTTTTATATGCAAATCTCAAAGCTGCGCTACTGTTGCAGTTGCCGGAACTTCCACATTGTTTGTTTCTTCATCAAACAATATTAATTTTTAGAATAATAATATAACAAGCTTTAAAAAGTACACTTAGAGCTAGGTATAAGGTATATTATATTGTAAGGTATGTATGTATATAAAGTTTAGAGTAGGTATTGTTAAGAAGTTATGAAGGACAATATGCCTTACAACTCAACTATTTGTTTAATGGCATATCAATATCCCGTGAAACAGTTATATCTATTCTTGGCGTCACATTTGATCGCAAACTCGAATTCATTCAACATATTAACTCCATTTCAAACAAAGCTAATTCCATTCTTGGTTGGATAAAAAGAGAGTCGAAACAATTTTCAGACCCTTTCGTGACAAAGCAGCTTTTTATATCTTTTGTTCGCCCCATTCTAGAATACGCTTGTCAGGTTTGGTCACCTCATTATGAATGTCATAAAAATAGACTAGAACAGGTGCAAAAAAGATTTATTAGGTTTGCTCTCAGGGGACTAGGATGGGATAATCCTTATGATCTCCCACCTTATAACAACAGACTTCGACTAATTTATATACTCAGTCTCGAGAACAGACGTTCCTATTTATGTTTTGTTTTCATTGTAAAATTAATTAACGGTAACATAGACTGTTTGCACCTTCTGTCCCGTATTAACTTTAATATTCCTCAAAGAAATTTGAGGAACATACCGGAGATTATACATATTTCAAACTATCGTACCAATTATGAGAAATTTTCTCCATTAAATTAAATGTTTAAACTATTTAATTTCTACAATCATAAATATAACAATTTGTTTGATAAAACAATAATAAATTCATGTCAATTTAAATCAACATTTTTTCAATGAAATTGTTTAAAAATCTTATTATAAACCTTTGTTAGAAATTTTGTAAATTTTTTGTAAAACTAGCAATTTAGTTATGTTAATAATAAATAAATAAATAAATAATAAATAATATGATGACCCACGGCAAGAGTTACGAACTGGTCGAAAAACTCAAAGCGGTGGAAGACGGTGAAATGTTAACGCTTCCGAGAATAAACCGTCTGCAGTGTATTCGCGATAAAGTCAAAGAAAACATTATAAGAGCTAACGAAAAAAGCGCAAAAACTTACAACATCAGAAGTCGTAACATTCGTTTCATACCAGGGCAAGAGGTTTATCGCAGAAATTTCGTGCTCAGCGATTCGTCAAAATACCTCTCGTCAAAACTCTGCCCGAAATTCATCAAATGTCGCGTATCTAAATGCATAGGCAATAACATGTACGAATTAGAAAATCTTTCTGGTAAAAGCTTAGGTGTGTTTCACGCGAAGGATATAAAGCAATAATTGAACTGTGATAACAACAATCTGTGATAGGCATAGCCATAACATCTCGCCATGCAATAATATCGTACTAGTCCAACCGAACTTATAATATTTTTTTTACTATTTATTTATGGATTTTTAGTCACCGCACTTGTTCAAAATGTTGCAATTTCTATAGAAGACATTCGACACTTCAAGTTTTTTAGTTCCGAATATTAGTAAAAGTCCCGACACTACATACTTACCGTTTATTTTAGATAAAATAATACAAGGAAACCGAATATTATTGAACTAATTTTGAATATAAAAAATTTCTTTAAAATTGTTCTAGAAAAAAATTTGGGATATTAATTTTAAGTATTTAAAAATAAAGATTCTAGGAAATATTTTCAAAAATTAATCGCTCAAACTTTTTCAAGACATTGATTTTTAAAAAACAATTTTCTTAGATAAAAAAATATTTTTTTGTGTTCTCTATCATCGTAAAGTAAACTTTGATCAAAATCTCGAGTTAAATTTTTTGAACATGCAAAACTTGCAATTACATAATTTTGTAAGTGAAAATAAAATAAAAAAAATTTGGTACGCCAACTTTAAGTTTTTATTATTGTTTGCATATAAATTAGGTTTCGAAATAAAATACTGAGCCGTTTTTGAGATATCGAATTTTCCAAGGAAAAAAATTATTCCAAAAATTAAAAAAATATTTTTTCAAAGCTTTGAGACGCAATGTTTTTAAACTTTTTGGAAGCATCTCTATAAAAAATTTCGATAATGAGAAAACTGTCAAAGGTCAAAATTTGAAAAAATGGTTCTATAGTAGGTACAAGCGTACCTAATATCTTAATTTCAAAATTTGTCTTTTTAAATTAAAGATCATACAAAGAAATTTTTTTTTTTTAAATTCCAGGCGCTGTTTTCGAGAAAAATACGATTTTTGAAAACCATTTTTTATTTTTCTTTTTTTACATTTGTATGGTGGGTACCTTTATTTTTAGGTAAAATACATTTTTTTCTCACATCTTGTAGATTATATTGATAAACTTTTACTTATCAATTTTAACAAAATCTAGCATGGGGTTTTCGCAATATTAAGCAATATTATATTTAGCAAACAAAAATGATCAAAATTGGTTGTACCGTTTTTAAGACAATGAAAAACAAAAAAAAAATGGGTCCATGGGGTTTACAAAAAATACCCATTTTTTGAAAAATTTTCTTAAACCATTACCTTAAAATAATTAACCACTGCCAATCGCACAGACAATGATTATGAGAAAAAAAACGCGAAAATTTATTGGCAATGAATGTATAATGCTGCTCAAACACCTTTATAATATCCATTTGCCTCTAAAAAACGGCTGAAATATGAAAAAATAAGAAATGGTTGCCACATTTAAAAATCGCCATGTTAATTATTTTATCAGAAATTGTTTTTTTCTGATTTAGTTGTTGAAGTTTATTACAAATTAACAAAAAAAAAATACAATTAAAATACATACATATATTTTTCTTCCATTAGAAGTAAAAAATGTGAAAATATTTTTTTTTTTTTCGAAACACAAATGTTTATCTTTAAATGCGATTTGCGGCTAAACGGAGCTTCGTAGACCCCCCAAAGTTGACATCTTCTAACGTGATTTCTGGCTAAACTAAGCATCTTAGTGGATTAAAATTGCATATTCGTGGTCTAGGGAGTGCCACCTTTCAATCCACGTATCGCATGTAACGAAAAACAAATGTTTATCTTTAAATGCGATTTGCGGCTAAACGGAGCTCCGTAGACCCCCCAAAGTTGACA
Source organism: Chrysotoxum bicinctum (assembly GCA_911387755.1). Taxonomy (NCBI): domain Eukaryota; kingdom Metazoa; phylum Arthropoda; class Insecta; order Diptera; family Syrphidae; genus Chrysotoxum; species Chrysotoxum bicinctum. The sequence goes on from OU426987.1 coordinate 162,011,144, forward strand.
TTTTCAAAAATGATTTCTGGCTAAACTAGGCATCTTAGCGAGTTAAAAATTGCATACTCGTGATGTAGGGAGTGATGTATCACATGATTTTTGTTTTGTTATTTTGCATTTCAAAATTCTACATTTTGAAATTCTACGTCTCAAAATTTTGTATTTCTAATTTTACTTATTAAGTTTTCTGCATTTCAGAATTCTACTTCTCAAAATATCTTTTTCAAAATTTTAATTTTTAAGTTTTCTGCATTTCAAAATTTTATTTCTTAAAATTCTGCATTTCAAAATTTGCCTTTTCAAAATTTTACTTACTAAGCTTTTTGCATTTCAAAATTCCTTTTTCAAACTTCTGCTGTTCAAAATTTACTTATAAAGCTTTCTGCATTTCAAAATTCCTATTTCAAACTTCTGCTTTTCAAAATTTTACTTATTAATTTTTATGCATTTCAAAATTTAATTTCACAAAATTCTGGATTCCAAAATTCTACTCTTCAAAATTTTAGCTTTCAATATATGTACCTAATTGTTCTGTATTTCAGAATAATACTCAAAACTCCAATTCTCAAAATTCTGCATTTGAAAAATCTGCCTACAAAAATAATTATCTGTCTACACAAAATAATTGTTCTGAGTGGTAACCGTTTAAGAATTCGTGTATTTGAATCTTTGAGTATATTATAATATGGAGGGCTCGTTCCTACCCCTAATGCATTGTAGTACTTGAAGTTGTGATAGGGGTCGCTGTCTCACTTTCTGTAAGTTAAGGATACAGCCGTATCCTCCGATTTGTGCTTACCTTCTCCTCGCATATAGTTCTCCGTCACATGTGATATGAACTTTGAGTATATATAATATGGAGGGCTCGTTCCTATCCCTAATGTATTGTAGTACTTGAAGTTGTGATAGGGGTCGCTGTCTCACTTTCTGTAAGTTAAGGATACAGCCGTATCCTCCGATTTGTGCTTATCTTCTCCTCGCATATAGTTCTCCGTCACATGTGATATGAAGCACTCGGCAATAACTTTGAGCCTGTTTAGATTGGGAAGATTGAGTACGAACTGGTGAGTACCATCGTGTTTACATTAAAAAAACTTTGAGGCGCCTCACGATGGGTTTTACGTGGAATTATTTGAATCGAAACATTTTTTTATCGTCATTAATAAATATTTATCAGGAAACTGGTTTGCTCTGTTGTCCAATTCTTCATTTTTTTCCTTAAAAAATTCACGCGAACAAAATTAAATACTTTTATAGACAGACAGCTGTTGTTTTCTTGAAAATTGACAAATTGAAATGGACAAAATGAAATAAAACGAAAGGTTTCGGTTATGAAACAGTACTCACGAGTCCAGTTTTTATGTTTTCTTCATGCCTCACGAGACCTCTCACCCCGCACTTTTCTTGCCTACAAATTGCCGTGAGTCCGTACTCAATCTTCCCAATCTAAACAGGCTCTTTGTCTTACACAAATTTGAGTATCGCCCCCTATGATAGTCACGCACTTGGAATAGAAACGAGCCCTCCATATTATATATACTCCAAGGATATGAAGCACTCGGCAATAACTTTGTCTTACACAAATTTGAGTAGCGCTCCCTATGATAGTCACGCATTTGGAATAGAAACGAGCCCTCCATATTATATATACTCAAAGATTTGAATAAAAATCCGACATTTGCTCCAATATAAATACAACGAAAAAAATCAAACCTAACAACATACCGTTTTTTCTCTATGCGTGAAACAAAAAATGCCACCTCATACTTATTTGTATAGAAAATTGATAAAAAGAAAACAGAAAATAGCTTTCTTGTCGTCGCTTTGTTCTGCACCTTCGGTTTGCTTTTACCGAAAATATTATCACCCCTTCCTGATTATCGTCTGTCCTTACTCTCCACAACTCTACGTAAAAAGTTATGGAATACGCTCGTATGGCGCCACATCGTTCGTTCCTCTTCATGAGAGTACTATAGTTTTTATATACAAGGGTATGGCTAAAATTCTGAAAAGTCAAACATTTCTAATTTCTATAGTCTTTGTTAGAAACTGTAACAACTAAAAAGTTTAAAATCAGTAAAACAAAACACAAATATACACAAATATCCAAAATTAGAAGTGTCTGGGTCATTATTATTAATAAAAGTATTATTTTTGTAACATCTGAACAAAGGCTTAAGATTATTATTATTAAAATACTCGAGTCGCATTGCTAAAGGCTAGGAATATGCCGTTGTTTGTGAATGACTTGGAGTTAAGTTCTGAACCAAAGGATCTATTCTATGATAAACACGTCGAGTATATTGCTAATCATGGAAATGATCAAAACGATTTTGAGTATTGCATAACGGAATTTCTGCGGATGTCTGGAATCTATTGGGGAGTAACTGCACTTGATACTATGAATCAGCTATCACGCCTGGACAAACAATCTATAGTTAACTTCATCAAGAAGAGTCAATGTCCTATTACAGGAGGAATATCGGCTTGCGAAGGACATGATCCACATATTCTCTACTCATTGTCAGCTGTACAAATTCTTTGTATATATGATTGTGTAAATGAGGTCGATTGTGATGCTTTGGCACGCTATGTAACCAGTCTTCAGCAACCCGATGGCAGCTTTTTCGGTGACAAATGGGGAGAAGCCGATACCAGATTCTCATTCTGCGCAGTTGCTATCCTTACACTAATTAATCGTATGGATGCTATCAAGTTGTCAAAAGCTATAGACTTTGTTCTTTCCTGCTGCAATGCTGACGGAGGATTTGGGTCAAAACCTTTCGCGGAGTCGCATGCTGGGCTCATATATTGTTGTGTTGGTTTCTTCTCAATTACTAAGCAACTACATCGACTAGACTGTGATAAGTTGTCATGGTGGTTATGTGAAAGACAACTCCCCAGTGGAGGACTTAATGGTAGGCCCGAAAAACTTCCGGATGTTTGCTACTCGTGGTGGGTCTTGGCCTCGTTGAATATCATGGGACGATTGCATTGGATTAGTTCTGAAAAATTGAAGTGTTTCATATTGTCATGTCAGGATTCGGAGGCGGGTGGTTTTAGTGATAGAACCGGAAACTTACCTGATATATTCCATACGCTTTTTGGTCTGGGAGCTCTGTCTCTGCTTGGGTATCCAAACTTGCAGAAGATAAATCCAACATTCTGTATGCCGCAGCACGTTTTAGATCGTCTTAATGTTCGAGGGCAATTTTGGTGTCCCTAGACTTTTAATATACATTTTTTTAAATAACTATTGAGTAATGCTTAAAAGGTTTAACGACTTTTGTAACTTTAACAAATGCCGAATAATGTTTTTGATGTATGTATTAATAAATGTTAAAAAAAATATTTACTTTTTCAATTAACCCTTAGCTGCACTTGTGGGGTCCAGGTGACCCCAGCGCTATTTAAATTACAATAGAACATACAATTTTCAAAAAATTGGAATTGTGGCTCCATCTGTTATTAGTTGAAGCATACCTCTTTCCCCTGAAACCCATAGTACGATGATATGCGCGCTAGTATCGTTCTGGCAGTCGTTGGAAGTGGTGTGGTGCCGTTTAAGACCCCATTGTGGCAGTTATAATTATTTAAGTAATTTTTTTTTTACTCTGTTTTGGCTCTATTTCTCTTAAATAATTGTAAGTATAATATTTTGACTGTTCAGAATTTTTTACAACGTTTAGGTATAATATTTATATTAGTATATTTATTCGTTACCAAAAAAACTCACGAGGGATGTTCGGTTTGTGAGGCTCCGATTTGTGATAAACATCGTTTACTTTTTTGTTATTCTTGTGCAGGTTGCACTGATTAATTTTGTTTGCTATTTTTATAATAATACTACAGTAATGTACTATTTTCAAGTTTCTACTAATTTTCCTATTATCCTTATATGAAAGTAATGTTTTGTATTGAAAAATTAATAATAAACTATGAATAAAGATTGAAAATTGTAGCGCTCTTCATAGTACAAAATAAATATACTTTTTCTCTAAGACAAATATGAAGTATTTTTTTTTCTTGAAGGTATACATCTTGAGAGTATCTCATTAAATTTTTAGCTCAAAATATTAAAAAATAAAAAAATAGATTTTTTTTGGTGAAAATGATCACTTTTTTTCAATTAACAATTTTTTTATTAATAATAAATATGAATATTTTTGTTTAAACCTACATACTTCATCTTATAAAATACATATTATTGATCAACACAGAATTTTTTTCAAGCGAAAAAAATCAATAGCTGGCTCACAACCTACGATATTTTGTTGTTGGGGCATTTCGTACCCCAGTGTGGCAGCTATGTTATTCTACAAAAGTGTGGCAGCTAAGGGTTAAACTAAGTTCCAATCAAGCTCATTTCAAAGGTGGATTATGGCCCAACAGTACCGAGTTTCTTTCTTCACAATATTGATGGTGATCTCAGTATTGTTTCTATTATATAAAATTGCTGCGTCGCTCAAAAATTGTAGAAAAATAAGTGTGGATCACCCTTTGTCAAACGGCCCGTTTTACTAAAACGTCAGTAAACCGGCTCCAAGAAGCAGCTATTGGCGTTTTAGAATCATAATGTGCTATCCATTTTATGGTTTATAGTAGCGGTGATTACGATTGTAATGTATATCATATAATAAAACGGCAAACATGTTTTTTGTGGTACACTTTTCTCCAAAAGTATTTAACCGATTTCGATAAATTTTATATGGTTGGAAAGCCACAGTTACGGAGATATGCAGAATATACTTGAGACACGCATTTACACACTGTGGGTCATTTTTGTTTTTGCACTGTCGAACACTGCATATTACATAAAATAAAATTTAATTTAATAAATTTGCTTGAAAACAATGCCAATAATATAAATAATAAATAAATTGGCACTCGAATTTCGAGAGTTGGGTCGGCTAGTAATAATAATTCGTTTTCAGATTCATGGCCTCATCCTTCGGATGGGCATTTAGAATGGCAGTGTATGATAAGTTCATAAAATTGTGATATCGATAGCATTGTCAAATGGCGATCCCGAGCTAGCGGACTGATGGCTTTAACGGGGGCCGCAAATCACTCAATGACTGCCTAGCTTGGCACAGTGTAGATGGTGTCGAATAAGTGTGGTGGTCCAATTTCCGCATCATTGCGCAAAATCAAACACAATAAGAGATCATAACCTACTAGATCCATATTTTTGAACTTACTCCAAACTGGATGACTGAGTGAGAATGTCCACAATTTCCCATATCTAATCCATCCATAGGTTCATACGAGTTCAGGTATCAAATTGGCGCACTTCAGCGCTAATTTGGCCACAGGGCTAGACCGGTGGTTGCCATTTCTACCTACTTACCTATGCTTCAAAAACACTTCGCATGTGGTTAAAGCGGATCCCATCCTCCTGTCGCTATCCATAACCAGCACTTGCATTGAAGAAACAGAACAACTTTCAGTTTTGTTTGTTTATTTATTTATTATTTTATGTCAATCATGGTTTCTCTTATAGACTAACATAATGTTTGAGATAAAATTAAAAATACTGACAAAAAAGAAAAAAACAAACATTACAGAAATAATTTTCTATCTTCAAAACAAACATTACTTTCAAGAAAAAAAAAATAATAAGGGAATCATAAATAAATACAAAGCAGATATTATAAATAACTGCAGATTTGAGATCAAAACAAAGTAAAGATCTGTTCCAGTCTTCGGTGAGATATGCCATCAGATCACCAGTGGAACGATTGCTGCGAAAGCCATATTGCCGGTCATTAAGAAGCTTTCGATCTTCGAGATATTTCTTGAGCTGATGATTTATCAGCGATTCCATGACCTTGGAAAGAAGGGACGTAAGTGCGATTGGTCGATAGGACGAGGGCAGGAAGGGTCACCTTTTTTAGGAACTGGCTGGACAAATGCTGTTTTCCATCTTCTAGGGAAGATTCCAAAACAATAGGAGCGATGGAAAAGCTTACGCAACGGTTTTGCCAGCGATGAAGAACACCTCTTCAGAAGAATAGGGGGTATACCATCAAGATAGCGTAGCTTGAAAACCACCTTCGCATTTTTTCAATTCTTTCGGATGCAGTTGCACAATATGGGTTCCAGACTACACACCACAGATCAATAATGCAAATAGACCGAACAAACAAGAAATAAATTGTGTTAAGTGTAAAAATATTAGAGAACTCACGAACATTCCTTTTAATTAAGACTAACAAAGAATTTGCTTTATTTATAATAGATTCTTTATGACGCCTAAGTGATAATTTTTCATCGATCATAATGCCAGTCTTCTTTCTTTTGCGAAACTTTTTCTAAGATAACATTGTTTAAAATATAGCTGTAATTAATCAAAGGTTTCCTTCTAAAACATGCCAGCATTAAGAAGGTATTGCGAATGAATGAAAATTTCTGATATATTATTAATGAATAAAAGGAATAAGATTGGTCCAATATGGCTAAGGGACTCCAGATGGAACACGAATAGGGTCAGAAAAAATTCCATCAATTTTCACAATCTGGGACCTTCGCCCTACTATGTATCTCGATTCTACAATAAAAATGTTGGGATTCGCAAAACTGCAACCTTGTAATTCTTTAAGAACGTTAATGTCCTTCAGGCGAATCTATAAACAAATCTTAAAGGTTACTTAACTTTAAAATACCTCTAAGCAGCTCTTAAGTATGAAATCGGTATCTATAATCAATTTTCACATTTAAGTAACGTTACTTAAAGGCCTCTTAACTTAAACGCCATCAACCGCGTTTAAGGGTCACTTAAAGGCATTTTAAAATGTATTTTGACATATCGATTGTCATCTTTGAAATTTTGAAGTTTCAAATTGTGAGTTTGTAGGTATTGTTTGTTGTGATATTATATTAGAACTATAAAGTGCAACGATTTAAGAAACATAAAATTTGTATTGATTAAAGTATGTGTACGCGCAAAGAAATTTCGTCCACGCTTCCCTCTTAGCCTTTGAAGTGTTTGTATCGACACTTTCTTCCTCGTTTTGGAAGAGAATAGGGGTTTTCCTAAATGCAGTGTTGCAGCGCATCATGGATTTTGATGCCCTTGCAACGTTTTTCTTCACTCTGAAATTTACTTTTACAATTCATTAAAAAAAACTCTAAAATTTAGAATTCGTATTTAATAACGCTACTTTATTGAAGCAAGTGAATAAAAAAAAGCATCAAAATTCATGATGCGCTGCAACACTGCATTTAGGAAAACGCCCAATCTGTGCATAAAATAATTCTGTTTTGTAGTGTATTATTGCAAATTCTAAAATAAAAAAGTTTCCTTGTAGGAGGCATCCCAATTTTCAGATCTTTTTCTTTTATTTGTAGCGCCGGGTGTGGGTGTGTGTTAGATAGCCATTTTTTTTTTTTGATTTCACAGATAAAAAAATGTGTCTTCCAATTATTTACTGAAAGAAGGTGTCACAAAACAGCTGTGTTGTATAAAGTGAAGCAACATTTGTTTTTTTTTTCTGTACTAGATTTTCACATTCTTTTACGTTACGTGACACAACCATTGTTTAGTTAAGTACCAATGAAAAATCGATTATAGATACGAATTGAAGTTTCGTCATTTAAAGCCAAATTAAATATTTAAGTATGCTTAACTAAATAACCTCTAAGATGCAGTTTAAGAAAATCTTATAGATACGGCTGCTTGTATATAAAATGTATAGTACTCTCATGAAGAGGAACGAACGACGCGCTGCCTGGACGAATGTCCATTCATATAAATGTTGTTTGCAAAAAAATATAGAAAAAATTTAATACTTTAATAGTTTTTCGAGAAAAAATAATTTTCACTCGCTTAGAAAATTCAAATTAATTAAAAAAAAATTAGAATAAATAGAATAAAATTATTGTTGAAAAAAAAAAATCGGATACCTTTTTTTGGAAAAAATATACATACATATGTACATATATGTACCTGCTTATAAAAAATTTTAGAAAAACAAAAAAAAAGGAAATTTAGTTAATCAATTTTAAAAATTTATTGATGCACCTGTTGTGTGTAACACCCAAAAACCAAAACAATTAATAAATGTAAACAATAAAAATAGAACCAAAACAATTAATACAAAAAATGTAAACAATAATGTAAACATTCATGAACTCGACGCATATCGACCTACTTGTAATTGTGTTTAATCATCAGCCGTCACCAAGCGATACCATCGTGCATTGAACTGATCGTATTACACACTAAGCATGTTCGGTCACTATGCGCCAAGTGCATAAATCGATTTTTGCTTATGACTGCAATCATATGCGACACATTGACTGAGCATTCGGAATGCCTATGAGGAAATACAACCGAAGGTGTATTTTGTCAAGTGGACATTTAATTCTTACGTCATGTGGGACAGTGTAGTGTAGGTCATAGGCAAAATAAATAATTAAAGAAGCAGAACAAGAATATGTATGAAAATGATATTTTGTAAAACTAGTTGTAAGTATAAATAGAAGAAAATTTAGAAAATAAAATTAGTCTAGTTAAAACCTTAACCACGACTCAATCAATTTTTAAAATCGTGCATTTTGATGCTCGGAGACACAAGCGGCCTTTTGGGCTAAGAAATTTTATTCGTAAGAACTGAAGACTGCCTCGTCAACCATAACATGGCGATCCTGCAAGTCCGAACCTAAACATGTGCGTTAATAAAGGCAATAACATGTACCGCAACAATATGGGAGGCGGAAATCAAATTAACTTCAAAAAACATTTTCCCGTTCTAACTGGTGGTGGTCAAAACATGAACAACCACAATAGGCCACGCCAAAATATGATGTCGAATCGTCGCTATTAATATATCTAATAAACAAAAAACAAAAACTTTTATAAATTATGCACTTTTCTGAATCTGTGCAGTTCTCAAGCTAGTGAGAAACCCGTTAAAGCAACTATCTGATTGACTTTAAAACAAAATATAAATCATTTTAATAGTAGTAGATATCGCAGAAAATTAAGACAAGATGGGTGGAAAAAGTAGCAGCAGCGACATCAGCAGCACTTATTTCAACAAAAAAAAAAAAAAAAAAAAAATTGTATATTTAAATTTCATTTTTTGATTATAATATTATTGTAAATTCATACTATAAAAAAAAAAGATCAAATCTTTAGCTGGACACAAAGTTGTCAAAATGCTTTTGAAAACCTTAAAACGGAATTAATGACACCTCCAATACTTAACTATCCAGATTTTTCGAAACCGTTCATATTAACAACAGATGCATCAAATTATGCATTAGGAGCTATTTTATCTCAAGGAGAAGTAGGTAATGATAAACCCATTGCCTATGCAAGTAAATCTTTAAACAAACATGAGCTTAATAAAGCAGTAATAGAGAAAGAATTGCTAGCTATACACTGGGGAATAAAAACCGGGATCGTAATTCGTAACTTATGCCCGCAGCACAGAAGCCCGTGTAACGTTTGCCCGCGGATTAACATTTTGTTTTGTTGGATCTTTTAATAACAGAATCTTCTCTGGTAACGTTTGCCCGCAGGATTTTTCTGCTCCTGTTTTACAGGATATACGCTCCTTAATAAAAGATATTGGTATTTTGGATTGGTAGTAGCTTGGAATTAATTATATATAAGTTTGTCTTCATAGAATATTATTCTTTGAAAATTTCATTGGTGAATGGATTTTTGGACCAACTGACACTGAAAATTAATTTTTTGCTTGAAAAAATTATTTTTCGCTTAGAAAAAAAATAATTTTGCCAAAACGCTCAAAATGTATTTTAAGCGTGAGAAAAAAAATATTTTTTTTTAAAGAAAAACCATGAAAACGCTCCTCAAATCTAATGAATTTTTAGCTTCTTCATAGAAAATTTTATTGGTAAATGGATTTTTGGTCCAAATGACACTGAAAACTAATTTTTTGCTTGAAAAAATTATTTTTCGCTTAGAAGAAAAGAATTTTGCCAAAACGCTCAAAATGTATTTTAAGCGTGAAAAAAAATAATATTTTCTTAAAGGAAAAGCTCCTCAAATTGGACGAAAAAATTTTAATTTTATGCTTAAATTGCATTTTAAGCGTTTTTAGAAGTCCGTATCTAAGAACTTCCAAAACGCTCAAAATTACAGCGTCGCCCGGGTTGGCTACGAATGCCCGCATCACAAAAGCCCGCGTAACGAATGCCCGTGTAACATAAGCCCGTATAACAGAAGCCCGTAGCACAAAAGCCCGCGTAACGTTTGCCCGCGGTCTAATACTTTGTATAATTTGTATACTTTAGTATTAATTTAGTATGACAGCGCTGTATTGAGTTTTAAATTCCCATAGTGATTTTGGGGTATTCATCAATGAGAATCAACGAGAACTAAGTTTTGCTACTATTTGGAAACGGCACTGCTTCCTTATTTCGCAAGCCAACCAATGAGCATGATGTGTGGCCATGTTCGGTGCTGTTAAGTATACGGAAGACCTCATTGTAGATTTAACATCAATACTTTTCATGAATTGACCAATGAGAAACACGGAGGACCGCACTGTACTCATCATCCAAACTTCAAAGTGATTAGCCAATCAGAATCAAGAACAAGGATAAAATCGTGAGAATCAACGAGGACGCACCTATACCCAAATAATTTGGACGATAAAAAGTATAAAAGCGGGAGTGATTTCGGAATATTTTTCAGTTTCGATTCGAATTCCGTGTAGGGATGGCGGTTATTCAAAATTAACCGGTTTTCGGTTTTTCCGGTTATTTTCCCTCTCGATTTAACCTGGCGGTTTTAACCGGACAAAAAAACCGGTTTTTTCAATAACCGGTTTTCGGTTTTTTATATATAAATTTTTTGAAGTCTTAAAATACTTTCATATCAAATAAACTATGTACATACAAACATGTACATACATGTACATACATATGTATATACCAGTGGCGTGGCGTCCATATAACACGATTCCTATCGTCTTCCCTTTTAGAAAATCCACAAATAACACAATTTACCAAACAAACATCGAATAAGTTTAAGTTATCCATTCTGCCTCTCGTTTGTATCTTATACTTTATCCAAACACATTCCACAATCCACAACCAACATTAATCAAGAGAGTCACAAAAATACTCTGACGTAAACTTTTCAATCACCGTCTTATTTATTTGTGTTATATCCCTTTCTTCCTCAAGCATTGTTTTTCGGATCCTCTTTGTCCAACATATGCAAAAAATAAGACGCTACATTCCGTCTTATAAAATTTTCGATGTATACCAGTAGGAGTTGGAATTACTTGTATTTTATTCTCCCTTTAGCAATTAACATTGCATTTCAGTAGGAAGATAATACATTGCAGGAGTTTAGGTGTTCGCCTCTTTTTAACCTTGTGTAAGAAATAAGACGGTGTTCTTCGACTTATTTGTTTTTTTTTTTCTTTAATAGGTATGTCATATAAATATAAATATGGCATGTGGGTATTGTTGATTCTTGATTTTGAATTTGATGTTGATTTGCATGCTAATGTAAAATGCACGATTGATGTTTTTGCAAATTTACTGTGATAATGTTGAATTATGAAATAAATCATGGTAGAATATATGGCAATTTGTCAGCAGTGTAAATTTAGCATATCGATACTCTAGACAAATAAAATGCATTTGCTTTTTTTTTAATAGGTAGGAATTTAAATTTAGATTCAATTGGCATTCAATAAAAGACTGTGTTGCACAGGTTCAATAACTTCAAATAAATCTAGTGTTTTGAAAAGCCAATTTGAACTTAATTAAAAATAGTGAAAAGTTAGATGTGAAGGTGAAGATTTAATTCCTTTTATTACCCACTATAGTGATAACAAAAATTAAGCTTCTTAATTTTAGTGCAGTTCTAGATTTTGTCTTGGAAATGTCTTTGATAAATGTAGATTGCTTTTCAACAGATTACCTATCGGAGAAACCAAATAATTTTAGTAAGGATAGTTGATAGTTTACATTTTATCCTTTTTTCGTTTACACACCAGGGATTTCGATTGCAGATCGAAATTTTTTGTTTGGTGTGCGTGTTTCATGTATACATGTAAATCCCTCTTTAAATATGGATTTAAAGATTTTGATCCATGTCAAAGAAAAATAAAATTTTTGTTGGGTGTTTAGGAACGCAAACTCTGGCGAGAGATCAAAATCTTCACACAGAAATTGATTTCTTATGTTCAAAGGAAATCAACATATAAGTACCTATGACACTTTAATGGAATCCAATTTAGAGTAGTGTTATAGGGCAACGATATTCAAAATAAGATTGATACATAGTATCGCGGCTGTTATTAAATCTGAAATTAAAACAGAAATCATAGAAGCTCGGTTCGTGTCGATTATGATCGACGAAACATCAGATTTGAGTCATAGGGGACAACGGAGTGCCATATTCCGGTTCTTGTCAGAGAATGGAATACAAGAAAGATATCTTGTATTTTTTGACGTTAGGACGAGTTTTAATGCAGATGAGTTGTCCCATCATATATTTTATATTCTTGACACAAATGATTGCAAGGAAAAATTAATAGAACATTCCTAGGAAGGTGCCGCAGTTATGTCCGACGAAGGGGGTGGTGTCTAAAAGGAGGTCCTTTTTTATTATGTTTCAAGCTCATTGTTGATTGAAATATTAATGTCTTGAAGTATAAAACATATAGCTACACATTTTTTTCTAAGTCAATGTGGAATGCATTTGTAGATACCATATCTTTACTAGAAATGTTGTTTTTGAGGTTCTAAGATTTTTTTCCATTCTTACAGGAGACAAAATTTTATAACGGGTTCCCATTTAAAATTATCCACGCCACGCCACTGGTATATACATAGATACTCTTTTTCAGAAAAGAAAATCCTCTAGTTAAAGTGTTGTGTTATTTCACACTATTGTATTAATTGAAATGAAATAAAATATGAGTTTCAAAAAAATATCTAGTTAACACAAAATTTAATTTTTTTCGAATTTTTTTTATTTAACTGAGGAAATAGACGACATTTCATTTTGAAAAGTAATAAATAATAAATGAGTTTCTTTTATTGTTTTAAAAGACTTTCATAACTTGGTCGGGAAATATAGACCGAGAGCCCACAGCAATTTTTGGGTGTGATAACAAAAAATAATAAGCATAATTAGATAGGCCCTTTATAGTTATTTATAAATGTGAACGTCTTGCATACTCTAGTGGGCGCAATGGTGCATTATAGTGCATCAAGTATGCAGTTCTTTCCAAATTCAAAAAAATTGTGATACAAAATTTGGCACAAGTTCAAAATGAAGAGCTAAGTGCCCTGATTGCAAATATCGAGGTCCAAGACGTTTTGAAGGTGGCCTTCTTAGTGCAAGAAGTAGCATGTTATTATCGCGTCTGGCAGGCAGAAGGCTGTCTGTAAAACGTCTTGGACCTCGATATTTTCAATCAGGGGGCTTAACTCTACATTTTGGCAAAGTTGTTTTCACAATTATTTGGACTTGAAAAGAACTGCATACATGATGCACTATTATGCACTATTGCTCCCACTAGAGTATGCAACACTTTCACATTTGTAAATAACTATAAAGGGCCTATCTAATTATGCTTATTATTTTTTGTTATCAATCACACCCAAAAATTGCTGTGGGCTCTTAGTCTAATACCTCAATAAATTAATTTGAAAATGCAAAAAATAAAGAGTTACATTTACACAATAATCTACAAGACAATACAACGCAATTTTGCGATGGTGTGTAGTTTAAAACGATTTCACATTCCTATCACTACACTGAATTACTCTACAAAAGAAAAGGTGGAAGTGGTGAATAACGTCGGATGTTGCACACAAGTGCAGTTTTTATGAGACAAGAAGATCTTGTTTTTTAAAGAAGTTTTCTACACTTTTTTATTTCTGTGGTACCAAAGTAAATAACCGGTTTCCCGGTTATTGGATTTTAGAAAAAACACCGGTTTTAACCGAGATAAAAATATCTCCGGTGAAAACCGGTTATTTGAAACAAAATAACCGGTTTCGGTTTTAACCGGCCGGTTTTTCCCATCCCTAATTCCGTGGCGGTGACACCACGTCGGTCGTCGTAATAAAGTGTGAAAAAAAAGATTATTCAAAGGGATATTATTCTTGATTATAGTTTGGTTGGTATTGTAAAGACGCGACGCTTAAGTGAGTTTTAAACGTTGAAGGAATTTTCCTTCAACGCTTAAAAATCATTTTAAGCGATTGCGCACTCTAGGGAGAGTTGCTGTTTAAGCAAAATTTATTTTTTTTTGAAAATTTGGAAATTTAGTCGCAAATTGCATTTAAAGATAAAAATTCGTTTTTCGTTTCATGCGATACGTGGATTGAAAGGTGGCACTCCCTAGATCACGAAAATGCAATTTTTAACTCGCTAAGATGCCCAGTTTAGCTAGAAATCACGTTTGAAATGTCAACTTTGGGGGGTCTACGAGGCTCCGTTTAGCCGCAAATCGTGTTTAAAGATAAAAGTTCGTTTTTCGTTTCATGCGATACGTGGATTGAAAGGTGGCACTCCCTAGATCACGAAAATGCAATTTTTAACTCGCTAAGATGCCTAGTTTAGCTAGAAATCACGTTTGAAATGTCAACTTTGGGGGGTCTACGAGGCTCCGTTTAGTCGCAAATTGCATTTAAAGATAAAAATTCGTTTTTCGTTTCATGCGATACGTGGATTGAAAGGTGGCACTCCCTAGATCACGAAAATGCAATTTTTAACTCGCTAAGATGCCTAGTTTAGCTAGAAATCACGTTTGAAATGTCAACTTTGGGGGGTCTACGAGGCTCCGTTTAGTCGCAAATTGCATTTAAAGATAAAAATTCGTTTTTCGTTTCATGCGATACGTGGATTGAAAGGTGGCACTCCCTAGATCACGAAAATACAATTTTTAACTCGCTAAGATGCCTAGTTTAGCTAGAAATCACATTTGAAATGTCAACTTTGGGGGGTCTACGAGGCTCCGTTTAGCCACAAATCGAGTTTAAAGATAAAAAATATTTTTTCATACATTTTAATAGGCAAGGTGATGTAGTAAGAGTTTTCTTGGGCAATAGTACCTTGGGTGGCCCGCTGCGCGGGTTTTCAGGATTTTAACTCCCTTTTTCGGAGACACATCCGCTCACGCAACTCCGTTGCTCCGCTTAGGGTATATAAAGTCGCCAGGCAGGCGCCTGCAGCAACAGTTTTCTTGAGTAACAGTACCTTGGGTGGCCCACTGTGCGGGTTTTCAGGATTTTAACTCCCTTTTTCGGAGACACACCCGCTCACGCAACTCCGTTGCTCCGCTTAGGGTATATAAAGTCGCCAGGCAGGCGCCTGCAGCAACAGTTTTCTTGAGTAACAGTATCTTGGGTGGCCCGCTGAGCGGGTTTTCAGGATTTTAACTCCCTTTTTCGGAGACACACCCGCTCACGCAACTCCGTTGCTCCGCTTAGGGTATATAAAGTCGCCAGGCAGGCGCCTGCAGCAACAGTTTTCTTGAGTAACAGTACCTTGGGTGGCCCGCTGCGCGGGTTTTCAGGATTTTAACTCCCTTTTTCGGAGACACACCCGCTCACGCAACTCCGTTGCTCCGCTTAGGGTATATAAAGTCGCCAGGCAGGCGCCTGCAGCAACAGTACCTTGGGTGGCCCGCTGCGCGGGTTTTCAGGATTTTAACTCCCTTTTTCGGAGACACACCCGCTCACGCAACTCCGTTGCTCCGCTTAGGGTATGTAAAGTCGCCAGGCAGGCGCCTGTAGCAACAGTTTTCTTGATCAAAATATCTTCTGTTCAAAAAAATTATTTCTATTTACAATTTTCAATGTTTTTTATCTCTTAAAATAACTTTTTCTAGCTCAAAATCATTTGAGCAGCGTTTAAAGCTAATCGGCAAGGAATATCTCAACACATATTCTTCGTATTCGCTATCATCGGCATCAAAATCAGGCCGCACCGTGCGTCGTGACTACTGCACTGTTTTCATAATTAATTAAAACAATTTCTGATACATAAATCTGAGAATCACGGAGAACGAATGGCCAAATAAGTTGAGCAATAAAAAGTATAAATACGGGAGTGATTTGGAAATATTATATATAGAGGTAAGACCTCGAGATAAAACAATTATCCAAAGGGATATTTAGCTTGGTTCACTTTGGTTGGTTGGGCGACGCTGTAATTTTGAGCGTTTTGGAAGTTCTTAGATACGGACTTCTAAAAACGCTTAAAATGCAATTTAAGCATAAAATTAAAATTTTTTCGTCCAATTTGAGGAGCTTTTTCTTTCAAAAAATATTTTTTTTTCACGCTTAAAATACATTTTGAGCGTTTTGGCAAAATTCTTTTTTTCTAAGCGAAAAATAATTTTTTCAAGCAAAAAATTAGTTTTCAGTGTCATTTGGACCAAAAATCCATTTACCAATAAAATTTTCTATGAAGAAGCTAAAAATTCATTAGATTTGAGGAGCGTTTTCATGGTTTTTCTTTAAAAAAAAATATTTTTTTTTTCACGCTTAAAATACATTTTGAGCGTTTTGGCAAAATTATTTTTTTTCTAAGCGAAAAATAATTTTTTCAAGCAAAAAATTAATTTTCAGTGTCATTTGGTCCAAAAATCCATTCACCAATGAAATTTTCAAAGAATAATATTCTATGAAGACAAACTTATATATAATTAATTCCAAGCTACTACCAATCCAAAATACCAATATCTTTTATTAAGGAGCGTATATCCTGTAAAACAGGAGCAGAAAAATCCTGCGGGCAAACGTTACCAGAGAAGATTCTGTTATTAAAAGATCCAACAAAACAAAATGTTAATCCGCGGGCAAACGTTACACGGGCTTCTGTGCTGCGGGCATAAGTTACGATCCCGCGTCGCCCAACCAACCAAAGTGAACCAAGCTAAATAGCCCTTTGGATAATTGTTTTATCTCGAGGTCTTACCTCAATGGAGTTCTGATAAGAACTGAAGAATATTTCCAAATCACTCCAGTATTTATACTTTTTATTGCTCAACTTATTTGGCCATTCGTTCTCCGTGATTCTCAGATTTATGTATGCGAAATTGTTTTAATTAATTATGAAAGCAGTGCAGTAGTCACGAAGCACGGTGCGGCCTGATTTTGATGCCGATGATAGCGAATACGAAGAATATGTGTTGATATATTCCTTGCCGATTAGCTTTAAACGCTGCTCAAATGATTTTGAGCTAGAAAAAGTTATTTTAAGAGATAAAAAACATTGAAAATTGTAAATAGAAATAATTTTTTGAACAGAATATATTTCGATCAAGAAAACTGTTGCTACAGGCGCCTGCCTGGCGACTTTACATACCCTAAGCGGAGCAACGAAGTTGCGTGAGCGGGTGTGTCTCCGAAAAAGGGAGTTAAAATCCTGAAAACCCGCGCAGCGGGCCACCCAAGGTACTGTTGCTCAAGAAAACTGTTGCTGCAGGCGCCTGCCTGGCGACTTTATATACCCTAAGCGGAGCAACGGAGTTGCGTGAGCGGGTGTGTCTCCGAAAAAGGGAGTTAAAATCCTGAAAACCCGCACAGTGGGCCACCCAAGGTACTGTTACTCAAGAAAACTGTTGCTGCAGGCGCCTGCCTGGCGACTTTATATACCCTAAGCGGAGCAACGGAGTTGCGTGAGCGGGTGTGTCTCCGAAAAAGGGAGTTAAAATCCTGAAAACCCGCGCAGCGGGCCACCCAAGGTACTATTGCCCAAGAAAACTCTTACTACATCACCTTGCCTATTAAAATGTATGAAAAAATATTTTTTATCTTTAAACTCGATTTGTGGCTAAACGGAGCCTCGTAGACCCCCCAAAGTTGACATGTTCTAACGTGATTTCTAGCTAAACTAGGCATCTTAGCGAGTTAAAAATTGCATATTCGTGATCTAGGGAGTGCCACCTTTCAATCCACGTATCGCATGAAACGAAAAACGAATTTTTATCTTTAAATGCAATTTGCGACTAAATGGAGCCTCGTAGACCCCCCAAAGTTGACATGTTCAAACGTGATTTCTAGCTAAACTAGGCATCTTAGCGAGTTAAAAATTGCATATTCGTGATCTAGGGAGTGCCACCTTTCAATCCACGTATCGCATGAAACGAAAAACAAATGTTTATCTTTAAACGCGATTTGCGGCTAAACGGAGCCTCGTAGACCCCCCAAAGTTGACATGTTCTAACGTGATTTCTAGCTAAACTAGGCATCTTAGCGAGTTAAAAATTACATATTCGTGATCTAGGGAGTGTCACCTTTCAATTTTTTTAAACAACTTTTTTCCACAATTTTTTTGAAAAATTTGAACTTTTTTTTTATTTTAAAAATAAATTTTTACTCTTTCAATTTTTTGTGGTCCGAAAAACGACGACGTGATTTCTGGCCAAACTATTCATCTTAAGAAAATATCTCTTTTTGATTTTTTGTCGTCCTGGAAAGGACGGATTGATGTGTTTGTCGGTTCAATTTATTGTGCTGTCAATGGTGGAGTTTTGGGCAATGTTGGACAGGAATTCCACTTTCCCTGTCTGTGCTCTCCTCCTCAAAACCACCTGCAATTTTTTATTGCGTTTAATGGCCTTTGTTTCTGGTGGCTCCTCTCCTGCGCGTATCCGATCAATTGCCAGCTTCGCGACGATGGACTCCTTTTCTAAGTCGCCAATCAATTTATAGAGCCCAGCATGGGCTTGGCCTACCACGACCTTGAGGCGCCTGTGCCATGCCTCTACGCTATTTTGTGTCCTGGGGAAGTGAGTTTCACCAGCTGAGGTCCCAGTGGTCCAAAACACTGGCCTGTACCGCGGTGGTGACGTTGCGGTACCAACATAGTTCTTTTTGAACCATCTAGCCAGCATTTTGGTCTCGATGTGTTGCAGCTGGGAGTATAGGGCGTCAAAGTAGCTGCTCACTTCCTCATGTGGCACAAAAGCTAGTGCTTTTAGCATTCGCACTTCCTTGGCGAAGCCTTCCTCCTGGCCATATTTGGTGGCAAAACCAAGGCCTTGGACTTTCCGCCAAATAATTTGGCCGAAATGGAACAGGCATCCCTTCGGCTCGGTATCTCGGAAGAACTCCCTCGCCGATGCTGTTATCGCCTGCTCAAAGTCCGAGACTATGACTTCTGGGCACAGCTTGATGTTGTTATTGCAGGCAAACTGCAACAACTGCATCCAGAACTCGTCATAAGCCTCCCTCGACTTCCTTGCCATCAGGCAATACACCAAAGGGACAACTATGCCGTCAAGGTAGCCATGGATGGAGAAGAGTTGTCCCATGATGGTCGGGACAACTGCGAATGTGCCGTCCACGAGCCAGCACTTGGCCTCCGAAAGCAGTTGGACAGATGTTCTGGTGCCCAACAATATGTTCACACCACCCGAATATTCCGCTTCCGAAAGGACGAATAATTCGCCGTCGACGTAGCGGATATATTCGGGGATACATATTTCCTCCATACTTTCGGGCTCCTTGATGAGGCTGGCTCGCACCCGATGAATCTTCATCTTTTGGGCGGCTTTTGATGGCAGGCTGGGACGGCACACTGGCTCCACCCTGACAATAGTGTCCCTTATGATGGTCGATGGTGGCATTGCCTCTTTGGCTTTCTCCTTGAGGTGAGCATTTGCCTTGGCCACTTCCTTTTGATACGCCATTGGCGCATGGCTATGCTCATTGAGCCTTGATTTGATCACGACGTGGCCATCGACCACAACACTTTGCAACCTGGCTTTGCAGCGCAAGGTTTTGCGCTCAGCGCAGGCCCAAAGTGTCTTCTCCTCGGTTCTCCTTTCGCAATAAAAACCAAAGCCTTTGGTGACAAGCTTGTCCTTGCCTTTATTCGTCTTTACAATCTGAAATGAAGAAAAACAAAAACGATAAGAAAATTAAAAAAAAACACGTTCAAAAAAATAAAAAAAAACAAAAAACAGTGGAGAAAAATACAAAAAAAAAACAGGCATCAAATCCTATAAGAAAAAAAAACCACGTTCAAAAAAATTGAAAAAAAAACAAATTGAGAAAATCTCGAAACTTGTAAAATTTAGGTACATAGTCCCCTAGGGCCAGGGCCATTTAATTTAACACTTTCGAATTTTGATAAGAAAAATAAAAAAAAATACGTTCAAAAATATAAAAAAAAAACAAGTCGAGAGTTGAGAAAAATAAAAAAAATAAGACACTGTTAAATTGACAATTCGCTAATTAGAGACCCCTTACCTCTGGTGGGGGGAAGTCAAAAAAGAACGAACTGTACTTTATCGCGTTTCACTCCACACACTGATAGATTTTTTTGTAAACTAGCTTACCTGGGCAATATCCATTTTCTTCAGTTAATTCCTTTTCAGTTTTTCAGTTTTTCGTTTCAAAAATTTTTCACTTTTTCACTTTTTAACTTTTTAACTATTTCACAATTCACTTTATGAAATTTACTTCGATTATATTTTGATTAGGTGGACTCATGAGAATCAACAATAACGAACCATAAAATTTGTTGGTAATTGGGTCATTTTTCAGCCAAAAAACAACTTTTAAAAACAGGAAATTTAATTATTACAATTTACCACAAAATAATTAAATTTTTTATTTGATGGGGTCTTAACATTCTCATGAGCAACAAAATTCAGAAATTGTAAAAACTTCGAAATAGTCTTGTTTTCGCCTCTGAGGTACGAAAACAAGGCTGAAATTTTAAAAAAATAAAAAAATTTAAGCTTAAAAAGCATTTTAAGCGGTTTCAGAAGTCCGTAAGAACTCCCAAAACGCTCAAAATTATTTTTAAGCGTTTAAGGAAAATTCGTTATAAAAAAAAAATTCTTAAACGCTTAAAACCAGAGTCGCCCTACCAACGTTATTATCCAACTTATTTGTTCGTTCTTCTTGATTCTCAGATTTAACACCCTGGCCAAGCACTGGGACACCAAGCAAGGTAACTATCCCTTCAAAAATCCAAAAATGAGATTTAAGCGTTTCTAAAAATCCTTACTCTCGAATTTTCAAACGAAATAATTATAAATTTAGCTTAAACAGCAATTTAAGCAGTCCTCACCCTCGAAACTGCAATCGCTTAAAATGATTTATAAGCGTGGAAGGAAAATTCCTTCACCACCCAAGGTACTGTTGCCCAAGAAAACTGTTACTACATCACTCTGCCTAGTGATGTGTCAACTCGGTTTAATAAACCGAATCAAACCGGGTTGACGCCAAACCGAGCCAACTCGGTTTTCATTTTTTCTACCCGAGTTGGAACCGAACCGACAAGCGAATAAATGAATGAATGTAAACCGACTACAACATAATCAAAACTAACCTCCTTTAGTTGCGATTTGTACCAAACACAATGTGCTAACACATATAAAGTCAAACGGAATTGAGCGCAACCATACACTACACATACAGTCAGTTTGTATGAATATTTGGTTTACCTGCTCGGGTTAGCTTAGAAGTTAAATTTCGTTAAAATAACCCGAGTAAGGACAAGTCGAGTTGCACTGCGCATTAGGTTTCGGTTCGGTTTACTCATCGTCGTTGTCTCGTTGTATATCTTCGTTTAAAAGCCCGGTTTAGTAACTCGGGTCGAAATCATGAGTTTTTTTTTATGGAATTAAGAGTGTCAGTCATACAGAGTAACTTTTAAAGAGTTACAACCTTATTGAACATTTGAATTCGTATTCGGTTTTTGTTTAGTTTCTTATGTGGCGGTGTGTGAAATTTTGGTAAGCGTATTTTGCTGATGTTATTAAGTTTGGTTTTGATTTCGTTTTTTACTGTAGTTTGTTTATTACTTGCGACTTATAGGTACTATAAGGCAAGTTATGCATTCGTAAAAAAAATCGAACTCGAGATTTTGATCAAAGTTGACATTACGATGATAGGGAAGACTAAAGAAGTGGTTCTCGCAATTCTGTCTGTCTGTCTGTCTGTCTGTCTGTCTGTTCGACTACAGGCTGAACGGCACGGCCGATTTTCTTTAAACTTGGTAGATATCATTTTTAATTTTTTCCCCCCACACGTTTTTTTCTTTTTTTTTTTAAGACCAAAAATAACGGTACCCCTCATACGAATTTTTTTCGAAATTTTATAAACATTTTTTTTTTCAAAAACTGTTCCACAGATTTTAAAAATAAAAATACAGAAAAATTTCATTTAATTAAATATGGGTATTGGTTGAAAAAAATTTCCGAAAACTGGTTATTGAGGGTACCCCCCCTGGAACCTTTTTTTTGTTTTTAATTTTCTTAAAAACGGTTCAACCGATTCTGATCATTTTTTTTTTTGCTAAAGCTCCCCAAAATTATAAATAGAATTGTGTACTCAAATTTTCAAACAAAAAAATTTTGGATTTTAAAAAAAAAACTTCAAAATTTTTTTTTCAAAACTCAATATTTCGAAAACCCCACGCTAAATTTTTTTTAAACTTGATAAATAAAAGTTTCTTAACATAATCTACAAAATGTGAGAAAAAAATTTTATTTTACCTAAAAATAAAGGTACCTACCATACAAATGCTAAAAAATTAAAAAAAAATGGTTTTCAAAAATCGTATTTTTCTCGAAAACGGCGCCTAGAATTTTGATAAAATTTTTTTTCTTTCAATTAATTTTTACGATCCTTAATTTAATAAAAAAAATTTTGACATTAAGATATTACAGCTTGTACCTACCATAGAACCATTTTTTTCGAATTTTGAATTTCTCATTATCCACATAACGGATCTTAATGAAAATTATTAAAGAGAAGCTTCTAAAAAGTCTAAAACACATTGCATTTCAAAACTTTAAAATAAATATTTTTTGAATTTTTGAAAAAACAAAATCTATTGTTTCTTTTTTTGAAAATTCGATATCTCCGAAACGGGTCAATATTTCTTTTCGTAAATTTAATTTTTATTCGAACAATAATAAAAACTTCAAATTGGCGTACCTACATTTTTTCTTAAAAAGCTTTTAAAAAGTTTGTATATAAAAGTTTTTTTTAAGAAACCACTACAACGACTTATAATTTTTGTTCTTGCATAAATTCGTAGTTGGATAGCATTCTGTTTTTTTCTCTTACTACTAAAAGAATTTAAAAATTTATTTTATCCTTATGAACAGTTTTCTCTAATAACATTCGTTTTTAAAATTCCTAGTCGATTACATAGGAGCAAGTTCGTGCGACCCAGTCGTGCATTTTTTTTTTTTTTTTTTGTGAATATGCCTAGCCCAAGAAAAAGGTCTTTAGTGTTGCAGGTTTTTAATAAACAAGAAGCAGGAAAAGTGACATGTAAAAAATGTTGATCTGCATATAAATACTCAGGAAATACGAGAAATGCTCTTACTGTTTTTGGGTTTTGATAAATAAATTTTGAATATACTTTTTTTATTGCAAAATTTGTTATTTTATTTTGTTGTTATTGAGTTAAATAACCCGGTTTGCAACTCGGTTTAATCAAAATCCAACTCGGGTTAACCCGGTTTGTAAATTTTTCGGTTTGGTACATCACTTCTCTGCCTATTAAAATATATGAAAAAATATTTTGTATCTTTAAACGCGATTTGTGGCTAAACGGAGCCTCGTAGACCCCCCAAAGTTGACATTTCAAACGTGATTTCTAGCTAAACTGGGCATCTTAGCGAGTTAAAAATTGCATATTCGTGATCTAGGGAGTGCCACCTTTCAATCCACGTATCGCATGAAACGAAAAACGAATTTTTATCTTTAAATGCAATTTGCGACTAAACGGAGCCTCGTAGACCCCCCAAAGTTGACATTTCAAACGTGATTTCTAGCTAAACTAGGCATCTTAGCGAGTTAAAAATTGCATTTTCGTGATCTAGGGAGTGCCACCTTTCAATCCACGTATCGCATGAAACGAAAAACAAAGTTTTACCTTTAAACACGATTTGCAGCTAAACGGAGCCTCGTAGACCCCCCAAAGTTGACATGTTCAAACGTGATTTCTAGCTAAACTGGTCATCTTAGCGAGTTAAAAATTGCATATTCTTGATCTAGGGAGTGCCAGCTTTCAATCCACGTATCGCATGAAACGAAAAACGAATTTTTATCTTTAAATGCAATTTGCGACTAAACGGAGCCTCGTAGACCCCCGAAAGTTGACATTTCAAACGTGATTTCTAGCTAAACTAGGCATCTTGGCGAGTTAAAAATTGCATTTTCGTGATCTAGGGAGTGCCACCTTTCAATCCACGTATCGCATGAAACGAAAAACAAAGTTTTACCTTTAAACACGATTTGCAGCTAAACGGAGCCTCGTAGACCCCCCAAAGTTGACATTTCAAACGTGATTTCTAGCTAAACTAGGCATCTTAGCGAGTTAAAAATTGCATTTTCGTGATCTAGGGAGTGCCACCTTTCAATCCACGTATCGCATGAAACGAAAAACAAAGTTTTACCTTTAAACACGATTTGCAGCTAAACGGAGCCTCGTAGACCCCCCAAAGTTGACATGTTCAAACGTGATTTCTAGCTAAACTGGTCATCTTAGCGAGTTAAAAATTGCATATTCTTGATCTAGGGAGTGCCAGCTTTCAATCCACGTATCGCATGAAACGAAAAACGAATTTTTATCTTTAAATGCAATTTGCGACTAAACGGAGCCTCGTAGACCCCCGAAAGTTGACATTTCAAACGTGATTTCTAGCTAAACTGGGCATCTTAGCGAGTTAAAAATTGCATATTCGTGATCTAGGGAGTGTCACCTTTCAATTTTTTTAAAAAACTTTTTTCTAAAATTTTTTTGAAAAATTTGATTTTTTTTTTAAATTTTTAAAATTTTAAAAATACATTTTTATTTTTTCAATTTTTTGTGGTTCTAAAAAGAACTCCCTTCAATAATCCCCTAGAATTTCCAAAAAAAAATAAATTTTGCTTAAACAGCAACTCTCCCTAGAGTCTGCAATCGCTTAAAATGATTTTTAAGCGTTGAAGGAAAATTCCTTCAACGTTTAAAACTAACTTAAGCGTCGCGTCTTTGCAATACCAACCAAAATAAAATCAAGAATAATATCTCTTTGAATAATCTTTTTTAATTCACAAATTATTGCGACGACCGACGTGGTGTCACCGCCACGGAATTCGAATCGAAACTGAAAAATATTCCGAATTCCGAAATCACTCCCGCTTTTATACTTTTTATCGTTCAACTTATTTGGGTATAGGTGCGTCCTCGTTGATTCTCACGATTTTATCCTTGTTCTTGATTCTGATTGGATAATCACTTTGAAGTTTGGATGATGAGTACAGTGCGGTCCTCCGTGTTTCTCATTGGTCAATTCATGAAAAGTATTGATGTTAAATCTACAATGAGGTCTTCCGTATACTTAACAGCACCGAACATGGCCACACATCATGCTCATTGGTTGGCTTGCGAAATAAGGAAGCAGTGCCGTTTCCAAATAGTAGCAAAACTTAATTCTCGTTGATTCTCATTGATGAATACCCCAAAATCACTATGGGAATTTAAAACACAATACAGCGCTGTCATACTAAATTAATACTAAAGTATACAAATTATACAAAGTATTAGACCGCGGGCAAACGTTACGCGGGCTTTTGTGCTACGGGCTTCTGTTATACGGGATTATGTTACACGGGCATTCGTTACGCGGGCTTTTGTGATGCGGGCATTCGTAACCAACCCGAATAAACCACTTTAGACCATACTTATACGGTAGAAGATTTGTTGTTTATACAGATCACAGGCCATTAGTTAGTCTTTTTACTCATAAAAATCCTTCATCTAAATTAACTAGAATTAGAGTAGATTTAATGGATTATGATTTTGATATAATTTTTAAGCAAGGAAAGATGAATACAAATGCTGATGCATTGTCTAGAATAAAGTTAAGTTCAGAAGAATTAAAAAAAATGATACCAGTAAACAATATAAATGTCCTAACTAGAGCAATGAAGTTGAAAGATAAGAAATATATTTGTGAAAGAGAAGAAAATCCGGAAATTATGCACCCAGTGGAGACTGTACACCTCCACATATGGGAATGCATATCTATCTCAGACACAAGAAACGTTAAGAAATTGCAATTTGAATATATAAAGAATTTAATGGGGCCACCAAAAGAAACAATATATGCAGTTAAAGATACAATACATGTTGGATACAATGATAATTCTCTGTCAGAGTTAAAATTGATTTTGAAGAAATTGTTATCCTATACAAAGCATGTGAAAATAGAAAAGCTAGCGCTAGCAATGAATAATAAAATTTTTGAAAAGATATCAGTGCAAAAATTCAAAAAGATATTTACAGAACTGCAAGAAAATAAGAAAGAAAATTGTCTAGACATTATATTATATAATTCACCAAGAAGAATAGAGCATGCGAGTGAGATGAACAAATTAATAAAAGAGTATCATGATGACAAGTTAGGAGGACATATAGGTATTAGAAGATGCATTGCGAAACTTAAGCAGAAATATGTATGGAAGAATATGAATAAGATGGTTAGAAAATACATAAATAGTTGTAGAGTTTGTAATGAAGTTAAAATTAATAAATATACTAAAGAACAATTCGTAAGAACAGAAACACCTTGCACATCATTTGAAGTAATAACAGTAGATACAGTAGGAGCACTCAGACCATCGAATGGATACAGGTATATTCTCACCATTCAATGTGAATTAACCAAGTTTATAGAAGCATTTCCACTAGTCACTAAAGACGCTGTTTCAGTAGCAAAAACCATTGTAGAAAAATTCATTTTGAAATATGGTTGTTTTAGGAAGCTAAAAACAGACAAAGGCACAGAATTCACTAATGAACTATTAGTTAATATCTGTAACTTACTAAAAATAGAAAAAACTACGTCTACACCATATCATCATGAAACTTTAGGGACAGTAGAGAGAAATCATAGAGTTCTAAATGATTATTTAATGACTACAGAAGGAAAAGACGATTGGGAAGAATTATTACCTTACTATACTTACACATATAATACCACACGACACAGTACTACAAATTATTCACCATTTGAATTAGTATACGGAAAATTATGTGCTTTACTTTGTGAAATTATTAAAAATAAAGAAAAAACATACAATATTGATAATTATGTTAATGAACTAAAAATAAAATTGAAATACGCTCATGAAAAAGCTAAAGAAAATTTAGAACAAAGTAAAAATAAAACATGTACAAATCAATCTAATGTAAATAATTCAAATTTTAAAGTTGGAGACTATGTCTATTTAAAAGTTGGAAATAAAAAAAAGTTAGATAAACCATTCAGAGGTCCTTATAAAATAATAGAACAAAATGGACCAAATAGTATTGTAAGAATTGTTAATGAAAATAAAGAAGTTCACAATAATAATTTAATAAAAGCAAGAAATAAATAATAATATATACGTACTCGTATATAATCGCTATGTGTAACAAGATATAATTTCAAAAATAATTTTTTCATTTAAAGATAACAAAATTATTTTTTTTCTAAAGGGTGAGGGTGTTGTGTGTAACACCCAAAAACCAAAAAAATTAATAAATGTAAACAATAAAAATAGAACCAAAACAATTAATAAAAAAATGTAAACAATAATGTAAACATTCATGAACTCGACGCATATCGACCTACTTGTAATTGTGTTTAATCATCAGCCGTCACCAAGCGATACCATCGTGCATTGAACTGATCGTATTACACACTAAGCATGTTCGGTCACTATGCGCCAAGTGCATAAATCGATTTTTGCTTATGACTGCAATCATATGCGACACATTGACTGAGCATTCGGAATGCCTATGAGGAAGGTGTATTTTGTCAAGTGGACATTTAATTCTTACGTCATGTGGGACTGTGTAGTGTAGGTCATAGGCAAAATAAATAATTAAAGAAGCAGAACAAGAATATGTATGAAAATGATATTTTGTAAAACTAGTTGTAAGTATAAATAGAAGAAAATTTAGAAAATAAAATTAGTCTAGTTAAAACCTTAACCACGACTCAATCAATTTTTAAAATCGTGCATTTTGATGCTCGGAGACACAAGCGGCCTTTTGGGCTAAGAAATTTTATTCGTAAGAACTGAAGACTGCCTCGTCAACCATAACACACCCCACATGAATTTTTTTTTTAATAAAAATAAACTTTTCACAAAAATAGTTTTTATCCATATATTTTGTAAAAAATAAGATATTTGGCGTGCCAATTTTGAACAAACAAATATTTCTTTTCATGTTTGTCTACGAATTTTAGTCAAATTTGGAAATTATTACTTCATTAAAATAAAAAAAAAGTTATAACTGTTTTCTTTCATCGTGACCTTCTTATTTTTAAAATTGATGTTTGTTCTAAATTCAGGGCAAATCGCCGCACAGTGCGGCGACTAGTGGAAAAAATTAAAAAAAAAAATGTGCCAAAAATATGAAACAAGTATGCCAAATTCAAGGTAATAAGTCTAAATGAATGAATCGACAGTTTATATATGATAAAGTTCAATTTTCTGTTGTCAGAGATCGTCAGAAGATCAGCAAAATAACAAATAGTGATTTGTAGGATTTGTACTTACCGGTTGAAAGAGCGTTTACTGAAGAAAAAAAAAGAATATACGATATTTTTTTTGCTATCCTCACAATCAGGAGAGAAAATATAGTTATTCTAACTGCATATTTTTTTTTTACATGTAAATTAAAATTTTTTTTTGAGAGTCCAATTCAAAGCTTCTTTTTTCGTGTTAAGCACTGACTTTGATAAGTCATATATTTTGTGTGGTGCCATATGGGAAAAAAGTGTTTTTATTTAAAGAAAGAAAACAATCATATCTTTTAAAAAAAGTAAGTTTTTTTTGCAACAACTTGCACTTTTTCTTGCAACAAGTGTTTGTTTCCGAGCATTTTTTACAGAATGTGTTCAAACAGAGAGCTTTTTGATGTTTGGTTTTCCAACTCAACAGCCCCAGTACCTGGTGTATTGCAGTTTATGGATATAAAATTAAATATGCAATCAAATTTAGAAACTGAAGATCAGAAAATCTTAGCAAGACACGCATCAACAACTTGCTCAGAAAGAAATAAACGTTGTCACTTCCATCGCTTATACACTCGAAGACTCGGATAGTGATCTTTTTTCGTAATTTTTTATTTTTCGGTTTTTCTTTTTGTTATTACTTTTTTTGAACAATTATTTTTGTCAACAATAAAAGCATCCATTATATTTTGCAAGATCTTTTATGCGATATATTCTGTGGTCGTTGTGCTTTGAAAAAATGTATATTTTCCTACTAACATTTAAAATATTACAACTTTTGTATATCAAATAATCATCAAATTTTTTAAATGTTTGGCTTCTAACTAATCATTTTACAATTGTAGGCGTGGCAGTGGGTGGATTTTTGTTCAAATAAATTTTTCTTATCAAACACATTAATTTTGTACATTTTTTCAATATCATACGAAAAATTAAAAAAAAAATCAATTTTATAGCAAAAGTGGGCGTGTCAGTGGGCGAAATTTGCGCTATTTTAACTCATAATTTCTTCACCGACCAGAATATTAATAATTAAAATCACTATCGTACTAGAAGTTTTCATGTAACCAATTTATTACCAAAAATGGGCGTGGTAGGGGGCGTGAAAATTCCTCAAATTGAATAAAATCCCCCATTTATTACATTTAGCAACCAATTTTTGATCACAGTTATCTTGATTTTGAAAAATAGATTTTTTTCCTCTACCTGCATACAATCGACGCACTGTGCGCCGACCGAATACTTAAGTGCCCAACAGACCACTTTTTCGGGAAACTGAGTTAAAGATGCAGTTATACTAATTCGAATATTCTCTATCGTTTGGCGCTATCCCCGTTGCTCTATCAGCATTATTAACGAAGTTACATAAAGCACTTTTGCTCTATAAACCACACATTTGTGGGTTCTTTTGATGCTTACTTGCTGTATTTCCAAAATGTGTACTAGGTAATAGGTGGGGCAATTTTTGTATAAAAGTTTGAAAAACACATGCTTAATGCTTAAATGCCCCACTTCATTTTTTTACTAAAATGGATACAACGAAAAAGGTAAAAAAACTAAAACTTACTCTTACGAATGTTGAAGTATTTTTAAAACTAATTCCGAATAAAATTGAATGTATTTTTCAAGAAAATTTTATGAACCAAGGTTCATGTTCAGTATTTTTCATAATTAAGTGTTAAAATACTTTATCATTTTCATACGTTTCTTATAGACTTAAGAATAATCCAATGCGGTACAGAGAAAGGCATAGCCACTAAATTAATATTACTTTTTGTTTTATGTTTTTATCACCCAAAGTAAAATTATAAAAATTAATAATGCTAGAAATTTTGAGTGTCTTACTATTTTTGCTTTCGTTGATTTCCGAATGTCCAGTGCATAAGTGTCCTATATCCATAGGAAATTTGAAGAGGGTTCTATATCGATTTCTGAGTTTTTTTAAACATATTTTTTTTTTTTAAATAACCGTGACGTTTTTTGACATCAAGACTTCAAAATACAAAAAAGGACTTTTCAATTAATATATATTAAAATTCACAAGTCGTAATTGTAAAGTAAAAAATAACGGAATTATTTTTCAAAACTTAAAATTCGTTTTCTGAAGAATAATTTTTATGTATATGTTGCACTTAAGTATTCAGCCGACGAAATATCAATTTTAAGAAGTTATAAGGTTTTTCACCTAGATTTTTTTCGACTTATAAAAATAAAATAAAAATTCTTAAACTACGTATACATTTTATTATCATAAATACGAAAACTTCGAATTTATATGAACAAAGTTTAAACAACGTTTTGTTATTAAACTAATTTTGTATGTAAGAAATTTCTTTAAAATCGTTCTGGAAAAAAATTTGGGATGCCAATTTTAAGTATTTAACAATAAAGATCCTAGGAAATATTTTCAAAAACTAATCGCTCAAACGTTTTCAACACATTAATTTTTCAAAAACAATTTTTTTTTATTTAAAAAAATATTTTTTCATGTTCTCTCTATCATCGTAAAGTCAGTTTTGATCAAAACCTCGAGTTATTTTTTTTTCAAATGCAAAACTTGCACTACAGTACCTACATACATACATAATATATATCGCAAGTGAAAATAAAAAGAAATTTGAATAGTTTATGTGTACCAATTTAAAAAGAAAATTATTTAGAAAAAAATCAAATAACATAAAAACGTAGTTTTTGAAAAATTAAAAAAAAAATGGTAAGCCAATCTTAAAAATTTATTGATACACACGTATAAACTATTAAAAAAAATCGAATAACTTTTTTTACAAAAAAAATATTTGTATATCATATATTTTTTTTTTAATTAAAAGTAAAAAATATGAAAATTATTTTTTTTTTAGAAAAAAAACTTTTTTTAATTTGTTTTGTTTGAAACCACAATGAATTTTTATTTGGGGGTTAATATGGAATTGTTTTAATTTGCATATTGAAGAAGATAAAAGAAACCCCATATATAAAAAACAGTTGCAATTTGTAGATTTTACTAACAAACATTTATTTTTGAAAAAAGTTGTTTTGAAAAATCTATAGGAATTTATCAATATGAGATAGCTACTTACCTATTTAATTAAAATACATACATATTATGATTTGAAATATGTGACCAGGTCTATGAAAAGGTGGCTTATGACTCAAAAACAAAATTTCGATAAATCGGCTGTTAAAGATAAACAATGCATTTCGTCAGTTTCTCGGTAGTTGTTCTCCTTCCTTCCCATTGCCCAGTGTCTCTCGTTGTTCAAGGGC
The DNA here is from genome assembly GCA_911387755.1 of Chrysotoxum bicinctum. Lineage (NCBI taxonomy): Eukaryota > Metazoa > Arthropoda > Insecta > Diptera > Syrphidae > Chrysotoxum > Chrysotoxum bicinctum. Next base: position 162,042,880 of record OU426987.1, read on the forward strand.
ACCAAGTAAGTTAATTGCTCCTTTCGGGTTTTCGTATCGGTAATACTGAAGTGAGTTTGAGAATGTTATCAGCTATCATCACTACGAGCCTAAGTTTTCTGCATTTCAAAATATTATTTCCCAAAATTTTGCATTTCAAAATTCTACTTCTCAAAATTCCTTTTTCAAAATTTTGCTTATTAAGTTTTCTGCATTTCAAAATTCTACTTCTCAAAATACCTTTTTCAAAATTTTACTTATTATTCTGCATTTCAAAATTTTATTTCCTAAAATTCTGCATTTCGAAATTTTGCTTTTCAAAATTTTACTTATTAAGTTTTCTGTATTTCAAAATTCCTTTTTCAAATACCTATCTGCTTTACAAAATGTTACCTACTTATTAAGTTTTATGCATTTCAAAATTTCGTTTCCCAAAATTCTGCATTCCAAAATTCCACTCTTCAAAATTTTAGCTTTCAAAGTAATTTTTCTCAGAACTCTAATACTCAAAACTCTAGTTCTCAAAATTCTGCATTTGAAAAATCTGCTTACAAAAATAATTATCTAACTATACAAAAAAATTGTTTTGAGTGGTAATCGTGTAGGTATTTTAATAAAAATCCTATACATATGTATATTTATTTGCTCCAACCATTGACTTACTAGATATGGACTGCTAGTAGCCAACTTCACGATGGTTCCACTTTTAAGCTTTCTTCCTAGTGACAATGCGCGATCAAAAGATGTCACTTAAAAAAAGGAACTAATTTTTGACAATTCAACCCCACCGGTTGTTGACAAATCAAAATGAACTGTCATTACTTTTTTTTTAATTTTGGAATTGCAATAAAGAATAAATTAAATATTTGTATATCATATATTTTTTTTTTAATTAAAAGTAAAAAATATGAAAATTATTTTTTTTTTAGAAAAAAACTTTTTTTAATTTGTTTTGTTTGAAACCACAATGAATTTTTATTTGGGGGTTAATATGGAATTGTTTTAATTTGCATATTGAAGAAGATAAAAGAAACCCCATATATAAAAAACAGTTGCAATTTGTAGATTTTACTAACAAACATTTATTTTTGAAAAAAGTTGTTTTGAAAAATCTATAGGAATTTATCAATATGAGATACCTACTTACCTATTTAATTAAAATACATACATATTATGATTTGAAATATGTGACCAGGTCTATGAAAAGGTGGCTTATGACTCAAAAACAAAATTTCGATAAATCGGCTGTTAAAGATAAACAATGCATTTCGTCAGTTTCTCGGTAGTTGTTCTCCTTCCTTCCCATTGCCCAGTGTCTCTCGTTGTTCAAGGGCACCAAGTAAGTTAATTGCTCCTTTCGGGTTTTCGTATCGGTAATACTGAAGTGAGTTTGAGAATGTTATCAGCTATCATCACTATCGAGCCGGCTTTTGTTCGTTATTCCGTTGGTGTAATTGTTTCTGTTTCTGTTGTTCAAGTTAGGACTTTATGGTTTTCACCATGTGAAAGAGCGTCTCAAAAACTATCCTAACCAAGAAAAAAGTGAAAAATAATTTTTTGAGTCATAAGCCACCTTTTCATAGGCCGGGTTGCATATATTTATTTGAGTGGAAATGGATTTCATATTGGTTGGTTCTTTTTATCCTTATTTTGCATTTCGAAATTCTACTTATCAAAATTCTGAATTGTAAAATTTTACTTCTCAAAATTCTGCATTTCGAAATTCTACTTCTCAAAATTCTGCATTTCAAAATTTTACTCACTAAGGCCGGTATTCACCGAGCGCTCATAACTTAAGAAGCTCATAAACCTATTCACCAAGCAATATTAGTGAAGATCTACGAGCGCTCTTAAAAGTTAGGAGTGGTCCCGACCACTCCTAACTTACGAGCGCTCTCTTCGAAAGTTTGTTCGCTTGTGCGTGTGCCACGCACGCATTTGACTCGAATCCGTGTGAGCAATGCCAAGTAGAAGAGTATCCATTTGCTGTCAAGACCAACATTCCACAATATTTCACAGTTTGGGTATGCCTGAACAAGAGAGTGGCTCTCATTTTCGAACTTCGAAAAACACTTGTGAGTGGTTGGTGAATACCCCACAGAAATTTCAAGTTAAGAGCCTCGTAAAGTTAAGAGCCGTTTAGGAGCGCTCGGTGAATACGAGCCTAAGTTTTCTGCATTTCAAAATATTATTTCCCAAAATTTTGCATTTCAAAATTCTACTTCTCAAAATTCCTTTTTCAAAATTTTGCTTATTAAGTTTTCTGCATTTCAAAATTCTACTTCTCAAAATACCTTTTTCAAAATTTTACTTATTATTCTGCATTTCAAAATTTTATTTCCTAAAATTCTGCATTTCGAAATTTTGCTTTTCAAAATTTTACTTATTAAGTTTTCTGTATTTCAAAATTCCTTTTTCAAATACCTATCTGCTTTACAAAATTTTACCTACTTATTAAGTTTTATGCATTTCAAAATTTCGTTTCCCAAAATTCTGCATTCCAAAATTCCACTCTTCAAAATTTTAGCTTTCAAAGTAATTTTTCTCAGAACTCTAATACTCAAAACTCTAGTTCTCAAAATTCTGCATTTGAAAAATCTGCTTACAAAAATAATTATCTAACTACACAAAAAAATTGTTTTGAGTGGTAATCGTGTAGGTATTTTAATAAAAATCCTATACATATGTATATTTATTTGCTCCAACCATTGACTTACTAGATATGGACTGCTAGTAGCCAACTTCACGATGGTTCCACTTTTAAGCTTTCTTCCTAGTGACAATGCGCGATCAAAAGATGTCACTTAAAAAAAGGAACTAATTTTTGACAATTCAACCCCACCGGTTGTTGACAAATCAAAATGAACTGTCATTACTTTTTTTTTAATTTTGGAATTGCAATAAAGAATAAATTTGCAAATTTAATCAGAAATCCCAAAGAGGCGAGGGAAAACAAGGATTGCATGCTTTTTTTGCTCTTGTTTTTCTTCGCAGTGTAGCAGATTGTTTTTAATCTAAAAAGAAAATAGAAATTTGGAAGGTTTTTCTGATTTTCTAATGAATATGGGAAAAAAAAAACAAATCCATTTCTACCTTATTAAAAGTAAAATACAAATATGGCAGAAATTGTGGGCTACATCAGGAACGAACAATTCCCAAATATGAATTGATTCGAAAGCATCAAATAATGACCGAAGAAAGGTTAAGGTAAAAGAGTTTTTCAAAAATATTTTAAAACAATCGTACAAAAAAGAAATTGAATTTTTAAATGGCAGGGCTATCATCAGAACTCGAGAAGCATATCAATACAAACTAAGTAAAAATGCAAAAACCCTAAGGGACTATGGGGCGTTTGTTATTTTCGAGAAGAAGCTCCACGAAATGGTCAAAACAATTGAAATTTCCAGAAATTAACAGTTTCCTGGCCTTAGAGCCAAATCGTATTATCCGACTATAAAGAAGCCATTCGTTTCTATCCAAATGAGAATCGGCTCTGGAATGCGTATTTAAAGTTCTGCAAAAATAATTTCCCGTCCGAGGTGCTCAATGCATACGAAAAATTGATTCAGGTAAATAATATTCACTCATCATGACTTGTATTGAATGAAACTATGTTGATTGCATTTTACACCAAATTATGTATAATTTAATGTTGCGACACAGTGGTCTTAAATCCCAAATAATAAAAAATATATAAATATTTTGGGTATTTTAAGATATGTGGCATTTCACGTGAAACGGAGGACGAAATAAGTGGTGGGTTTTCAAATTCGTTCATCTCTGGGTTATTAACATATACTTCTTTTAGTTCTTAACATAAATACAAAAGGATTTCGATCAATGAAGCCTGCTACTGGATTAATAAGTTTGTAAAGTTTGGACAAGATATGGGGTATGATTTTAAAAGAAGATGGAAAAATGGTTTTATTAGTGGTATGCATGTGGCAACTTGAAGTTCTTTTATAGAAAACAGAAAGTTAACAATTCAAATCAAATTTGAAAACCTTCCACCTTATTTGATTTTTTTAGTCAGATCCTAAAATGTAACTTATAAAACATACAGTGATCCATACAAGTTTGCATACAGCGATAAAACATAAGAAAAAAGGCATTGTGCACGAACGGTAAATGATAAATTTTCTTTGTGAGTAAAGGGCCAAATACAAGTTTCTTTTTAAAAAATGCAATAAAACGAACAGAATTAAATTTTTCCATGTATTATGGCTTTATGAGTAAGAGCAAACATTCCCATTAATTATGGAACACAAAGTATTTCAAGCGGATGGTCATGCGCCTTGAATTGCGAATAATCCGGGATATTTGTGCAGAATTCTCCTCAGGACAGTGCATGACACGTTGAGCTGTTGAAATCGATGGCAAGTTAGTGAATTGAGTCTCATACTCTCGGCTAAAGCTGCCACATTTCCGTCTGTGCGCACCGTACGGCGAGGGGGACCATGAGCAGGCACGGTGGGTGCTTTTGCGATTCGATCAAAACTTTTAAAAAAACGTACTGTTTGGGCTACACAGCACTCACTTTAGAAATAAGTTTTCAATACTTCCTAATGTTGTTCAAGCGTAAAGCGACGGTGGTATGATACTGACTGTCTGTCAAGATTTCGAGCGGAAAACAACGGCCCGCCCGTTATATTTCAATAAAACAATATTCAAAGGTTGAATTTAGTCAAAAATAAGTTCAATATTTTTATTTTTATTTATACAAAAAAAAAATTGGTAAATTTGTTTAACAAAAGCTTGCGTACAGCTTCTTATTACTTCCCTTAAATGGTTTTTCATGGATGCAACAAATTTTTCTCTACTTATATTATTCCATTCGAATAGTTAAGCGTCTTTTAATTGAGCCTTATTGCGCATATAGTGGGTGCGGATTTTTCTTTCAAGTGCATTCCACACGTGTTCTATAGGGTTGATGTCGGGGCTTTGTGGTGGAGTGCGTAGTAGGTGTGTGGTATTATATGAAATTCAAATACGCGTCGTATGTGCGTTATGTTTGGAGTCATTATCTTGCTGGTCGAATATTCGTTGAAAATACCCAGCACTTGTTCTAAAGTTTCTTTTGAGGATATCAATGTAGATAAATTGATTCATAATTCCTTCGATTGTTTCCAGCTTACCTACCCCTGGAGACGCCATAAAATCTCACACTATAAGACCTTCACCAACATGCTTAACCGTTGCGTTTTGGATTAAAGGTGGTGGAATTCCTGCAAACTCAGGAAAGAAACAGAAGAACGGAAACAAAAAAAAACCTGCATCCGGCCCTGAAGTTGAACCCACTCCGAAGATAGAAAAGATCAAGAAAATCAGAAAGCTCAAAGAGGCGTTGCAGGATAAGAAAAAAAGCAAAGATTGCCTTCAGAAAGCAGAAACTGGCGACCAAAGGCGAACACCAGAAAGAGAAGAAATCGAAAGCTGGAACCAAATTCCGTTTTAATTCGATTCCCTACGACGAGGACCAGTTCAAAGCAATTGTCAACAGCGAGAACATCAAGAAAATCCCCGAAGCCCTCAAAAACATAGTCGAAAAGAAAATGAAGACAAAAAAATCGTCGATCTTTGACGACTATCGCTACTTCCTGCAAGTAGCAAACTTCAAGATTCCCAATTCCCCCAAGAGAATGGTCAGACTGTGAGTATAGGTCGATGTATTCTAGAGAATACGGTGGTTAATTTCTTGATTTTTATCTTGATTTTTAGACACCAGAAGCACTCGCTAGTGGACAAGGATGACGATGTGCTCCTGGTAGTTGCTGATTTACATCGTGGTAGCATCACTATGAAGATCTGCTACGACAGAAGGGTATTGAGGGCATCACAGTCATGTCAATGAATCAACTGAAAGAGGAACACAGCACCTTTTTTAAATTCTTTTAGTAGTAAGAGATAAAAACAAAATGCTATGCAAATATGAATTTATGCAAAAACAAAAATTATACATGTCGTTGTAGTGGTTCCTTAAATAAATAAACTTTTATGTACAAAATTTTTAAAACATTTTTAATTTTAAGAAAAAATTTTGGTACGCCACCTTTAAGTTTTTATTATTGTACGAATAAGAGTTAAATTTCCAAGAAAAATATTAAGCCGTTCTTCAGATATCGAATTTTCAAAAAAAAACGACGTTTTTTTTCTAAAAATTGAAAAAATATATTTTTTTATGTTTTGAAATTCAATGTTTCATTAAAATCCGTTATGCCGATAATGAGAAATTCAAAATTCGAAAACATCGTTCTATGGTAGGTACAGTCAGTAATATCTAGATTTCAATTTTTATTTTTTTAAATTATAGATCGTAAAAATTAATCAAAAGAAAAAAAAATTAGCAAAATTCTCGGAACCGCTTTCGAGAAAAATACGATTTTCGAAAATCATTTTTTTAACATTTGTATGGAAGGTACCGTTAGTTTTAGATAAAACAAATTTTTTTTTTCTTAAATCTTGTAGATTATGTTAAAAAAACTTTTATTTGTCAAGTTTGAAAAAAATTGATCTTGGGGTTTTCGAAATATTGAGTTTCCAAAAAAAAAAAATAAAAAATTGAAAAATTGAATATGTAATCATATAATAAAACGGCAAACATGTTTTTTGTGGTACACTTTTCTCCAAAAGTATTTAACCGATTTCGATAAATTTTATATGGTTGGAAAGCCACAGTTACGGAGATGTGCAGAATATACTTGAGACACGCATTTACACACTGTGGGTCATTTTTGTTTTTGCACTGACGAACACTTTGCATATTACATACAATAAAATTTAATTTAATAAATTTGCTTGAAAACACTGCCAATAATATAAATAATAAATAATAAATAAATTCACACTCGAATTTCGAGAGCTGGGTCCGCTAGTAATATTTAAACTTTGGAGGAGCTTTAGCATAAAAAAATGGTTTAAATCGGCTGTACCGTTTTCGAGAAAATCAAAAACATATTCAACCATTAAAGCCATAAAATCATATTAATGCGACGAAATTAAAAATCATTTTAAACGAGCACGTTTATAAGAGGCAATTTTTTGATTATCCTACTAAAGAAATCATTAAATATGACAAGACATCCCAAGGCCATCGAATCGGTTCACAAATTCGATTTTCTCAAAAACCGAAAATTCAAGCAATTGGTATCGTGAAAAACTAACATTCCAATAAAGCTCAATCTTCGCCAACGCAGTAATATTTAGACTTGGTTTTAGTTGCTGAAACTTTCATTCAATTTTTAAATCAATCTTCTGTTGTAAATCTAGAACAAAAGAAGAAAAAAGCCAAGACACGTTAGTCTTACAGTTCATTCAACTGTAAAATATTTATTTATAAATCCTTAACTGCGTTATTTTTCACAAATCTATTTTGCTAACCTAATCGGTCTTCTTCTCATCATCATCTTCGTCTTCATCATCGTCATCGTCATCTTCGTCATCATCATCTTCATCACTCTGATTCACCTCTTGTTCATCGTCTTCTTCACTTTCTTCATGATCTTCGCCGACAAATCCATTTTCCACAATCTCTACTCCACTTTCTGTGTCTTCCTCATCCAGATTTGTGATCTCATCGTCTTTTGTTTCATCATCATCAGAACCTTTTCCCAGCTGAATAACATCCTCTTCTTCATCATCATCGTCTTCTTCTTCATTTTCTGGCAGGTCAAGTTCCTTTGATTTCTTGACCTTCTTCTTCTTTTTTCCGTCCTTCGAGCTGTCCTTTTTGGCTTTCTTTGATTTCTTACCAGGTTCCTCACCTTCGTCAGCCTTCAAGGCAGCTTTCATTTCTAGCACCTTTTTCTTCTTCTCCACACCACACTTACGCTCCTTTGTCATGGAGAACTTAGAGAGGACCTCGTTGGCTTCCCGTTTCAATTTGATCATCCTCTCTTCTCGTGGGCCAAGCACCATCGGCGTCTCTTCTGGGGCCTGCGCGATGCTCATGATGCTCATGTACAGAGGCAGCGACGACGTTCCGGTAAGGCCAATCTTCAGATGAAGGTTACGGATGTTTCCCAATCCACCCGGACCCAAATAGACCTTCTTCAGCTGAGCCACTATCAGTTCGATATTGTCGGCCAGTTGTTCTGCAGTGAACTTATGCGTTCCCACAGGAATACTCTGAAATGAGCATTTGATCAACTGCAGCATAGCAGTCTTTTTCAGCGACTTCTCGAACTCAGTCTTGATGTCCTTGCCCTCATTGAGGTTCACAGGGTGGAAGGTGTTCCTCGTCTTTTGGCCCAGCTTTAAGAGAAATCAGACTTAATATGGGGATTAACACGAAACATTTATTCGAAAACAGCATTAAGTATAAACGGATTCTGTCTGCGATTCCATGGGAAGTAATTCTTGTTAACTTTAACTGGGATGGAAACTCTTTCGTCTTGAGTGTAGACCTGACGGAACAAAAAAAAAGAAATAAGTAAAATTAATCATATTTTTTTATATATATAAGCTTTTAAACTCACCCAAATATTAATCTGATCATTGGGTAACATTCCCGGCTTCTCACTTTGACTCAATACCTCTACTTCCATTTCCTTGCCTGTGTCTACATACGCTTTATTCGGGTTAAATCTGAATAAATCGTAGTTGCAAGAGATGTCAAATAATTTCCTCTTATTTGAGTCGTTTTTCACTACAAATCTCATAGGAGGATCAAATTGCAATATATTCGGTCGGACCGACCATGACTCGGAATTTTGTTCTTGTTCTTCGTCCACAGGATCTAACATTTGTGTGGGCGAGATGGAACAAAATGTTCGTTTTTGAGTAATAAGCTTAATAAATTGTTATTTTTCGTTAGTTACAAAATTCCAAATTAAAAAAGTAAAATCGAAGAAAAATAACAATTTATTAAGCTTAATTACTCAAAAACGGCTTGTCTGACGAAAATTTTAAATTAGAACTTTTTTGTAGAGAATTTAATTTTATATAAAAGTAAGTCAAAATGAATTTTTTTTACTGCAATGTTTTGTCAGTTCTGACGCAAAACATGAAATTATGACTAAAAATCAAAATTAGCGATGATAGACCTCTTAAAATTGATATTAAGGGCTCAAACTTTTACGAAATTTTTTTTTTTGTCATTCTGAATGATATTCTCGATATATCTTTCAAAAAAAAAAAATAGTCAATTTTTTTGGCCCAGTCTAATATACATACATATATAATCATGTGCGGTATATTATGTATCAAAATATAGTTTATTAATTTGTTTTATTATTATTAATAGACTTACTACTTCATAGAATATCCTTACTTTACTCTTTCCTTTGATGTCCTTCGATGTTCTGCCGGCAGTATTCTCAGGTAATCTCTGGATAGCTATTTACGATCAAATTTTAAAGCTTTGTTTATATAAACTATATGTTGAAAACACACTACACACTTTTCACCAATCACTTCCAATTTCCAGTTTTATCTTTAAAAGTCAAATATCGAAGATTTCAATAAAAAAATTAAATAAAAACCAATAACTTAATCAAAAAAAAGAAAAAAAATTGAATATCCAAAGCAAAAAAAATTCTTAAAATTCTAAAAATTGATCAAAATGAATGTTAAATTTAGATCCAGAAGGGACAAAAAAAATCTCTTAAACTGCAACTTCATACGACAAGTTAGTTGGCCTTAAAGCGCCGCAGGCCACCAGTTCACCAATTCCAGTTTTCCTGGTTTTGACCTCAGCTCTTTAACAAGGGTATCTTGATGAATAATTATCCATCCTTGTTGCGGGTTTCTTGGATGCCGTCGGGGTCTGTGCTGGCATGCTTGACCGGCCTCACGCTCGTCGGAGGGAGTAAGTTCTTGACCCCTATCAAAACCGCGCAGACAAAAATCATGCCAGGCTCTACGTCGCGGTGTTATGACGTCACGAGAATATTTTCTATACCCACCCTGCCATGGTAACCTATCTCGCCTAAGCTACCCCTTTCCTCGCCATCTTTCACTTCCTCATCCCACTCTTACCATTTCCATCAATCCTCATCCTTAATCCTTTTAAATTAAAAACCCATTTTGTATCAAATTATCTTTTCAATCATTATTATTGAATTCATGATTCATTTCTTTTGTTGTACAATTAATCTGATTTCAAACAAAACGAAATATAATTATACAAGTTAATTTAGTTAGACAAATCAATTGAACTATGTTTTTCAAATTTTTAAAAGTTACCAATTTAAAATCAATTTTAATAGTAGTAGGTATCTATGTACAAAAGCACATATGCAAGTTAAAAGTAAATTTCGTTTCTATTTCCCACAGGTAAGCGCAATACGTATAGATAAATATGCATGTACGAATATATGCACGAATTATCGTTTGAGTGCACTTCACTCAAAACTACCGATTTTTGACAATATTCCCCACCCCTTGAAAGACTTTATATATTTAAATGCAATTCAATATAAAGGTTTGCAGATAAATGACTCACCCTTATTTTCGGTGGTTTAAAGCATCGAGCTGCAAATGATGTGGCCACAGCATCCAGGCTGATGAGATGATATTTTCCTGCTAATTTAAACACCTTACAAAGCTATAAAAATATAATAAACGCTTTCAATATTTGTTAACCCTTAAAAAGTGAACAAAATTTAGGTGCACACAAGTAGCATTGCATATATGTATATGCATATATAATGTATACTAATTTTATGCTACCTGTGGCTAGTTTCAAAAAAATTTACTTCGCGTCCGCAGTATGTGTTTTAAATCTTTCTTTACGTTAAATAAAAAAACAAAATTGACGTTAAAACATAAAAAAAAATTTTAAGAGAATTAATAAAAAATAAAAAAAATATATAGGTCGCCGCTGCCTGGATTCGAACCCGGAACCTTACGCTTACAGTTGAAACGCCTAGCCACTGGACTACCAGGCTTTTATTCTCTGTAGCTTTAAACTTAATTTCAAGCTTTAGAAGCGTTTATTAAGTGGTTTAGCTACACAAACAAAATAAAAAAAAGTGAATTACTTTTTTTTTTTTTTTTTAATTCATTTTTATTTTCATTAATCTTAAAACTATCTTAAAGCTAGACAAAAATTCATAAAAACTAGCCTAATTATCCAATAACTTATAACTAACTTACTGGCCCTATGCGGGCGCTCTAAGCTAAACTGTATCTTAATTCTACTACCTTTCGGCCTAAAGACTATTTTTAATTTAAATTATGTATATCAATTTTTTTGTTTTCTCGAGAAAATGTAAAAAACTCGGATTCTGAACTTGTTTTTTAAATTTTATATATAAAACTTACAAACTACAGTAAAACTAATTAAAACTACCTAAGACTACTTAAAATAAACTTAAACTACTTAAAAAACTAGAACAGCCACAGCAGCAATTTTTTTTTTTTTTTTTTTTTTTTTTTTTTTTTTACACACAAATGTGTAGAATTTTTTTTTTTTTTTTTTTTTTGGTGCCACCCCGACTGTCCCTACCTAAAAAGTAAACTTAAATCTATGTAAGTCGGCCAAGACATACAAAAGTCCTTGTCAACTTTCCCTATCATTATTGCACAACCACCAAAACAGGTTCTCCTGTCTCACCCTGTCCCTCCGGTCCCGATCGGACACAGTCCTACTGAACCGAAGGCGCTCTGCTCCATCTTGTGCGAGGACGTCTCGACTATAAAGGAGCCGCCTATCCACAGTCCTCCGGCTGACGTGGTAGATTAGCGGAATCGCCATTCTATCCTGGATCAGCCCTCGACTGTCTAAGTAGAGAAATGCATCGGGTGGGATAAAGCCGCTTATACGTACACTCTCATAATAATCGTTGTTAGGGTAGTAAGCCCCAAAAATTAGGTTGTTAGTCGAGGACATCGCTCTTGCAATGTGACCCCGAATCAGCTTTATCAAAAAATTATCAATTCTGTTAATGTTGGCCCCGTTGTATAGAACCTCGTTGGAATAATAATGTTTGTACTCCGACTCTGGTGTTCTGTGTAATCCAAGGCAACGTCTAAGACACTGCCTCTCAAACACCCGAATCTTTTCCATTTGAGATGGGGCAACGTTGAACCACACCGGGCACCCATAGGCAATCATCGGCCGTATGAGGGCCATGTAGCAAATCACCTTCACTCTGCTGTCAAGCCGGCTGCTGTAAAACAACCGTTTCGTCAGGGCAAAGGCTCCCCTAGCCCTGTTCAGAGCAGCATTTATATGTCTGTCGAAATACAAATACTGGTCCAACCAGATGCCAAGGTACTTTACTACACTTTTACTCGCCAGTGGTTGCTGGTGCGGCCCAACGATCACCAGCTTGCGCCAGTTCTTTCTAGTATCCCTAGAGGCTCTAGCCAAAAAGTGAATTACTAATTTTGCACTGATTCACTATCGGCTTATTGCGAATGGTCACCAAGTTACGATGTAAATGATAGAATTTGATCATTTTCAGTCTCACACTTTATTGAATTTATTTGAAATAGAATTTAAATCATTCTAATCATTCGTAAATTAATAAATATGATCGAATTCCACAACTTTAGGTTAATTAATTCAGATTGCACTTAACGACCACAGCAACAAACCGACGATATACATTTAATTTTAGTTGGTTTGCACATTCATAAGATATTATGTACCTTTCTTTTGTTTTTTCCTATTTTTGTAATATTTACACTAGAGGCGTTAGAGATTCTTTAAATTTCTCGTTCAGGTTCACTTTTATTTTCTATGAAATTTAAGAATGTTATATTTAAAATCTTTCACTTGTGTTATTCAAATAATTTTTACATACTTTTAAAAATGAAAGTAAATTTAAATAAAAAAAATGTAAATTGACTATAAGGTACGAGTAGGTCTTTAGACTTCCAAGGAAAAACTTCTATTGATTTTGCAACCGTATATAATCCTTCAAAAAAAAATTTTTTTTTTTTTTTTTTTTTTTAATTCATTTTTTATTTAATTCAATCTTAAAACTATCTTAAAGCTAGATAAAAAGTTCATAAAAACTAGCCTAATTATCCAATAACTTAAAACTAACTTACTGGCCATATGCGCTCAAAGCTAAACTCTATCTTAAATCTAATGCCTTTCGGCCTAAAAAAAACTATTTTTAATTCAAAAAAAAACTATATCTATTTTTTTGTTTTCTCGAGAAAATTTAAAAAACTCGGATTCATTATCTTTTTATATTTTTTATATAAAACTTACAGACTAAAGTAAAACTAATTAAAAACTACCTAAACCAACTTAAACTACTTAAAATAAACTAAAACTAAACTAAAACTACTTAAAAACTAGAACAGCCACAGCAGCAGATTTTTTTTTTTTTTTTTTGTTTTTTTTTTTTTTTTTTTTTTTATATAAATACATTGGAAGAATGTACTTCAAATTTTTTTTTTTTTTTTTTTTTTTTTTTTTTTTTTTTTGTGCCACCCTGACTGTCCCTACCTAAGAATACCCTTAAAACTATGTAAGTCGGCCAAGACAACTTGTCAACTATCGCTATCAATAGACAACCACCAAAACTGGTTCTCCTGTCGTACCCTGTCTTTCAGGTCCCGATCGGACACAGTCCTACTGAACCGAAGTCGCTCAGCTCCGTCTTGTGCGAGGACGTCTCGACTATAAAGGAGCCGCCTATCCACAGTACACGCACACTCTCAAAGTATTCTGTGTTGGGGTAGTAAGCCCCAAAGATTAAGCTATTTGCTGAGGTCATCGCTCTCGCAATGTGACTCCGAGTCAGCTTTATCAAAAAATTATCTATTCTGTTAATGTTAGCTCCGTTGTATAGAGTCCTGTTGGAATAGTAATGTTTGTACTCCGATTCTGGTGTTCTGTGTAGTCCAAGACAACGTCTAAGACACTGCCTCTCAAACACCCGAATCTTTTCCATTTGAGATGGGGCAATGTTGAACCACACCGGGCAACCATAGGCAATCATCGGCCGGATGAGGGCCATGTAGCAAATCACCTTCACCCTGGTGTCAAGCCGGCTGCTGTAAAACAACCGTTTCGTCAGGGCAAAGGCTCCCCTAGCCCTGTTCAGAGCAGCATTTATATGTCTGTCGAAATACAAATACTGATCCAACCAGATGCCAAAAAAAATCTTCACTGCCGAATGTCCTTGGCATGGTAAACTCCTATCCTTTTTCCAGTCAAAGTTTCAAGCTCGTACATGCAGTTTCCTACAGTACGGCGAACACGAGCCTTGAGGAATTTTGGAAGCAGCTTTGAATTTTGGCCTTGAACAAAATTGCTCTGGGCAAAGTTCCGATAAAAGATTTCTTGGCCAACCCTAAACGAAACTGGCCTTGACCTCGTGTTGTAAGTTGCCTTCGACCGCTCATGTGCGTTTTGTAAGTTTTCGGACAACTTCTGACGTGCAAGTGCAATTTTTGCTTCGCGTGGCACAACTACTTGTTCGGGATCATGAAGGGCTCTTAAATTTCTGAGGATTTTGTAAGCTGATCCATGGTTAATCATATTTTGGCCGAACATCGCAAAATACGGCTGACATCCGAGAGAGTCATGGTTATCAGACCGCAAGGCGCAAGCTATGCTTGAGAGGTATGAATCCCACGTATCTTGTTCATCTCGTACAAATACTCTCAGCTTATTTAAGATGCTTCGGTTCACTCTCTCTGAAATATTTGCCTGCGGAGAATAAAATGCAGTTCGAACATGTTGCACGCCATAGCCCTCCAAAAACTTACAAAACTCAGACGAAATGAACTGTTTTCCATTATCAGAGTGCACAAATTCGGGAGTTCCAAAAGCATGGAAGACTTCTGGTTCTAAGAATCGAATAATGTTTGCGGAAGTTGTTTTCGGTAACGCTTTGAGAAAAGTATATTTGGAGAAGTGATCAACAGCGATGAAAATAAAAGTATTACCGCGTTTTGTACGTGGATAAGGTCCTAACAAATCCACATACAAACGCTGCATCGGTCGCTCAGAGACGATCTGCTTCGTAATCGGAGGACGAAGAGTTCTATTTGATGCCTTTGTGGTTTTGCATACCTCGCACTGACTCACGTATGACTTCACCTGCGTGGCCATCTTAGGCCAATAGTACTTTTCCCTCACTCGGGTATAAGTTTTAGAAAAACCACTATGGCAACTAAGTCTGGTCCCGTGGGCCATCTCAATCACTTCGTTTGTCAAAGTACTTGGTATCCATAAGCGCCACAAAGAATCTTCACCTTCAAGCTCTTCACTCCTAAACCTAACTCTTTTGTATATGTACTTGTCGGATACAACTAGGTCCGGGAGTGACGCTTGATTCTTGATTATTTCTTCTCTTTGCAAACTATACTCAGCAGAGTCGAACTCTGGCGAATCGATATCTACTTCCTCTCCTATCGCGTTGACCGAAATCTCTTCCATATCCCCTCTCGAAAGCGCATCCGGAACAATATTCAAAGAACCCTTACGATGCTCTATCTTGAAATGGAAACCTTGAAGCTCTAAACTCCATCTTGCGAGACGCCCACTCAAATCTTTTAACGACATAAGCCATTTAAGACTTGAATGGTCAGTAATGACACGAAAAGGCAAGCCCTCGACGTACGCACGAAACTTCCTAATGCTCAAGCTCTGTCACCGTATAGTTCTTCTGTGCCTTATTTAACTTTTTCGACATAAAAGCTATGGGTTTCTCATTACCATCTGCATCCAACTGGAAAAGAACCCCACCGACTCCCTCAGACGACGCATCACATTGAATGGTGAATTCTTTTTTGAAGTCTGGCTGAGTCAATACAGGAGATGAGGTGAGAGCTTCTTTCAGTTTTTCAAACGCTTCCTTGGCTGCAGATGTCAATTCGAACCCCTTTTGCTTTTTAAGGCAATCGGTTAGTGGAGCTGCAAGATCAGCATAGTTCCTAATAAAACGCCTATACCAACCCGTCATACCAATAAATCTCCTCACTTGTCTCGCCGATTTAGGAAGAGGAAAGTTTACCATCGCCTCAACCTTTTCAGGATTAGTTTTTAGCGTTCCCTGACCGACAATGTAACCAAGAAACTTTATTTCACGCATGCAGAACTTGGACTTATTAAGGTTGATGGTCAAATTCGCTCTACGAAGACAGGTTGCTACGTCTGTCAATACTTTTATATGAGTTTCAAAATCCGCTGTACATATCAAAAGATCATCTAAATAAACGAAAACATGTTGTCTAAGACGAGCAGGTATTACTTTGTCCATTAGACGACACATTCTCTGTGCGGCGTTACATAACCCAAACGGCATCACATTAAAGTGATACAGCGGCCGTCCAGGTACAGCGAAAGCCGTTTTTTGTTTTGACTCTTCATCTAACGGTATCTGCCAAAATGCATCTTTAAGATCTAGACCCGTTATGAAATGAGTGTCCTCTAATCTACTGATGATGCCTTCAATATGTGACAGCGGATATGCACCGTTTTACTGTTTAATTTACGACTATCCAAGCACAGGCGTACTTTTCCTGGTTTATTTACCATCACTATAGGCGAACACCAAGGCGAATTGCTCTCCTCAATAACCCCAAGTCCTAACATACGATCAAGTTCCTTGTAAACCTCCTCTTGCTTCACCGGCGAAAGCGGATAATGCCGCGATTTTATTGGTATGGCATCACCTGTCTCGATTGTGTGGATTTCGACATGCGTTCTACCAAGACCTAGCTCAGCAAAGTTAGGAAAAAGCCGCTTTACCGAATCTAACTTGATTCGCTGAATCGACGTCAGATCGATAAAAACCGCTTCCTCAGCAACTTCGCGACTCTCCTCAAACATTATGTTGCTGTCTATCTGGGACACTTGTGGAGTTAGATTAAATTCGTTCCAGAAATTCATACCGAGATAAACCTTCTGCGTCAGGTTAGGAATTACATAGAATGTAATGGTCTTCGTTATGCCATCAAGTGTTGTCTGGACTTCACAGTATCCAACGATATCGTGTGATTTACCGTCAGCTGTCCTAACAACATTCTTGTATGGTAGCATTTGAATTCCATTCCGTTCTATGAATTCAAAACAGGAATCTCCCAACACAGAGATAGATGCACCACTGTCCAACAGGCCTGAAACTAGCTCGTCTTTCAGCTTAACTTGTGCATACAATCTACCATCTGTATTGGAAGACAAAATTGTCTCAGCCATGTGTCTCTGGAATTCCTTTCGCTTCTTGTATCTATCTCTGCATTTTTGAATTTGGCCACTTACAATCGGCTTACCAAAAATCTCAGAGCGCTTCCTGTAATAATTGAGTTTCCTCTCGTGAAGAGATTTCAATTGAAAAACTTTGACAGGATGACTCTCCGAAACTGGAACTTTTCGATGAAGAACCTTGAAAGGACCATCAGATTTAGGAACCCTACTACACTCAACTTCCTCCGACCTATCACCTGATTTTTCTAAAACCAACCCAACCGAACCCGAATCACCTCCTTTATCAATTTCATCTCCTGCTTCTATTTTCTCTGATCGGGATGGCTCTTTTGGAACCGACTCTCCCCGATAACTCTGTCGGTCCCTTGGCGGTTTCCCTGGTGTTTTTGGCATTCTGGGGTACTAACGCCTTTTTCGCCACAGAGAAAACAGAACAGCTTTCTTTCGTGCGATGGACACTGATAGAAGGAATGACCAAGCTTATCACAGTTCCAGCAAACTAACGATGAAGTTGGCTGTCTATTGTTGCCTTTGCTAAATGCAGCAACCTCTTCCTGTGATAAATCTAATTCAATTACTTCTTCCAACTGAACCTCATTTACAGTCTTATGGGGAACTGTTCTCCTTGCTAAAAAGGTTTCGGCTTCTCTAGCCTTGTTACGGAGATGCTCTAAGCTGGTAATTTCCGCTGCCAGCAACACTTCACCCAATCTATCCTTGGCATTACTTTTGATGATTTGTATGAGCTTTGTCGAATCAAATGGTTCATTTAACTGATCATTCAGACGTACGACAGCTCCATAAAAATCATCAAAAGTCTCCTTAAATCCCTGTTTTCGAGTGAGCAAGCGCATGTATATCTCAACGTCATTTTCTTTGCGTCCGAATTCTCTTTTCAAGCTACTTTTGATAAGTTGCAAATTTGCGTCTTGATTTTTGTGCAAAAATCGCCAAAACCAATCGTTCGCTTTTCCAATCAGCAATAAATGAAAATTTGCACTGATTTGATTATCACTGTAACCCGATGACGCTTGCAACCTATCAACCTTGAAAAGAAAATCGGAGACACTATTCGTACCGTCATATGAAATGTTCCACCTTTCGAGACGGCAAACATTCTGTTCCCTTGAAGCATTTTGTGGTTGTAACCCCACAGAAGGAACACTTTGTGACGTACTCGGTACGTGAGGCGGAAACATGTTTGGCATACTATTACTCGCTACATTCGAACACTGGGGATTACTAGGATGGCCCAAGTCTGAAAGATGCCGTTCCGAACGGAGGTCACCAATACTCTCCAGCTTTCCCATAATACCTCTCATGAAATAATCCATCTGGTCAAAAAATCGAACCTGATTCGTCACCAAAGATTGATCAATTCTGTCAGCCAAAACATCGATAGCCGATGCTCTACCAATCCCAGCAGGGGATCCCGGATTTTCCGTTAAGTCATGGACTGATCGATTATTTTGGCCAAGAAGATTGCTGCCACCCGCAGGCTCCAAAGCCCTGGCTCTAGCCTGACTTACTTCATCGTGAAGTGATTGATCACCCTCGGTCGACATTTCAGGAGAAAGTTCAGCTACTAAACTATAATAGTGATCCAAAATAACAGATCGATGAAACCTTTCAAAATCCTCCAACGAAATTCCTTCGCTCAAAAGTCTTGGAGTTTGGCTAGTATTGTGAGGATTATTTGAATTCTGGTTCATAACCCAAAAAGAAAAATCTAACGAAAACAATCACTACAACTAAAACACAAATGATCTAGATTAATTGTCTCAGAATCTGATTATTATTTTTCTATCGAAAGAAATTCCAACCAGGAATGAACAGAAAACCAAAGCAAAACTAAAACACTCTGTTTCATAAACTAAATCCTGAAACTAACACCTACTACAATAAGAAATGAAATAGAACAAAAATGAAAATTTGAAAAATTAAAACAAAATAAAAATTAAAATGAAAGAATTTTAAACTGAAAAAAAAAACACGTCGAACTCTAATAAAACTATAATATCATACAAAAATGAAAAACTCGAAAATTCGATCTATGTAAGATCTCATAAACAAGAAACTAAAATTTGTAAGAACACCATATACATAAACAAAATCAATAAAAAAAACCCACTGTAAAAGAACAACAAAGTTGAAATTAAAATTTTTAAATTTTCAAGAAAACTTTTTTTATATAAATGCGGATTTCGATGAGGATCAACTAATCTGGAAAGAACGAAAAAAGAAAACGAAAGATGGCGAAGCGCTGCGAGCCGAAGAAAAAAACTAAATTAAATACCTGAAACTAACTCTACTAAAATTGCTCTGTATGGCGATTTGCAAATCACAACATAATCACAAAACGACTCTACAGACATTATCTTTTATCGACGAAAGGTACTCATGAAGACTCAATATGAATCCTTTTGTCTCTTCCGTCTTTATTTATATATCTACATACATATTTATGGTGATTTTGCAAACTGAACATCTATGCCAGCATAAATATATACCACCAGCATAAAGACTCAGAATGCTAACCACCATTCTTATCAGATTCGAAAATCATCCTCCGTCATCGCAACGCAGTACCAAGGTCACACACCTCGGATACTGGGACTTACGACGAAAGATCATTTCCTCACTGAAAAGCAAAGTGAACAACTAAATAAACAAACTAAAATGAATCAAAATTTAAAATGAAAATTAAAAGCAATTAAAAAAATATACTATTGAAACTGAAGCTAGAAAAATTAAAATGAAATGAAAAGTGAAAAATGAAAAGCAATACTAAAAAAATTAATGAACTATGGAATTTAAACTAAAATGAAAAAAAAACTGAAATTAAAAACAAAACTGAATTGGCTCGAAAAAAATATCTAAAAACTTGCTATCGTAGGATAGCAAGGCCTTCACGTTATGGGCGCCATTTGTTGCGGGTTTCTTGGATGCCGTCGGGGTCTGTGCTGGCATGCTTGACCGGCCTCACGCTCGTCGGAGGGAGTAAGTTCTTGACCCCTATCAAAACCGCGCAGACAAAAATCATGCCAGGCTCTACGTCGCGGTGTTATGACGTCACGAGAATATTTTCTATACCCACCCTGCCATGGTAACCTATCTCGCCTAAGCTACCCCTTTCCTCGCCATCTTTCACTTCCTCATCCCACTCTTACCATTTCCATCAATCCTCATCCTTAATCCTTTTAAATTAAAAACCCATTTTGTATCAAATTATCTTTTCAATCATTATTATTGAATTCATGATTCATTTCTTTTGTTGTACAATTAATCTGATTTCAAACAAAACGAAATATAATTATACAAGTTAATTTAGTTAGACAAATCAATTGAACTATGTTTTTCAAATTTTTAAAAGTTACCAATTTAAAATCAATTTTAATAGTAGTAGGTATCTATGTACAAAAGCACATATGCAAGTTAAAAGTAAATTTCGTTTCTATTTCCCACAGGTAAGCGCAATACGTATAGATAAATATGCATGTACGAATATATGCACGAATTATCGTTTGAGTGCACTTCACTCAAAACTACCGATTTTTGACAATATTCCCCACCCCTTGAAAGACTTTATATATTTAAATGCAATTCAATATAAAGGTTTGCAGATAAATGACTCACCCTTATTTTCGGTGGTTTAAAGCATCGAGCTGCAAATGATGTGGCCACAGCATCCAGGCTGATGAGATGATATTTTCCTGCTAATTTAAACACCTTACAAAGCTATAAAAATATAATAAACGCTTTCAATATTTGTTAACCCTTAAAAAGTGAACAAAATTTAGGTGCACACAAGTAGCATTGCATATATGTATATGCATATATAATGTATACTAATTTTATGCTACCTGTGGCTAGTTTCAAAAAAATTTACTTCGCGTCCGCAGTATGTGTTTTAAATCTTTCTTTACGTTAAATAAAAAAACAAAATTGACGTTAAAACATAAAAAAAAATTTTAAGAGAATTAATAAAAAATAAAAAAAATATATAGGTCGCCGCTGCCTGGATTCGAACCCGGAACCCTACGCTTACAGTTGAAACGCCTAGCCACTGGACTACCAGGCTTTTATTCTCTGTAGCTTTAAACTTAATTTCAAGCTTTAGAAGCGTTTATTAAGTGGTTTAGCTACACAAACAAAATAAAAAAAAGTGAATTACTTTTTTTTTTTTTTTTTAATTCATTTTTATTTTCATTAATCTTAAAACTATCTTAAAGCTAGACAAAAATTCATAAAAACTAGCCTAATTATCCAATAACTTATAACTAACTTACTGGCCCTATGCGGGCGCTCTAAGCTAAACTGTATCTTAATTCTACTACCTTTCGGCCTAAAGACTATTTTTAATTTAAATTATGTATATCAATTTTTTTGTTTTCTCGAGAAAATGTAAAAAACTCGGATTCTGAACTTGTTTTTTAAATTTTATATATAAAACTTACAAACTACAGTAAAACTAATTAAAACTACCTAAGACTACTTAAAATAAACTTAAACTACTTAAAAAACTAGAACAGCCACAGCAGCAATTTTTTTTTTTTTTTTTTTTTTTTTTTTTTTTTTTTTTTTTTTTTTTTACACACAAATGTGTAGAATTTTTTTTTTTTTTTTTTTTTTTTTTTTTTTGGTGCCACCCCGACTGTCCCTACCTAAAAAGTAAACTTAAATCTATGTAAGTCGGCCAAGACATACAAAAGTCCTTGTCAACTTTCCCTATCATTATTGCACAACCACCAAAACAGGTTCTCCTGTCTCACCCTGTCCCTCCGGTCCCGATCGGACACAGTCCTACTGAACCGAAGGCGCTCTGCTCCATCTTGTGCGAGGACGTCTCGACTATAAAGGAGCCGCCTATCCACAGTCCTCCGGCTGACGTGGTAGATTAGCGGAATCGCCATTCTATCCTGGATCAGCCCTCGACTGTCTAAGTAGAGAAATGCATCGGGTGGGATAAAGCCGCTTATACGTACACTCTCATAATAATCGTTGTTAGGGTAGTAAGCCCCAAAAATTAGGTTGTTAGTCGAGGATATCGCTCTTGCAATGTGACCCCGAATCAGCTTTATCAAAAAATTATCAATTCTGTTAATGTTGGCCCCGTTGTATAGAACCTCGTTGGAATAATAATGTTTGTACTCCGACTCTGGTGTTCTGTGTAATCCAAGGCAACGTCTAAGACACTGCCTCTCAAACACCCGAATCTTTTCCATTTGAGATGGGGCAACGTTGAACCACACCGGGCACCCATAAGCAATCATCGGCCGTATGAGGGCCATGTAGCAAATCACCTTCACTCTGCTGTCAAGCCGGCTGCTGTAAAACAACCGTTTCGTCAGGGCAAAGGCTCCCCTAGCCCTGTTCAGAGCAGCATTTATATGTCTGTCGAAATACAAATACTGGTCCAACCAGATGCCAAAGTACTTTACTACACTTTTACTCGCCAGTGGTTGCTGGTGCGGCCCAACGATCACCAGCTTGCGCCAGTTCTTTCTAGTATCCCTAGAGGCTCTAGCCAAAAAGTGAATTACTAATTTTGCACTGATTCACTATCGGCTTATTGCGAATGGTCACCAAGTTACGATGTAAATGATAGAATTTGATCATTTTCAGTCTCACACTTTATTGAATTTATTTGAAATAGAATTTAAATCATTCTAATCATTCGTAAATTAATAAATATGATCGAATTCCACAACTTTAGGTTAATTAATTCAGATTGCACTTAACGACCACAGCAACAAACCGACGATATACATTTAATTTTAGTTGGTTTGCACATTCATAAGATATTATGTACCTTTCTTTTGTTTTTTCCTATTTTTGTAATATTTACACTAGAGGCGTTAGAGATTCTTTAAATTTCTCGTTCAGGTTCACTTTTATTTTCTATGAAATTTAAGAATGTTATATTTAAAATCTTTCACTTGTGTTATTCAAATAATTTTTACATACTTTTAAAAATGAAAGTAAATTTAAATAAAAAAAATGTAAATTGACTATAAGGTACGAGTAGGTCTTTAGACTTCCAAGGAAAAACTTCTATTGATTTTGCAACCGTATTCTTTTAGCCATCTACAACTACCAATCAGTTTATACGGGATAAATATCGCCGATCGGGAACGGTGGCGATACGCGGTCTCATACATGTACATTTATTTTGAAAGGTAGGAGAGTAGTGGCTAATATGAGGAGTCGTTGTAACAAAAAAAAACATTTGAGTTGCAGTTCGTTACATAGGGCTTTGCGTTTTGCATATGTATGTCTACATTATGTAAACAAAATTGCAAACAGAACCCACACATTTCTTTCTTATCATCAAGCAACCCAACGTGGGAGCCGCACCCACAATATAGCCGGGCAAAAGTCTGTTAGAACTGAATTTTCTTATTCAAATACCCTTTGCAAATTGAGATATAATCCTTCAAAAAAAAAATTTTTTTTTTTTTTTTTTTTTTAATTCATTTTTTATTTAATTCAATCTTAAAACTATCTTAAAGCTAGATAAAAAATTCATAAAAACTAGCCTAATTATCCAATAACTTAAAACTAACTTACTGGCCATATGCGCTCTAAGCTAAACTCTATCTTAAATCTAATGCCTTTCGGCCTAAAAAAAACTATTTTTAATTCAAAAAAAAACTATATCTATTTTTTTGTTTTCTCGAGAAAATTTAAAAAACTCGGATTCATTATCTTTTTATATTTTTTATATAAAACTTACAGACTAAAGTAAAACTAATTAAAAACTACCTAAACCAACTTAAACTACTTAAAATAAACTAAAACTAAACTAAAACTACTTAAAAACTAGAACAGCCACAGCAGCAGATTTTTTTTTTTTTTTTTTTGTTTTTTTTTTTTTTTTTTTTTTTTTATATAAATACATTGGAAGAATGTACTTCAAATTTTTTTTTTTTTTTTTTTTTTTTTTTTTTTTTTTGTGCCACCCTGACTGTCCCTACCTAAGAATACCCTTAAAACTATGTAAGTCGGCCAAGACAACTTGTCAACTATCGCTATCAATAGACAACCACCAAAACTGGTTCTCCTGTCGTACCCTGTCTTTCAGGTCCCGATCGGACACAGTCCTACTGAACCGAAGTCGCTCAGCTCCGTCTTGTGCGAGGACGTCTCGACTATAAAGGAGCCGCCTATCCACAGTACACGCACACTCTCAAAGTATTCTGTGTTGGGGTAGTAAGCCCCAAAGATTAAGCTATTTGCTGAGGTCATCGCTCTCGCAATGTGACTCCGAGTCAGCTTTATCAAAAAATTATCTATTCTGTTAATGTTAGCTCCGTTGTATAGAGTCCTGTTGGAATAGTAATGTTTGTACTCCGATTCTGGTGTTCTGTGTAGTCCAAGACAACGTCTAAGACACTGCCTCTCAAACACCCGAATCTTTTCCATTTGAGATGGGGCAATGTTGAACCACACCGGGCAACCATAGGCAATCATCGGCCGGATGAGGGCCATGTAGCAAATCACCTTCACCCTGGTGTCAAGCCGGCTGCTGTAAAACAACCGTTTCGTCAGGGCAAAGGCTCCCCTAGCCCTGTTCAGAGCAGCATTTATATGTCTGTCGAAATACAAATACTGATCCAACCAGATGCCAAAAAAAATCTTCACTGCCGAATGTCCTTGGCATGGTAAACTCCTATCCTTTTTCCAGTCAAAGTTTCAAGCTCGTACATGCAGTTTCCTACAGTACGGCGAACACGAGCCTTGAGGAATTTTGGAAGCAGCTTTGAATTTTGGCCTTGAACAAAATTGCTCTGGGCAAAGTTCCGATAAAAGATTTCTTGGCCAACCCTAAACGAAACTGGCCTTGACCTCGTGTTGTAAGTTGCCTTCGACCGCTCATGTGCGTTTTGTAAGTTTTCGGACAACTTCTGACGTGCAAGTGCAATTTTTGCTTCGCGTGGCACAACTACTTGTTCGGGATCATGAAGGGCTCTTAAATTTCTGAGGATTTTGTAAGCTGATCCATGGTTAATCATATTTTGGCCGAACATCGCAAAATACGGCTGACATCCGAGAGAGTCATGGTTATCAGACCGCAAGGCGCAAGCTATGCTTGAGAGGTATGAATCCCACGTATCTTGTTCATCTCGTACAAATACTCTCAGCTTATTTAAGATGCTTCGGTTCACTCTCTCTGAAATATTTGCCTGCGGAGAATAAAATGCAGTTCGAACATGTTGCACGCCATAGCCCTCCAAAAACTTACAAAACTCAGACGAAATGAACTGTTTTCCATTATCAGAGTGCACAAATTCGGGAGTTCCAAAAGCATGGAAGACTTCTGGTTCTAAGAATCGAATAATGTTTGCGGAAGTTGTTTTCGGTAACGCTTTGAGAAAAGTATATTTGGAGAAGTGATCAACAGCGATGAAAATAAAAGTATTACCGCGTTTTGTACGTGGATAAGGTCCTAACAAATCCACATACAAACGCTGCATCGGTCGCTCAGAGACGATCTGCTTCGTAATCGGAGGACGAAGAGTTCTATTTGATGCCTTTGTGGTTTTGCATACCTCGCACTGACTCACGTATGACTTCACCTGCGTGGCCATCTTAGGCCAATAGTACTTTTCCCTCACTCGGGTATAAGTTTTAGAAAAACCACTATGGCAACTAAGTCTGGTCCCGTGGGCCATCTCAATCACTTCGTTTGTCAAAGTACTTGGTATCCATAAGCGCCACAAAGAATCTTCACCTTCAAGCTCTTCACTCCTAAACCTAACTCTTTTGTATATGTACTTGTCGGATACAACTAGGTCCGGGAGTGACGCTTGATTCTTGATTATTTCTTCTCTTTGCAAACTATACTCAGCAGAGTCGAACTCTGGCGAATCGATATCTACTTCCTCTCCTATCGCGTTGACCGAAATCTCTTCCATATCCCCTCTCGAAAGCGCATCCGGAACAATATTCAAAGAACCCTTACGATGCTCTATCTTGAAATGGAAACCTTGAAGCTCTAAACTCCATCTTGCGAGACGCCCACTCAAATCCTTTAACGACATAAGCCATTTAAGACTTGAATGGTCAGTAATGACACGAAAAGGCAAGCCCTCGACGTACGCACGAAACTTCCTAATGCTAAGCACCGCTGCTAGACACTCAAGCTCTGTCACCGTATAGTTCTTCTGTGCCTTATTTAACTTTTTCGACATAAAAGCTATGGGTTTCTCATTACCATCTGCATCCAACTGGAAAAGAACCCCACCGACTCCCTCAGACGACGCATCACATTGAATGGTGAATTCTTTTTTGAAGTCTGGCTGAGTCAATACAGGAGATGAGGTGAGAGCTTCTTTCAGTTTTTCAAACGCTTCCTTGGCTGCAGATGTCAATTCGAACCCCTTTTGCTTTTTAAGGCAATCGGTTAGTGGAGCTGCAAGATCAGCATAGTTCCTAATAAAACGCCTATACCAACCCGTCATACCAATAAATCTCCTCACTTGTCTCGCCGATTTAGGAAGAGGAAAGTTTACCATCGCCTCAACCTTTTCAGGATTAGTTTTTAGCGTTCCCTGACCGACAATGTAACCAAGAAACTTTATTTCACGCATGCAGAACTTGGACTTATTAAGGTTGATGGTCAAATTCGCTCTACGAAGACAGGTTGCTACGTCTGTCAATACTTTTATATGAGTTTCAAAATCCGCTGTACATATCAAAAGATCATCTAAATAAACGAAAACATGTTGTCTAAGACGAGCAGGTATTACTTTGTCCATTAGACGACACACTCTCTGTGCGGCTTTACATAACCCAAACGGCATCACATTAAAGTGATACAGCGGCCGTCCAGGTACAGCGAAAGCCGTTTTTTGTTTTGACTCTTCATCTAACGGTATCTGCCAAAATGCATCTTTAAGATCTAGACCCGTTATGAAATGAGTGTCCTCTAATCTACTGATGATGCCTTCAATATGTGACAGCGGATATGCATCATTAACCGTTTTACTGTTTAATTTACGACTATCCAAGCACAGGCGTACTTTTCCTGGTTTCTTTACCATCACTATAGGCGAACACCAAGGCGAATTGCTCTCCTCAATAACCCCAAGTCCTAACATACGATCAAGTTCCTTGTAAACCTCCTCTTGCTTCACCGGCGAAAGCGGATAATGCCGCGATGATTTTATTGGTATGGCATCACCTGTCTCGATTGTGTGGATTTCGACATGCGTTCTACCAAGACCTAGCTCAGCAAAGTTAGGAAAAAGCCGCTTTACCGAATCTAACTTGATTCGCTGAATCGACGTCAGATCGATAAAAACCGCTTCCTCAGCAACTTCGCGACTCTCCTCAAACATTATGTTGCTGTCTATCTGGGACACTTGTGGAGTTAGATTAAATTCGTTTCAGAAATTCATACCGAGATAAACCTTCTGCGTCAGGTTAGGAATTACATAGAATGTAATGGTCTTCGTTATGCCATCAAGTGTTGTCTGGACTTCACAGTATCCAACGATATCGTGTGATTTACCGTCAGCTGTCCTAACAACATTCTTGTATGGTAGCATTTGAATTCCATTCCGTTCTATAAATTCAAAACAGGAATCTCCCAACACAGAGATAGATGCACCACTGTCCAACAGGCCTGAAACTAGCTCGTCTTTCAGCTTAACTTGTGCATACAATCTACCATCTGTATTGGAAGACAAAATTGTCTCAGCCATGTGTCTCTGGAATTCCTTTCGCTTTTTGTATCTATCTCTGCATTTTTGAATTTGGCCACTTACAATCGGCTTACCAAAAATCTCAGAGCGCTTCCTGTAATAATTGAGTTTCCTCTCGTGAAGAGATTTCAATTGAAAAACTTTGACAGGATGACTCTCCGAAACTGGAACTTTTCGATGAAGAATCTTGAAAGGACCATCAGATTTAGGAACCCTACTACCCTCAACTTCCTCCGACCTATCACCTGATTTTTCTAAAACCAACCCAACCGAACCCGAATCACCTCCTTTATCAATTTCATCTCCTGCTTCTATTTTCTCTGATCGGGATGGCTCTTTTGGAACCGACTCTCCCCGATAACTCTGTCGGTCCCTTGGCGGTTTCCCTGGTGTTTTTGGCATTCTGGGGTACTAACGCCTTTTTCGCCACAGAGAAAACAGAACAGCTTTCTTTCGTGCGATGGACACTGATAGAAGGAATGACCAAGCTTATCACAGTTCCAGCAAACTAACGATGAAGTTGGCTGTCTATTGTTGCCTTTGCTAAATGCAGCAACCTCTTCCTGTGATAAATCTAATTCAATTACTTCTTCCAACTGAACCTCATTTACAGTCTTATGGGGAACTGTTCTCCTTGCTAAAAAGGTTTCGGCTTCTCTAGCCTTGTTACGGAGATGCTCTAAGCTGGTAATTTCCGCTGCCAGCAACACTTCACCCAATCTATCCTTGGCATTACTTTTGATGATTTGTATGAGCTTTGTCGAATCAAATGGTTCATTTAACTGATCATTCAGACGTACGACAGCTCCATAAAAATCATCAAAAGTCTCCTTAAATCCCTGTTTTCGAGTGAGCAAGCGCATGTATATCTCAACGTCATTTTCTTTGCGTCCGAATTCTCTTTTTAAGCTACTTTTGATAAGTTGCAAATTTGCGTCTTGATTTTTGTGCAAAAATCGCCAAAACCAATCGTTCGCTTCTCCAATCAGCAATAAATGAAAATTTGCACTGATTTTATTATCACTGTAATCCGATGACGCTTGCAACCTATCAACCTTGAAAAGAAAATCGGAGACACTATTCGTACCGTCATATGAAATGTTCCACCTTTCGAGACGGCAAACATTCTGTTTCCTTGAAGCATTTTGTGGTTGTAACCCCACAGAAGGAACACTTTGTGACGTACTCGGTACGTGAGGCGGAAACATGTTTGGCATACTATTACTCGCTACATTCGAACACTGGGGATTACTAGGATGGCCCAAGTCTGAAAGATGCCGTTCCGAACGGAGGTCACCAATACTCTCCAGCTTTCCCATAATACCTCTCATGAAATAATCCATCTGGTCAAAGAATCGAACCTGATTCGTCACCAAAGATTGATCAATTCTGTCAGCCAAAACATCGATAGCCGATGCTCTACCAATCCCAGCAGGGGATCCCGGATTTTCCGTTAAGTCATGGACTGATCGATTATTTTGGCCAAGAAGATTGCTGCCACCCGCAGGCTCCAAAGCCCTGGCTCTAGCCTGACTTACTTCATCGTGAAGTGATTGATCACCCTCGGTCGACATTTCAGGAGAAAGTTCAGCTACTAAACTATAATAGTGATCCAAAATAACAGATCGATGAAACCTTTCAAAATCCTCCAACGAAATTCCTTCGCTCAAAAGTCTTGGAGTTTGGCTAGTATTGTGAGGATTATTCGAATTCTGGTTCATAACCCAAAAAGAAAAATCTAACGAAAACAATCACTACAACTAAAACACAAATGATCTAGATTAATTGTCTCAGAATCTGATTATTATTTTTCTATCGAAAGAAATTCCAACCAGGAATGAACAGAAAACCAAAGCAAAACTAAAACACTCTGTTTCATAAACTAAATCCTGAAACTAACACCTACTACAATAAGAAATGAAATAGAACAAAAATGAAAATTTGAAAAATTAAAACAAAATAAAAATTAAAATGAAAGAATTTTAAACTGAAAAAAAAAACACGTCGAACTCTAATAAAACTATAATATCATACAAAAATGAAAAACTCGAAAATTCGATCTATGTAAGATCTCATAAACAAGAAACTAAAATTTGTAAGAACACCATATACATAAACAAAATCAATAAAAAAAACCCACTGTAAAAGAACAACAAAGTTGAAATTAAAATTTTTAAATTTTCAAGAAAACTTTTTTTATATAAATGCGGATTTGGATGAGGATCAACTAATCTGGAAAGAATGAAAAAAGAAAACGAAAGATGGCGAAGCGCTGCGAGCCGAAGAAAAAAACTAAATTAAATACCTGAAACTAACTCTACTAAAATTGCTCTGTATGGCGATTTGCAAATCACAACATAATCACAAAACGACTCTACAGACATTATCTTTTATCGACGAAAGGTACTCATGAAGACTCAATATGAATCCTTTTGTCTCTTCCGTCTTTATTTATATATCTACATACATATTTATGGTGATTTTGCAAACTGAACATCTATGCCAGCATAAATATATACCACCAGCATAAAGACTCAGAATGCTAACCACCATTCTTATCAGATTTGTTGCGTATCCGATCCCACTATACACGACCAAATGGCACCACAAATTCAGTATCTATAAGATACTAGTTAAACACTCAATCACAAGTAAACACTTTTATTTAAGAAAGAAAACAAAACTACAGAAAAAAAAAAAACTTCAGATAGCAAAACAAAAAAATTGGTTTCAAAAATTCAAAAAAAATTAAATTAAAAAAGGACTAAAAAAAAAAAAAATTTCAAAGGAAAAGTCGAAAATAAAAAGGTTCAACAAAAAAATTCAAAAATTCACCCAAAAATTCAGAAGAAAAAGGCAAAATAAAAATTCAAAAATTACGATTTCAAAAAAAAAATGTATAAGTAAGAAAATTAAAAAAAAAAAATTAAGAAACTAAAAAAATTTTGTATCAAAATTAATTTTCAAAATTCAAAAAAAAGGAAAATTAAAAAAATATGAAACGAAAAAAGTAAAAAAATTAAAGGAATAAAAAGAGAAAAAAAAAATAAAGTTAAAAAAAAATGATAAAAAAAGAAAAAAAATTAAAGTTCAAAAATAATAAAAAATAATTAAAAAGCTTGGAGACCGCAGAAGCTCCTTGCTTGACGGTAGATGGAAGTCAGCTGTCCGATCTAACGGGTCTAGAATCAGTAGATTTTGTGAGGTAGAACGAAGTCTATCGCATTACAGGGAGCGGAGTAGAACGAAGGAACAGAACACTCATTGCTATCCATACAGTCAGGCCTTGCCAGACGTATTGAGTGGCGTGAGTGGGATGTTTTGGAAATCTACTCGTGTGGAGGGGTATTTCTGTTTCTTTGCCAACCAACTTTCAGGTTTAACATCAGAAAGTTCGATGTGGTAGGAAAACTAGATTTAACCTGAAACACTCGTCGAGTCACAAAGACACCAGTCGTAAACAGGACTGACACTTGACATAGGAAAAGAACTTACGATAACTTAACAGGACGTAAACTTGACAAATGACAAGACATGACACAACCTTTTTTGTTGCTTCCCTCTTGAATCGTTTGGAAATTCAGTAGTAACTTCACACACCTTTATATGAACATTGATAAACAACATACAGTTTTATTAAAATTTTCTTTGGTTTCAAAAATTTTGATTTTTTTTCATATATTTTATATTTTTGCATATTTTTACATTTTCAAAATTTTTTTTTACGATATTTTTGAATTTTAATTACCTAATCAGTTTTTATACTGAAGTTTTTTTTATTCTTTTTAACTTTTTTTTTGATAGATACTTTTTTATTATTTTTGAACTTTAATTTTTTTTCTTTTTTTATCATTTTTTTTTTAACTTTAATTTTTTTTCTCTTTTTATTCCTTTAATTTTTTTACTTTTTTCGTTTCATATTTTTTTAATTTTCCTTTTTTTTTGAATTTTGAAAATTAATTTTGATACAAAATTTTTTTAGTTTCTTAATTTTTTTTTTTTAATTTTCTTACTTATACATTTTTTTTTTGAAATCGTAATTTTTGAATTTTTATTTTGCCTTTTTCTTCTGAATTTTTGGGTGAATTTTTGAATTTTTTTGTTGAACCTTTTTATTTTCGACTTTTCCTTTGAAATTTTTTTTTTTTTTTTTAGTCCTTTTTTAATTTAATTTTTTTTGAATTTTTGAAACCAATTTTTTTGTTTTGCTATCTGAAGTTTTTTTTTTTCGATGAATAGAAACACGGGAGCTGTCAGAAAGGGCACCGGCCCTAGACAGTGTCGAACAAGATTAGGTAGGCGACGGATTACTCGACAAACCAGCCAAGAAGATCTTAGTCCAACTCCGTCAGAAATTGAGCTCAACCAAAGCATTTTGCAAAACCCTTTTGATGAGCTGGTAGACGAGAATGGGGCAGCAAGTGATTTACGTCAGGCTAACGTAACTGGTTTCTTGGGCTCCTTAGGCACTCAAGAGTTAGGAGCCACGGCACTACTTCCAATCAAGGAAGGCCCGGTAGAAACAAGGGACTCCATACATCAACTGACACAGGCTTTAAGACAAGAACGCTTCCTAATAGAACAAGAGGACAAAGACAAACAAAGTCTAGACAAAAATAAAGAGGAGTACGAGATAACTATGGAGGGTGGTAGCCTTAAAAGGGTTATTGACTGCGTAGTTTCACGGTCAGTAAATGAGTCCCACAATAACACCTTGACACTACTTACAGAACAGACGAAAAACATGACGAAATTACATTCGATGATAGAGATGGTAACGGGGAATATGGCTTCCATGAGTGAGCGTTTGCGGGTGGTAGAAAAGTCAGCTCTTGCTACATATGCTAGACGAGACCGAAGGGAAGATGTGCTTCTTACCGACCCAGATATAAGTCTTCCAGTTACTGGGTATCCCAATCGGCAAGAAACAAAAAGACCATGTAGTGACCAGGGGAAACGTATATAAGTGGGGTATCAAGTATGATGGTACATCAAAATCCATGACAGTCGAGAGTTTCATTTTTAGGATTGAGACCCTACAAAAGAAGAACGGGGTCACTAATGAGCAAGTTTTTGCAAACTTCCACCACTTAGTGACTGGAACTGAAGAAAAGTGGTATTGGCAGTTCCTAGAAGAGAACCACAGTGACGAGTATCTTAACTTTTACGATTTAAAATCTGAGTTATTGCGACAATTCCGCAACAGTAAAAGAGACCACGAGATATTAAGAGAAATAATGGACAGGCGACAGCAACCGAATGAGAGTTTTGACGAGTTTTATGAGGAAGTTAGGGGTCTCACATTGCAAATGAGAAATAGGCCAAGTGAGAAAGATTTAGTTTCCATAGTCCGACAAAATCTTAAAGACAAGGTGGCGACACTGATTTTTGGATGTCCTATTAAGGATATCCGTGACCTAAGGGAAGAGTGCCGACGTGCTGAAAGGCATTTAACAGCTAGAGACCTAAAGGCTAGGAGACAAATAAGTGAGCTAGAGGATAACGAGTTAGGACGAACTAGACAGTACTTGACCGACTCCGACGACGAACGAGAAGCACATATTGCTGCGGTGCAATATAACCGCTCGGACAAAATAACATCAAATACAAAACCAGACAAACGACATCAGACTTTTAGAAATGTAAAGAGTGAAGGGTGTTTGGCAGTTTGGGTAATAAGCTGGCAAGATCGCCATGTAATGTTGGGGCTCTTCTGTCTGGAATCCCTCTTCTTAGTGGAGGTTCTTTGGCGGTTTATCTTTTCTAGTATGATAGACTTGGTCCGGCGAGTAGCCAAATAAACCTTTACCCAAAAGCAATACTGCTCTGTAGGGCGTCTAAAATACTGAATAGGAAAAACTAAGTGGAACCTCCAGCGAGTTGCTATATAAAGGAAAGACCCGTTTTGCTTCAGTAATAGAAGTGAAGAATTATCTTTTTATTTTCTCTTTTTATACAAAATAATTTGCCTTCGTTCGTATCCAACCATACTTCGATAATCGATAACGTTCTATCGATTTTTCCTACAAAATGCACAATCAGCATTTGACCATGCCATGCACTTTAATTGTTTTTGGGCTAGCTTGCTTATGATGCACAATATAATTCATAAGCCGATGACCCGTGGAAATGTTTTTAATTTGTACACAAAAATACTCCTCAAGCACTAGAAGTGTCATATGAGTATTTTTGTGTATCTTGTTTTTTGTTCTATAGTTCGTGCACTGAAGGTGCCGATTGAACTATATATATATGAATATTTATAGACATAATATGTATCTTGTGCACAGAGTGTGCCAAAGGAAATATGAATGAACATTATGAATCGGCTCTGCTATGGCCGGCAAAGTGAGTACATGCGATAGATATGAATGGGAAACAGAGTATCAAGTATCGAAGCAGGTTGAATGTATTTTTAATTGGTTTGCGGCAAGTAATTAAGTGATCGCTGGTGCGATCCCTTCACACCACCCTTCCTGGGAGAAAAAGGAGAAATCATGAAGCTTTATGATTTCTTCTTTTTATGCGACACTTTGTACAATGAGGGATCTTATTTCATTTGTTCTTATGTATATATGATACTTTATTTCTGTTTTTTTTTTTTTCTTTTGTATATTTTTTTTTGTTACATTAAACTGTGAATATATATTTTTTTTTTGAAATTAGTTATCAATATGGAATATGAAAATAGCTATAGCTATGAAAATAGCTACGTCAATTTAAATTGTTTCAAATAGTTACATTTTAAAGATATACTCGTAGCACAGTGTGTACATATATATTTTCATATTAAATTGCTTATCAATAATTTTTAAAGATAATGAATATTTTTATTTTTTTTGTTATTTTAAATTGCTTCTCAACATTTACGTTTAGCTTTATACATTCGGGATATTTAGTTTTTATTTTAAATTGCTTATGAATAGTTACGTTTAGCTATATACATTTATACATATATTTAGTTTTTATTTTAAAATGCTTATCAATAGTTACGTTTAGCTTTATACATTCAGAATATTTAGTTTTTATTTAAATTTCTTATCAATAGTTATGTAAATCTTAAGTCTATGCGCGCCTAAATTTATTTTTAATTTAAACCTATAACAATAATTATAGTTATGATTGCATATTTATCTATACATGTACTAGTACTACTAAACGCCTCTTTCTTGCCCCTCTTTTTTTTTTTTGAGATAAATTCCATACAATATTGTTTACAAGTTATGTGTTTTATTAGCTTACAGAGTTCATTAAATCAGTGTTAAATATATATAAAACGGTTTTAATCTATTTTTATGAACCGTTATTTTCTTGTTTTCATATTTTATATCGCAGTTCACACCTTTTTGAGACAAAACTTCATATGGACCTATGTAGATTGGATCAAGTTTCTTTCTATTTTCATTTCTAAGTAAAACTAGACTTCCTATTTCAAAATTTGAGCTTTTTGTTCGTTCTTCTAGATCAAATCTATTCTTCCTTGCTATCTTTTTGCCTATCAGATTTTCTCGAGCATCTTTATGAGCGATTTGTAATTTATGTTTTAAATCAATCACATAATCGTCATAGTTGTATACAGGTTCTACCTGTTTAACTAAATTTGATGGTAGGTTACACTGTTTTCCGAATATTAGCTCGAAAGGTGTATATCCGGTTTCTGAGTGTACTGACGTATTATAACAGAAAACGTAGTAAGGTAGCCATGTGCTCCAATCGGTATGTTTTTCTGAAACGTAACTTCTTAGATATGCTCCTAAAACTTTGTGAGAATTTTCTAAAGCTCCTATACTCTCATGATGGTAGGCTGTAGATTGTAGTTGTTCTATTCTCAATAGCTTACAAATACCCTTGAAAACCTGGTTTATAAATTCAGTTCCCTGATCAGATGCTATTGTATGTGGTGTTCCGTATCTTAGAATAAAACCTTCTACTAAAGCTTTAGCTACGGTGCTTGACTCTTTATTAGGGAGTGGTATAGCTTCGATAAATTTGGTCAACTCATCTTGAATGGTGAGAATATATTTAGATCCATCTTCCGATTCTTCTAAAGGTCCTACTAGGTCTAAGAATAGTTTGTCAAAACCTGATTCTGCTGTCGATGTAATAGTCATTGGTTGCTTCTTTGGCTGAATATATTTATTTCGTTGACAAATTGGACAATGCTTTACAAATGTCGTCACATCGTTTTGCATACCTGTCCAAAAGTATTTTTTCTTTATATTTTGTAACATGCGGTTTATTCCTGCATGTCCGCTGGTTGGAAGTATGTGATAATCATTAAGTATTAGTTTCTTCTTACAAGGATCAGTTATTTCAACATTTTTATCTATAATGTGCACTTTAATATTACTTTCTTTAAATATTTCTCCTAATTTCATTTTTAATTCATTAATATTGCTCTGTTTGCGGCCGCATGCGAGCTTCTTTATTTCATTTTTAGTAATATATATTTTTTTAATACAATTTGATCCGCAGAGTTTCTGCACATCCCTCGACAATATTTTGCCAAATATTGTCGATTGGGTTGTAGTGCTGTCCTTGGACTTTTTTAGGAGTAAACAATTCCCTTCTGGGATATACGCCAAAACCTTGTTTGGACCAATAATTATGTCTGTATCCTTGAAATTAACTAAATCTTCCTCGAAGTTGTCAACAATCTTCAACTCTATTATTTTGAGTCCATTTTCTGGTAATTTTAAAAGTTCATTTATGCGTTGTTCGTCGGTTTTCGTGTTATAAGTGCGTGCTTTTCTTTTCTTCTCTTCTTTTTACTTTTTTTTTGTTTTTAAATAAATACAATTTAATTTAAGAAAAAAGAATTAAGGAATATTAACAACGATAATTACACTGCAAGTTTGTTTTCAAAAATTATTAATACGTTTATATACGGTTCTTGGTTCTTGTTTTCGTTATTTTAATTAAGAACATAGACTTTAATTCATGAATACATCAATACATTAACATATAAATATAAAATTCTATCAAAGTATATATATATATATATATACGAGTATATATATATATGTATATATGTATGTGTTTATATATATTTAATTAAATTACTTAGAAAACTTAATGTTCACTTTCATTTT
Source organism: Chrysotoxum bicinctum (assembly GCA_911387755.1). Classification (NCBI taxonomy): domain Eukaryota; kingdom Metazoa; phylum Arthropoda; class Insecta; order Diptera; family Syrphidae; genus Chrysotoxum; species Chrysotoxum bicinctum. The sequence goes on from OU426987.1 coordinate 162,079,776, forward strand.
ATTCTTCTGTTTTTCTATTCATAGTATGGTTCATCTAAATTGAGCTATAATTAACATAATATTCATGTTTCTGATTGAAAAAAAAAAATAATTTAATTTAATCAAGCGAACTAGGTACATAATTTTACTTTTTTTTTTTGAGAAATTATAAAAAGTTTTATAATTGCATTTGCTGTCATATTTGCACTATATTTTATTTTATTATTGTTTCCTGTTGTATTTCTATTCCATTTTTATTGCAAAGTGTGGGATTTGGTATGATTTATTTTATTCTATTACTTTGTTTTTGTTTTCTTCCTTTTTTTTTTTTGGATGTTGTTGTGCTGCATCTTAATAGTCGGATTAGTAAACAAATTGTTAGTTTTAGGTCTTCCAATTATTCTGGCGACTCTTACTTGGTGCCGGCGCCTGGGGTGGCATTATTTCGAGTAAACACTATCGTAAACAATATCTGCTAAACTAGGTTCGTTTTTACTGGAGGAGACATTTTTCTTGTTGAAAGCATCATGCGGCTGCTTGTGAAATTGCCATTTGGTAAGAATACAGCAAGGGTTTGAACTGCATCATATGCTGGGGATTCGAGCTGGCCAAAGCTCTTAATATATTCTGTTGGAATGCTTCCATTGCAGCGACTGTAGAAGCTGGTGAATTGTTGCTAAACTTCGAAGGTTAGGGTGTAACTGGCAAGATCGCCATGTAAAGAGTGAAGGGTGTTTAGCAGTTTGGGTAATAAGCTGGCAAGATCGCCATGTAATGTTGGGGCTCTTCTGTCTGGAATCCCTCTTCTTAGTGGAGGTTCTTTGGCGGTTTATCTCTTCTAGTATGATAGACTTGGTCCGGCGAGTAGCCAAATAAACCTTTACCCAAAAGCAATACTGCTCTGTAGGGCGTCTAAAATACTGAATAGGAAAAACTAAGTGGAACCTCCAGCGAGTTGCTATATAAAGGAAAGACCCGTTTTGCTTCAGTAATAGAAGTGAAGAATTATCTTTTTATTTTCTCTTTTTATACAAAATAATTTGCCTTTGTTCGTATCCAACCATACTTCGATAATCGATAACGTTCTATCGATTTTTCCTACAAAATGCACAATCAGCATTTGACCATGCCATGCACTTTAATTGTTTTTGGGCTAGCTTGCTTATGATGCACAATATAATTCATAAGCCGATGACCCGTGGAAATGTTTTTAATTTGTACACAAAAATACTCCTCAAGCACTAGAAGTGTCATATGAGTATTTTTGTGTATCTTGTTTTTTGTTCTATAGTTCGTGCACAGAAGGTGCCGATTGAACTATATATATATGAATATTTATAGACATAATATGTATCTTGTGCACAGAGTGTGCCAAAGGAAATATGAATGAACATTATGAATCGGCTCTGCTATGGCCGGCAAAGTGAGTGCATGCGATAGATATGAATGGGAAACAGAGTATCAAGTATCGAAGCAGGTTGAATGTATTTTTAATTGGTTTGCGGCAAGTAATTAAGTGATCGCTGGTGCGATCCCTTCACAGAAACAACGAACGAGACAAAAAGACAGATCCGACAAAAGACAATAACTCAACTCCGGTTACATGCCCTTCTACTTTCCACGCCCTTACATGCTTCAGTTGCGGGCAAGGAAACCTTTCGTTCAAATGCGCTTCCTGTCAGGGAAACCTGAAAGTCGGGAGTGTGCCCGGGTTCACTCCAACGACGAATGTGCCATTCCCGGAGAAACAAAATCCCGAAAAATAGAAATTTTAAGACGCGATTCGAAACTACAAAGTTCGAAACCAGAAACACCCGTGCAATACAGAAGTCTACATGAACGCATGCTAGACTACGAAAAAGCAAGAAAACGAATCTGCAATTCAGAGATAATACACGATCAAATGAATAGAAGGAATTTCAGGAAAATAGCTAGACTTAGGGAAAAATGTGCAATATACAGAACGACGAAGAATAGAATAGAAGCTACTGTACTAGCAATCTCGGACGACAATAGACCCTACGCTAAAGTAGCAGTAGACGGTGAAATGATGGTAGGTCTATTGGATAGTGGTGCATCTGTGAGTTGCATGGGAAAAGGGGCGATAGAGTTCATACAGAACCACGACATAAAAATGACAAAAATGACAGTTGACATAAAAACAGCAGACGGAAAAAAACAACATATTAACGGAAGATTCATGACCAAGATCACATGGGGCGGCAATACCCATGAGATGGAGTTATATGTTGTTCCCAGTTTGCAACAACAGCTCTATCTAGGGGTAGATTTCTGGAGAGCCTTCAAGGTTGCTCCAAATGTTATTTGCGCTCTAGACATTCCAGCACCGACGGAAGGGCAAGAGTCTGATTCAATGCGTAAGCTTACTCCAACACAAGCTGAAGAGTTGGAATGCGTTAAGCTTACATTTCCTTCTTTCGCGGTAATGGGATTGGGTAAGACTCACGTCGAAGAGCATGTCATTGAGATGGAAGACGACACCATTCCCATCAAACAACGGCATTACCCAATCTCACCCGTCGTTCAGAAGTTAATGTATGCGGAGCTAGACCGAATGTTGGAACTTGGTGTGATCGAAGAAAGCAATAGCGCTTACAGCTCTCCAGTTGTGTTGGTTAGGAAGCCAGGCAAGAACAGGCTATGCTTAGACTCACGGAAGGTGAACGCAGCAACGAAAAAATTTGCGTACCCTCTCCCACACATTGAGGGAATTTTGAGTCGCCTTCACGACACGCATTTCATCTCGAGCATCGATTTGAAAGACGCTTTTTGGCAGATTCCTCTGGAGAAGAAATCAAGAGAGAAGACGGCTTTCACAGTCCCTGGGCGGCCGTTGTATCAGTTCACGGTTATGCCGTTTGGATTGTGCAACGCTGCTCAGAGAATGTGTAAGCTGATGGACAAAGTCATCCCCGCTCGTTTGAGAGAGAGTGTCTTTGTCTATTTAGATGATCTCTTGATTTGTTCTCCAGGTTTTGAAAGCCATATTAGCGCCCTAAAAGAGGTCTCGAGATGTTTGCGTGAAGCGGGGCTGACGATAAATGTGGAGAAAAGCAAGTTCTGCTTCAAAGAAATCAAGTACTTAGGCTATTTCGTCGGTGATGGATGTCTAAGAACGGATCCAGAAAAAGTGTCAGCGGTTAAGGATTTCCCTATCCCAAAGACCCCTAAACAACTCCGTCGGTTCTTAGGGATGACGGGTTGGTATAGGCGCTTTATCCCAAATTTTGCGTCTATATCAGCCCCAATGACAGACTGTCTGAAGAAAGGGAAAGACTTTGTTATGACGAGCGAAGCATTGACAGCATTTGAGGACTTAAAGACAACCTTGGTCACGGCACCAATATTAACGAATCCGGACTTTACGAAGCACTTTTACATACAATGTGACGCTTCATCTTCTGGTGTAGGGAGCGTTCTTTTTCAGATGGATGAAGAGAACAACGAACGACCCATAGCGTTCATGTCCCAGAAACTGAACTCCGCTCAGCGGAATTATACAGTCACGGAACTTGAATGCTATGCGGCCGTTCTGTCTGTTAAAAAGTTCAGAGCCTACATTGAAGGACTGCCGTTCACTATCATTACTGACCACGCGAGCTTGAAGTGGCTGATGACGCAGAAGGACTTGAGTGGTCGGCTAGCACGGTGGAGTTTCAAGCTGCAAGGCTTTGACTTTACAATAGAGGACAGAAAGGGAATCCTCAATGTGGTCCCTGATACCCTCTCAAGAGTCCATATGGAAGAGATCGCAACCGAAACGCCAGAAGTTGACTTCAATTCACCATATTTTGCATCAGAAGAATATGTTGAGTTGAAGAAGACTATAAACGAAAACCAGGACAGGCTACCTGACTTATGTATTTCAGACGGCTTCGTCTACAAACGGACCGACAGACGAACTGGAGACCCCATTCAAGAGGACAGGGCTTGGAAACTCTGGGTACCGAAGGAGTTGTGTAGGGGCCTTTTGGCAACAGCGCATGATTCTTTCACTGCTGGTCATGGGGGGATACATAAAACTTTGGCCAAGCTTCGCCAAAGGTATTTCTGGCCGAATATGACCAACGAAGTCAAAGATTATGTTAATAACTGTGATATATGCAAATGCAATAAGCCTTCTAATTCAATTTCTAGACCGCCAATGGGACAACAGACAATTACAGAAAGACCTTTCCAAAGACTGTATATAGAGTTTTTAGGACCGTATCCACGAACTAAAACTGGACATACACACATTTTTATACCACTTGACCATTTCAGTAAATACGTTTTTCTCAAACCACTACGACGAGCAACAGCAGCTGAGATAGTAAAATATCTAGAAGAAGACGTATTCCACATGTTCGGTGTGCCAGAATATATCCACTCTGACAACGGAAAACAGTTCATTTCGGATTTGTTTGCCAGCTTTCTGAAAAGGTATGGCGTAAAACATATACGTACTGCTTTTTACTCGCCTCAAGCTAACGCTTCGGAACGTGTAAACAGATCCGTGTTAACGAAAACTCGGTCCTACATCAATAGTGACCAACGTAATTGGGATCTCCATGTAAGCAATACAGCCTTTTCTTTGCGTAGCGTGATACATGATGCTATTAAATTCGAGCCATACTATGCCGTTTTCGGATCACAAAAGGTCCAAAACGGTGAGACGTATGAGCTCCTCCGAAAACTTGACTTAGTCAAAGAGAATGACGTAGAAATTATAAATAAGACTGACAAACAGGCACTCATAAGACGAAAAATTTTTGAAAACCTGAACTTAGCTCACCAAAGATCCACAAAAATATACAATACACGAGCTAAAGATATTTCATATAAGGTAGGACAATGCGTGTATAGAAGGAATTTCAAACAGAGTAATCTAGCAGATAAATACAATGCAAAGCTAGGACCTAAATTTCTAAAATCTATAGTTTTGAGAACTGTAGGTAACTCCTTATATGAACTAGGGAACTTGAGAGGCGAGAAAGTGGGTATTTACCACGCAAAAGACATTCATTCATAACGACGCACTCAAGCTGCTGTTGCTCTGACCCTGAACTGTGATATAAATGTAATGATAGCTACGTATGTATGTATAGAGTTTATTTATTTATTTATTTATAGATTTTAGTTATTTACTTAGAGATTTTATTTATTGTTGCGAACAGAGCTTTATACTCCTACAGCGCCATCTGTTGGGAATTACATATCTGCCTTATGAAGGAACAAAAAAAAAGCTCTTTTCCAGCAGTTCGCATCTAAATTTCCCCTCATTCCAAACTACTAGAACATTCTATCTCCATTCCAAGCAAATAGAATATTCTAGACAAGAACCTTCGAGAACAACTGGTTTGAGTATAAAAGGGAGTGTTCGCGGTGAGCACAACACAGTTTGTTTTCGATTATGAAAGTGTGCAAAGCTGAACTATTGGATTGTGGAAAGTGTAATTAAAAAGTGGATTTAAGTTGGAATAAAAGTATTAGAGTTGATTATAAATTGAGATTTATTGTTTTGATTCGAAAAGTGTAAATAAAGAAGAAATTCTAAAAGGAGTAATAAGTTTTATTTAACGAACCTAGTTAAAATATTACATTGGTGTCAGAAAAGTGGAATAAAACTTATTGTTATTGTTGTGTGCAAAAAAAAAAAAAAAAAAAAAAAAATAATAATAATAAAAATGAGCAAGTTACTAAAAGAGCTCAACTGTAATGAGCTGAAAAGTGAATTAGGCAAGCGAGAACTTTCTAGAGCAGGATCGAAAAATGAGCTTGTTCTGCGCCTGGCCGAATATTTGAAACAGCAAAATGAAGACCCGGACATCTTCGTCTTTGAAGCTGACGCTGAGGAAGCAGACGTAAGTAAAAATGTAGATGTTTTAAATATGATTAGTCTTCTGCTTCAACGTTTCGAAGAGCAACGAAATGAACAAAACGAACGTTTCAATGAACAGAAAAACGAACAAAAGAATGTTCTCGAACGTCTCGAAGAGCAACGAAATGAACAGAAAAACGAACAAAATAATGTTCTCGAACGTCTCGAAGAGCAAAGAAATGAGCAGAAAAAACAGCATAGCGAACAAAAAGACCTTCTCGAAGAGCAGAGAAAAATGCTAGAAGGCAAGCTTGTTAACATCGAGAATAATGTATCTGCACTTGATGGACGTGTTTCATTGCTGGAGAATCAAGTCGACAACAAAATGGAGACGTTTTCAAAAGTGTTAGATGAACGTGTTTCATTACTAGTCGACAACAAAGTGGAGACGTTTTCAAAAGAGTTAGACCGTGTTCGAAACATAAAGATTCGGGAAAGTTCTGGGGAAACTTTGAGAAAAAAAGAGATGAAACCTCCAACCTTTGATGGACAAACTTCTTGGTCTATATACAAGAAGCAATTCGAGGCAGCTTCCACAACAAATGGCTGGGATGAGGCTGACAAGTATATAGCCTTAACTCTTGCTCTTAGAGGAGCAGCTGCTGAGTTGTTGCAAACCATACCAGCAGATAAGAGCGGCGACTTCAAGTCCTTGGTTTTGGCTATAGACAAACGCTTTGGTAACAGCCACATGAAAGAAGTCTTCAAAGTGCAACTCAATTCCAGAGTTCAGAAGAGGGGCGAAACTCTACAACAACTGCAAGCGGACATTGAAAGGCTTGTTCATCTTGCATATCCAGATGTTGGAGAGGAAATTTGTAACCAGTTCGCAGTTTAGGCATTTGTTCGCGCCATTTCTGACATACATCTTCAAAGGGCCGTGCGAACTGCTGGAAAACGAACGCTTTCGGAAACATTAGCGTTTGCCTTGACAATGGAAGCAGCTGAGCAAGCTTCTCACGGAGTACATCGACTTAGAGAAGCCATCGTCGAAGAATGCTCATGCCAAAGAACTGATGTCCAAAGGAACCAACGAAACGGACTTGCAAAGTGCTGGAATTGCAACAAGACCGGACATTTACAGCGTCAATGTCGATTACCACCAAGAAGAGCTTGTCAACATTGTGGACACGGAGTTTCAAACCCAGAACAAGGTAACAATAACATCAGTGTTACTTCCCGAACAGTTTCCCAACAGGGAAACGAGTAAGAACCAACTTCGAGGGGCAGAAGCTGGTTTCTGGTATCGATGGCCCCAGAAACACCATCCAGGTCTCTCAAACTAAGCGAGACAATAGAAGCCTGACTGTCGAGGCAAGTTTAAATGGCAACAAACGTGTGGTCACCATCGACACCGGTGCCACAGCCTCCATTGTGCGTCAAGACCTAGTTCACCTGAATTGGCTACACAACACCAATAGTTACCGTCTAAGAACTGCCACAGGAGAAGTAGCTAGGGTTTATGGTGAAGTCCGACTTAGAATTCGAATTGCAGATCTAGAATTCTCACACAAATTTTTGGTGGCAGATATATGTGACGAATGCATCATAGGCATGGACTTCATGAAAGAACATCGAGTAATTTTGGATATTGGCAACCAGGTAATCAAATACCAGAATACAGAGATTCCAATGATCTATGGGCACGAAGGAACAACAACTCTAAGGACTGTCATCAAAGAAGACGTGATTATTCCTACTTCTTCTGAGGTATTCGTTTGGACAAAAGTAGAAGGAGAGTGTGGACGCCATCGATACCTAATGGTGGAACCAGGCCCAGATTATTCTTCCCAAAACGTCATCATTGGGAAGACACTTGTGGCTCCGAAGAACAATATGGTCCCCGTACGGATACTCAACACCAAACCGTACGATGTGAAGTTAGCAAAAGGAGAAGTTATCGGTAAGTGCGAATCTGTCGCAGCCATAACACGAATTGACGCTGAAACACCGAGAACGACATTAAACCCTCAGGAACTCAATAGCATCAAGGCAAAGATACTTAATTCATCTAACCTAGACCAACATCAGGTTAAAACGGCAGAAAGCCTTCTGAACGAGTATGCTGACATTTTCGCTTCACCAAACGGAAAATATGGAAGGACACAAATGGTGCAGCATCGAATAAATACAGGAGATGCAAGACCCATTCGTCAGCCCGCAAGACGTCTGCCACTGGCCAAACAAGGTGAAGCTGAGGAAATGATTACCACCATGAAGAAGGATGGTTTGATTGAGAACTCCAAGAGTCCTTGGGCGTCACCAGTGGTCCTAGTCAAAAAGAAGGACGGAAGTACACGGTTTTGTGTTGACTACCGAAGGTTGAATGACGTAACCAAGAAAGACAGCTACCCCCTGCCAAGAATTAGTGACACCTTAGATGCGATGGAAGGAGCACACTGGTTTTCAACACTGGACTTGAAAAGTGGATATTGGCAAGTTGAAATTCACCCTGAAGATCGAGAAAAGACAGCGTTCTCCACAGGTAATGGGCTGTGGCAGTTCAACGTGATGCCGTTTGGTCTTTGCAACGCTCCGGCAACATTTGAGCGTTTGATGGAGTGCGTCCTTCAAGGCCTGACGTGGAAAACTTGCCTTGTCTACTTGGATGATGTTATCGTTTATGGAAAAACATACGACCAACACTGTAAGAATCTAAAGGGTGTGTTCCAGAGACTTCGAGAGGCTAACCTTAAACTGAACCCAGAAAAATGTGCATTGTTCCAGACTGAAGTAAAGTATTTGGGACATATCATCTCGTCCCAAGGAGTCAAGACCGATCCTGAAAAAGTTGACACCGTCAAAAATTGGCCAACACCACAGGACAAACATCAACTACGAAGTTTTCTTGGTCTTGCTACTTATTACAGACGTTTTGTTAAGAACTTTGCCGGAATTGCGAAGAGTTTGCATCAGCTTACGGAAAAGAACAAGCAGTTTAGATGGTCAGGTGAGTGTGAAAAAGCCTTCCAAGAACTGAAATATCGTCTATGCAATGCTCCGGTGCTGATCTATCCGACTCCAGGCAAGCCTTTTATCATCGATGCTGATGCAAGCAACGTGGGAGTCGGCGCTGTTCTGTCACAAGTGCACAATGGCGAAGAAAAGGTTGTCGCCTATTTCAGCAAAGTACTGTCAAAGACCGAAAGGAACTACTGTGTGACCAGAAGAGAACTCTTGGCACTCATCTTGGCAACGAAACACTTCCATAAATACATTTATGGACAGAAGTTTCTTCTACGAACTGATCATGGTGCTCTTAACTGGTTGTTGAACTTCAAGAACCCAGAAGGACAAGTCGCAAGGTGGATAGAAAGATTGCAGACTTACGATTACGAAATTCAACACCGAAGGGGAAAGCTGCACTCAAATGCCGACGCACTATCCCGAAGACCTTGTAAAATAGATTGCAAGCATTGCAGGCGAAAAGAAGAAAAGGAATTCATCAACATCCTGCGAATAAGGGCTGACCCCATTTGTGGATGGAGCAATGAAGAAATAAGATCTGCTCAACAAGAAGACCCCGACATTGAACCTCTTCTCGCATGGAAGGAACATGAAGAAAAACCAACATGGAATGACATTTCCGATAGAAGTCCAATTTTAAAGGCCTATTGGGCACAATGGGACTCACTTCATGTGCAAGAAGGTGTTCTTCGGCGAAAATGGGAGTCCGCTGATGGTAAATCCTATGTAATGCAGCTTGTGTTACCTCAATCGAAAATCAAAGAGGTTTTTCGAGAGATGCATGATGGACCTTCAGGAGGCCATTTGGGAGTCAATAAGACTTTAGAAAAAGTGAGACAACGATTCTACTGGTTGCATGCAAGAGACGACGTTGAAAAGTGGTGCCGAAATTGTGACGTGTGTGCTGCAACCAAAGGACCTGGTAGAAAACTGCAAGGAAAAATGATGCAATATAATGTCGGCTCACCGTTTGAAAGGATTGCTGTTGATGTAGCTGGCCCATTTCCGGAAACGAATGATGGAAACAAATACATTCTGGTGGTAATGGATTACTTCAGCAAATGGCCTGAGGCATACGCTATCCCGAACCAAGAAGCCAAGACCGTGGCCGACCAGATTGTGTCTAACTGGGTAAGCCGGTTCGGTGTGCCTATGGAGCTCCATTCTGACCAAGGAAGGAACTTTGAGTCGAACATATTCCAAGAGGTGTGCGCGTTCCTTGGCATTAAGAAAACGAGAACCACACCACTTCATCCCCAATCTGATGGAATGGTCGAGAGATTCAACAGGACCTTAAAAGAGCACCTCACTAAGGTCGTAGGCGACTACCAAAGAAACTGGGATAGGCACATACCACTATTTTTGATGGCCTATCGAAGTGCAGTACATAGCTCAACAGGACAAACACCATCCGAAATCCTGTTCGGAAGAAGCATACGGCTGCCTAGTGAGATAAGGTTTGGACACCCACCACAAGAGTCTCAGGAAACAGGAAATTACGTGAGTGACCTAAAAGAGAGGCTAATCGACATCCACGAAAGGACCAGGACTAGAATGAGCACTTACAGCGATCGAATGAAGACAAGGTACGACACAAGAGCAAACACGACAGGATTCCAAGTAGGAGATCGTGTATGGCTATATAATCCACATCGTCAAAAGGGATTGTCGCCGAAGCTTCAACAAAACTGGGAAGGCCCTTATACTGTCGTCACGAAAATCAATGATGTCGTTTACCGAATTCAAAGAGGGTTAAGAGGAAAGCTAAAAGTTGTGCATAGCGATCGACTGCACCGATACAGTGCCGGAGCTGGTGATAGAGTTGTTCGGGACGAACAATCTTAAGAAGGGGGCAATGTTGCGAACAGAGCTTTATACTCCTACAGCGCCATCTGTTGGGAATTACATATCTGCCTTATGAAGGAACAAAAAAAAAGCTCTTTTCCAGCAGTTCGCATCTAAATTTCCCCTCATTCCAAACTACTAGAACATTCTATCTCCATTCCAAGCAAATAGAATATTCTAGACAAGAACCTTCGAGAACAACTGGTTTGAGTATAAAAGGGAGTGTTCGCGGTGAGCACAACACAGTTTGTTTTCGATTATGAAAGTGTGCAAAGCTGAACTATTGGATTGTGGAAAGTGTAATTAAAAAGTGGATTTAAGTTGGAATAAAAGTATTAGAGTTGATTATAAATTGAGATTTATTGTTTTGATTCGAAAAGTGTAAATAAAGAAGAAATTCTAAAAGGAGTAATAAGTTTTATTTAACGAACCTAGTTAAAATATTACATTATTTATATGTATATACTTAGATTTTATTTATTTATTTATATAGATTTTATTTATTTATGTACGTATAAGTAGAGATTTTATTTATTTAGATTTTAAGTACTTATCTATTAAGGCCAGCTGTGATATAAATGTTTGTATTTGTCAGATAGATATTTATTGAAAAACGATTCTGTGATATTTTATTTATTTTATTCCTTAGATTATTTCATAGCTGTGATATAAGCTTAACTTTTAAAAATTTTAACAATGAGACATAAAGACCGATATGTTCTAAGTATATATTCCTAACCCAAGATAGCACTTAGCCCACCCACTCAGCCGCAACCAGTAACAACATTCAAAATTCAAAAACGAACAAGTTTTGCTAACACTAATAGAGCAATCAACCCCTAAAATTATGCCCGGCAACCAAATTATAGTGGTAACTCAGGGAGTGGGACGAGCCACACGTTGAGAACGACATAATGAATACACAATTTAAAACACATCCAATGATCGAACTACTTTTCTTACGAATCCATTTCCTTCACGACCACTCAGCAAATGTCTTCGAGCTTGTTGCGTATCCGATCCCACTATACACGACCAAATGGCACCACAAATTCAGTATCTATAAGATACTAGTTAAACACTCAATCACAAGTAAACACTTTTATTTAAGAAAGAAAACAAAACTACAGAAAAAAAAAAACACAATAATCACAACGGAATATGGTCTTGTTGTATGTGTTGAGGGTGTCTTCTCGACGTTTCATCACGACTCCGATCGCACAATGGCAGGAACTATACCTGAAAAGAAACAAAAAAAAAAAAAATTAGTATAAAAATCCTTAAAGTTTTCACGATGAAAACAATCAGATTCTGTCTCTGAAAATATCCCTAAATTAAAATAAAACATAAGGGTTAATTTTTACGACAGGATCTGGTGAAATACTTATCTTGGCACTGTGTTCATAAGTGTAGACATGAAGCAATGATAAACCTGAAAAGAAAAGAAGAAAATATATAATAAAGAACTTGCAAATGATAGCAGGCCACTACAATAGGTTACTTGGTTGTTCACAAGAAGCCAAGATGATGTAACGATGTTTCTTTGATGAAGATCTATCTCCTTTTGTGGTGAAGTATTCACTGGACACAGGATAAGTAAATAATCTGTAAAAAGAAAATAAGAACACAATGAATACAATGCAAGAATGTAAGTAGAAATGACTTACCATCATTAATGGTGTTCTGCAACTTGCAACACCAGACACATATGGCATTTAGGTATGTGTTCACTTTCTGTTTATTTATTTATATTTTTTTTCTGTCCACGTCAATTAATATTAATGTTTTATTGTTTTTTTTATAAACTGAAAACCGAAACCGATGACATAATGAATGTTTTGTTTATGCCAATGCGTAAACGTTTAGGAAGTGACAGATGGGGATGACAGGTTTTCGTGCTGAATTGCACTGATACCAACATTGTCAGAAAAAAAATTTGTGCTGAATTAAATAAATCTGCAATGTTGACGTTCACAATAGGAGAAAGGTATTTCTAGTCAGGTGGGGGGTAGTAAATACTGATATGTAGGGATTTAGTGCAATGGTATTAGTTATTATAATTTATTTTAGATGTTTTATTTTTATTTTTATAATTAGTTTATTTATTTTTTTTATTAGTCATTTAGTGCAATATGGTTAGATCTTAAGTATTTTTCTGTGATATTTTTTTTTTATTATTTATGTATTTTAATAGTTAATTTTAAGTTATTTAGTGCAATATTAGAATCATAGGTAATATACATAGACATAAATTTATTATATGACGATAGACAACACTGACAAGAGTATAGGTTTAATTAAGACATAAGTTTTACGAACACAGGTATTCAAAATAGGAGAAATTAGATTCCGAATTCCAGTCTGCAAAGCTAGATAATATACATAAGACAGAAGTAAAATATAGATTATAGGGCAATGACCGATGATTATGGTAATCAAATTAGAGATTCCAAGTTAAGCAATCAACGAGACAAGTTCACAGGGGATAACAGTCAAAGCCACGGAACTGATATAAGAAACGTTATAGACATTTTTTTGCTCGAGAAGATTTTATCTCTACAAGTGAATTTTAAATAAAAGACTTTTTAAATCATTAAACATTAAGTTACGATAAAAAATATTTAAACAAGTTATCCAATCTTATAAGAGTGTAATAACTATCGAAGGCCCCTTGAAGCCCCGTTCTTGGCAAACTGACTCCTGGTTTGAAAGTGCATCTTAAGAAGCGGCTTGATATATATGTAGATATATATATATATATATATATATATTTATATCCGAAGTAGCTCATAGAATTGGAGCTATCGATTCGAGCCTTCACTGCTTTATTTTGTCACCGACATCGTCACAAATTTGCAACTTGCAAGGATTGAGCTCGAGATTTTTGAGTTGGAAATTGGACAGGATTCAGAAGTACAAAGGGGGCTCCTAGAGAGATTCGTGAAGCAGAAAGTGCATCAAAACATTTGTTTGTAAGTCCCTTCAGGACTTTAAATTTATATACTCTTGTTCCTTCTGGACTGGGGTAAATTCTTTTGTTTTTATACCCTTGGTTTCTTTAATTTTGGTCCCTTCTGGACGGGTAATGTTAAATTAATTTTTTTTTGATTTAAAGAAAAAAAAAAAAGAAAGTGTAAAGGAAATAAAGAAAATAGTGAATTAGTTGGATACAAAAAGAAATTAGAGTTGTTATAAAGAGAAAAATCATATGATATACAATTAGGTATAAAGAAAGTGAAAGAAAAAGGAAAGTGAGAAGTAAAGAGTGAGTGTATCTGAACTTTGGAACAACTCGAGTATATATATATATATATATATGAACTTTAATTGATTCGTTTTACTTGGCCAGCAAAATTATAGCCATTATTCCAGAAAAGTACTGCCGGCAGCACATCGATGGACAGTGAAATAAGTAAGTTTGGTTAAAAAAATATATTGATTTTTTTTCATAAATATGTAAATATATATATACTTTAAACACATATTGAAGTGACCAAAGGAAGGAAGTATCTACACTCCGATGCTTCAGAATAAAGCCATTTTTTTTTTATATTTAATTGGTCTCTTTCCTTTTTGTTTGAGATTTTCTTTGACACGAGATAGGCGATTTAAGCATACACTCCGGTTTCAAGTAATACATAAAGCCATTTTTATTTAATAAAATATACAGGGTGATTGGCATAAGGTGTGACAAAAAGCTAGGGCGTGTAGGTTGGACTTAGACAAGAAAAAAATCGTATGGGAGGGGGGTCTATTTCCCCCCGTTTAGGCGGGAGGGGCAATTTAAGAAAAAAATCACTTAAAACAGAAAAAAAATTATTAGAAAATAACGGTAATACCTACAGAGTAATGCTATAGCATTTTGAAAAGCCAGAAATACATTCTTTAATTTTGTTTTTAAATAAAGTTGTTCGAGTGAATAGTTTTTGAAAAATTAATTTTCAAATTCAAAATTTTGAAAAAAAAATTGAAATTTTTTTTTTTAAACAATTTTTTTTCAAAATTTTACGTTATTAAGTATTATTTTTTTATTCAATATTCAATGCTCTTTTTAATTTTTGATCAAACACAAAAAACCGGATGTCAAAATGTTTTGTAGTTTTTGAGAAAATCAAAAATAACAAAAACTACTTTTGTTCTAAGAAAAGCCTTTTATTTTAGTTTTTATACGTTTTTGGATTCTTAGGTGAATTTACGATTGAAAGGATTAACTTTCTTTTTACTATTTTTTTAATTATCGTCTTATAAACATACAATAATATGACAAAGTACTGGATTAACCATATTTCACACATTTTTTCATTGAGAACACCTGCGTGAAAGCATTGGATTAATATTGACCTGCGAATGTTTTTTAAATAATGCAACGTTTACACGCCCTAACTAGTGACAGAAAAGTGCAATTGCGAAATAAGAACAAGAATGTTCCTGAATCTTGAAATCAATTAAAATAAGAAATACATGCATATTTAGATAAAATACATAATTACTGTTTATTTAAATTTTTAACTATTTTTTAACTAAAGCTTATTAGAAAAAATTATTTAAAAAACATTCGCAGGTTAATATTAATCCAATGCTCTCACGCAGGTGTTCTCAATGAAAAAATTTGTTAATCCAGTACTTTGTCACATTATTGTATGCTTATAAGACGATAATTAAAAGAATAGTAAAAAGAAAGTTAATCCTTTCAATCGTAAATTCACCTACATAAGAATCCAAAAACGTAAAAACTAAAATAAAAGGCTTTTCTTAGAACAAAAGTAGTTTTTGTTATTTTTGATTTTCTCAAAAACTACAAAACATTTTGACATCCGGGTTTTTGTGTTTGATCAAAAATTAATAAGAGCATTGAATATTGAATAAAAAAATAATACTTAATTACGTAAAATTTTGAAAAAAAATTGTTTAAAAAAAAAAATTTCAATTTTTTTTTCAAAATTTTGATTTTGAAAATTAATTTTGCAAAAACTATTCACTCGAACAACTTTATTTAAAAACAAAATTAAAGAATGTATTTCTGGCTTTTCAAAATGCTATAGCATTACTCTGTAGGTATTACCGTTATTTTCTAATAATTTTTTTTCTGTTTTAAGTGATTTTTTTCTTAAATTGCCCCTCCCGCCTAAACGGGGGAAATAGACCCCCCCTCCCATACGATTTTTTTCTTGTCTAAGTCCCACCTACACGCCCTAGCTTTTTGTCACACCTTATGCCAATCACCCTGTATATAAAAATAATAAAATATCAAGAATTTCAATAATATTTGAACGCATTGGAGCAAAAGTTTTGAACACGAAATATTTTCTTTTCTTCCTAATTTTTTTAAATTTAAATAATATAATAATAATTATTTTTATTTTTTTTTGAAATTTATAAAATAAATTCAAATTCAAATGAAATCGAATTTTTTTAATGGTGAATTTCACTGAATTTCTAAGACCAACGATGGAGTGCTAAATTTCTAGGAAAAGGTGTGTGAAGGTTCGGCTGAACCGGCGATGAAGAGAGGGAAATGACTTAAGACAGATAGATAGTGACCTATTACGGATTTGACTTGACTCATGGACAATACTTACGTAAACCATTTCAGAATATACCTACCTACTACATACTATTTTTCTTACTTACCTAATTAACTGACTAGACAACTATAAATACATGGCGTTACTTACTTACCTTATTTACATACGATACCTATACGTACTTACTTACCTTATTTACGAACGCTACCTATACTTACCTTACTTACGTACTTTACTCATACTTACCTTACTTACTGCTTTACAGACTTTATTTACTTACGCACGAACTTTACTCTGCACAATACAGATGAAAGGAATTTCGTAACCAGAATTTACTAGGACGATAATGACCTAGGTTGCGACTGGAGGTTCAAAGCGGGGGCTATTTCCAATAAACATTTGGCCAAGGATTTAGCAATGGTTGTATCTTCGATAAAAGGGAGGGTAGGCCAGACCTTTGCCATCAACACCAGGCAATGTCTTTGGGGTCTCAGCGAACTGCTGTGTTGGTAAGACAGTGTTGAATTTTGGCGACTTTTTTGGTAAACAGAAAAACGAAGAAAAAGTTTTTTTTAGTTATAGTTTAGATAGGTTTAGTCCCTGTGCAGGGACGGGTTAGAATATTCCTGCAGCGCCTCCCCGCTTGTCGTAAAAGGCGACTAAAGGAGTAAATACATCTAGGCCACAAACAGCAAGGTGAACCTAGCGACACGTAACACCTATAAACTTTCCCAAAAGTGTGCATGCCAGTCCCTGGGTTGGCACGACTGGAGATCACCGGTGCCGTTAAAGAGAGATCAAATACAAAACTGGAGCATGCACACGTCGATACTTACAACGGATTTTGTGAATTCAAGCATTATGGAAGTACTCGTCCAAAATGACACTACCCCGCCAGGCACTACCATTGTTACACATGGTACTGATCCTGGACCGAGCAGCAATGCTCGGGTCAGAGCTAGACGGATTCCGGGGGCTAGCAAAGTAATGCCGCAGATTATACAAAATCTGAGAGTTGCGAGTTGGAACGTTGGCAGTATGACAGGTCGAAGCTTCGAGTTGGAAGAGATGATGAAAAGAAGGCGAGTGGACATCTTATGTGTTCAAGAAACAAAATGGCGAAACACGGGAAACAGGGCCCGTTTCTTGGATACGAGGACAAAAAACTATAAGATGTTCTACTATGGAACGGAAAAGGGTAAAAACGGAATCGGAATCATCCTTGCAAAACATCTATTAGGCAGCGTATTGACCATTTCGAAATCCAGCGACCGTTTGATGTCCCTTAAATTGGTGATTAAAGGAAAGTTGTGGAATATTGTGACTGCATATGCTCCCCAAATTGGATGTGAGCAGGTGCAAAAAGATGCATTTTGGCTAGACTTTCACAATCTACTTAAGGACATCCCAAAGGAAGAGTTTTTGTTCGTGGGCGGAGATTTGAACGGACATGTCGGGAAGACAAACGAAGACTATGAAGATTGCCATGGAGGCCTCGGATACGGCACCAGGAACCCTCCTGGTGAAGACATCCTGAGCATGTGCAAAACATACGGTCTTATCGTACTAAATACCATGTTCGTCAAACAAAGCCGACACCTGGTCACTTACAGCAGTGGTGGAAATGAAACCCAGATTGATTACCATTTAGTATCTAGTTTCATGAAACCCCGGGTAAAAGATTGCAAAGTGATACTAGGAGAAGCGATCGCCCACCAACACCGTCTCCTACTGACAGAATTTTTTATGGAGACAGTGAACGACAACAAACATACAAAAACTTTTGGGAAGATCAAATGGTATAATCTGGATAAGGAAAAAGGCTAAGCTTTTATTTCGAATATGCAAAACTTTCTGTATAACAACACCGATATAGTTCAAAATGAAGAGAGTACAGCACAAAATATGTGGGATCTCCTACAGAGAACTTGCAAAGAAAAAGCCAAAACACTGTTAGGGGTTTCAAAAGGACACAACCAACAAGGCAAAGAAACATGGTGGTGGAATGATGAAGCTAAATCAGTTATAAGTAAAAAGAAAATGGCTTTCAAGGCTTGGTCAAAGTGCCCCTCTAATGATACAGAGCAAAAGTCACGCCTCGAAGTGGAATATAGAAACTGCAAGAAAGAAGCGAAGAAGAAGTGCGCCCAAATTCAAGCAAAGAATACAGAAAACCTGTATCGGGAGCTGGATGAAATTTCTACCCACCCCGACAGCTGGTGCTATTCAAGAGCTACGGCAAAACACGAATAAGGGCGCAACTATCTTCAAAATAGCCGCTCAAAGAAGAAGAAATGCCCAGGAGATTTGTTCGCCAAAGTTCATTAACAATGCTCAAGGCCAACTACTTGTGGAAGACAACGAAATTCTTCACAGGTGGCGACAGTATTGCGACGGACTTCTAAACGAACAATTTCCAAGGCTATACTTTCCAATAGCTTCACCTAACTTAAGCGAAGTATCCGACGTCACAGTCGAAGAAGTTAGTGAGGCGGTAAAATACTCCAAAAAGGGAAAAGCTGTTGGCCCAGACGAAATACCCTCAGAGTTTTGGAAAAAGATGGGAGACATCGGGTTTAGATGGCTCATGATTCTTGTCTCCAAACTTATACGAGGTGATCGCATGCCTAATCAATGGAGGGAAAGTTACCTTCTTCCAATTTATAAAGGAAAGGGTGATACTCGAAGCTGTGATAATTACCGTTCGATTAAGCTGATGTCACACACCATGAAGATCGTTGAGCGAGTCTTGGGTAGCCGACTGCGAAAAATAATTAGGCTATCTGATGACCAGTGCGGGTTTGTCGGGGGTAAGTCAACCACGGATGCAATCCAGAGTATAAGAATAATTATGGAAAAACATCGGGATTATTTGGAGGATTTGCATGTCGTATTGGTTGATTTTGAAAAAGCATTCGATCGGCAACCACGAGATCTAATATGGGTGGCCCTCAGGCAACGAGGAGTTCCAGAAACCTATGTGCGGATAATTATGGACATGTATGATGGAGCAGTTACTAAAGTAAGATGCGCAGCTGGAGTCACCGAAGAATTCGAAATCACAGTAGGTGTACACCAGGGAAGTGTCTTGAGTCCCCTGCTCTTTATTACAGTTCTTGATTACCTGCTTGAAGGCAAAGTGACGGATCCAAAAGTGCATCAGTTATTCTTTGCTGACGATGGAGCCATCATAAGTGAAGACCCGATATCCCTACAACGAGCACTTGACGTATGGGTGGATGTTCTAGAAGGAAGTGGGTACCGCATAAGCGCGAAAAAGACAGAATACTTATGCTGCCCATTTTCTGATCCACACAGGCCTATTCCAGACATTTATTTGAATGGAGCAGTGCTTCCCAAGTGTGAAAAGTTTAAATATCTGGGGTCTATGATAAATAACGAAGCTACTTGTGATGACGATATCAATCATCGCGTAAGCGTAGGGTGGATGAAGTGGCGGGAAAATTCTGCTATCTTCTGTGACCGAAAAATGCCCCCTAAGCTGAAAGGAAAGCTCTACACTTCAGTTGTGCGTCCAGCACTTACATACGGTTCACAATGTTGGACAATGTACAAAAAGTATGAGAGTAAGCTAACGGCAGCTGAGATGAAGATGCTTCGTATGACAGCAGGAGTTACAAAGCTTGATCGAATTAGAAGTACGAAGATCCGATTAAGCCTTCATGTTAAGAATACCATTTCCCAAAAAATTGAACACGACCGACTCAGTTGGTATTGCCATGTTCAAAGGAGAGATCCTGAGAACCCCGTCAAAAAGGCAATATCATACAACGTTCCAATTCAAAATAAAAAGAAAGGTAGGCCTAAACACTCCTGGTACAAACAAATGCAAAAACACCAGCATTCAGTTGGCCTCAGAAATGGAACAATACAAAACCGGGAGGCTTGCCGCCGATTTCTGAGGTCAACCCGGCGAACCCCACAGGCGGATCACTAGTGTGAAGCAGATACGTGGGAGAGTTATGATCCCCTCGACATCGAGATCATAACAGCGCCGAAGAAAAGAAAAGGAAGAAGTTTAGATAGGTTTAGATTTAAGATTATATCCTTCCGATATAAATTTTTATTTTAGGGCTTAGTTATAGTTTAGTGTTAGGTTACTTTTAGTTAAACTTTCTTTTTATTCTGTTTTGCCGAGAAGTCAACTTGAAGTCTCACCCTTTCACCAATGCAGTAGCATAGGTAACTAGGTTTGTGCTATTCCTTTTTTTATTTCCTTTCCCAAATACCTATCCTATAACCATAGCTGGGCATTAACTCGTTAATCCGTTAATCGTTAATTAACGAAGTTAACATTTTGATTAACGGATTAACTTTAAAGTTAACTTTTAAAAATGTTAACGGACACGTTAAATCCGTTAATCCACGTTAAGTCCGTTAATCGTTAATCCAATGCCTACTATTTACCGCGCGGCGCTAAAAACAGGTTCAGACAAGTATGAGATAAGTGCCGTGCGGCGCGTGCCGCGGGTGAAACAAAAACAGCTAGGTACGTATTATATTTTGACGGCGCGTGCGAGTGAGAAAACTGCGAAGAGATTCATTTCGTTTGATCATTTCATTATGCCGGTCGTCCACTATGTGCGCGATAAGTTCAACCAACTTCGTTCATCTTTTTATTCAACTCTTTCGTTGGATAAACGAATTTACAACTTCTTACACTAGTGCAGCAACTTACGTAATTCACGTTGAGCAACTAAAGTTGAACAAAATGCGTTTGGAACCCCGTACACATAATTGACCAACTTTCCCATATGTTGAGTAACCCCGCACACCTAGTTGATCAACTCTTAAAACTTTTTCCAGTTGTGAATAGTTCCATACACCTAGTTCCTAGTTGACCATTTTACTCAAATGTTGAACAACCTCGTACACTAGTTGATAAACTTGTTCGATTTTGACAGAACATTTTTTTTTTTCGAGTTGATCAACTGCGTTTTCGATATTGTTGCTCAACCAGTTGATGAACGAGTTGATATCTTCGTACACTTAACCAAGGATCACTCGTTGGGAACGCTTTGAACGCACCACCATAAACAAAAAGCTCAAACGTCAAACCTGAAATAATTTTGACTTCAGTTCGGTACATACATATATTTATTGTGGCACGCCTTCGCTTTAAAATATTCTTAAATTTGTTCCGTATGAGTATGATTTCCTCTAAGAAAAAAAAAGTGGCTGCCGCATTAATAATATTAGAAAATGAACGACAAATAAAGAAAAAACAGCCAAGACGATTCTGGGTAGATGATTTTTTCTTGAGTCGCGAAGAAAATTGTTTTTTCAATGAAATATATGAGAAATTCAAATCGATTGATCCCACCGCGCTCGTGAAATCCCAAAGAAAATTAAAAAGTTGATCAACGCGTTGAACGAACATTTTCAAGGAGCAACACGAGCTCGTACACCACCCGTACACTGGTTGCGCAATTCGTTGAGCAACGGCCAACAACTAGATCCAACCCGTTTGGTTTGAACAGAATTGAAGGCACCGTACATTAGAGTTGAATGCGTTGAATTCGAAATTTGTGCGTTGATCGCCAAGTGGACGACCGGCATTACTTAGCGCCGGTGCTCAGAGTAAAAAAATATAAAAAATGCACTTTTTATCACATGTTAACGGATTAACGATTAACGTTAACTTGCGTTAATTCTTCCGAAATTTAACGCTTTAACGTTTAACGAAGCTAACTTTTTTAGTAACGGATTAACGATTAACGAAGTTAACTGTTTGATTAACGGTGCCCAGCTATGCATATATGTATATGCATATATATGTATACTAATTTTATGCTACCTGTGGCTAGTTTCAAAAAAATTTACTTCGCGTCCGCAGTATGTGTTTTAAATCTTTCTTTACGTTAAATAAAAAAACAAAATTGACGTTAAAACATAAAAAAAAATTTTTAAGAGAATTAATAAAAAATAAAAAAAATATATAGGTCGCCGCTGACTGGATTCGAACCCGGAACCTTACGCCTACGGTTAAACGCCTAGCCACTGGACTACCAGGCTTTTTTTCTCTCTAGCTTTAAACTTAATTTCAAGCTTTAGAAGCGTTTATTAAGTGGTTTAGCTACACAAACAAAATAAAAAAAAAGTAAATTAGTAATTCACTTTTTTTTTATTTTGTTTGTGTAGCTAAACCACTTAATAAACGCTTCTGAAGCTTGAAATTAAGTTTAAAGCTACAAGAATAAAAGCCTGGTAGTCCAGTGGCTAGGCGTTTCAACCGTAAGCGTAAGGTACCGGGTTCGAATCCAGGCAGCGGCGACCTATATATTTTTTTATTTTTTATTAATTCTCTTAAAAATTTTTTTTTATGTTTTAACGTCAATTTTGTTTTTTTATTTAACGTAAAGAAAGATTTAAAACACATACTGCGGACGCGAAGTAAATTTTTTTGAAACTAGCCACAGGTAGCATAAAATTAGTATACATATATATGCATATACATATATGCAATGCTACTTGTGTGCACCTAAATTTTGTTCACTTTTTAAGGGTTAACAAATATTGAAAGCGTTTATTATATTTTTATAGCTTTGTAAGGTGTTTAAATTAGCAGGAAAATATCATCTCATCAGCCTGGATGCTGTGGCCACATCATTTGCAGCTCGATGCTTTAAACCACCGAAAATAAGGGTGAGTCATTTATCTGCAAACCTTTATATTGAATTGCATTTAAATATATAAAGTCTTTCAAGGGGTGGGGAATATTGTCAAAAATCGGTAGTTTTGAGTGAAGTGCACTCAAACGATAATTCGTGCATATATTCGTACATGCATATTTATCTATACGTATTGCGCTTACCTGTGGGAAATAGAAACGAAATTTACTTTTAACTTGCATATGTGCTTTTGTACATAGATACCTACTACTATTAAAATTGATTTTAAATTGGTAACTTTTAAAAATTTGAAAAACATAGTTTAATTGATTTGTCTAACTAAATTAACTTGTATAATTATATTTCGTTTTGTTTGAAATCAGATTAATTGTACAACAAAAGAAATGAATCATGAATTCAATAATAATGATTGAAAAGATAATTTGATACAAAATGGGTTTTTAATTTAAAAGGATTAAGGATGAGGATTGATGGAAATGGTAAGAGTGGGATGAGGAAGTGAAAGATGGCGAGGAAAGGGGTAGCTTAGGCGAGATAGGTTACCATGGCAGGGTGGGTATAGAAAATATTCTCGTGACGTCATAACACCGCGACGTAGAGCCTGGCATGATTTTTGTCTGCGCGGTTTTGATAGGGGTCAAGAACTTACTCCCTCCGACGAGCGTGAGGCCGGTCAAGCATGCCAGCACAGACCCCGACGGCATCCAAGAAACCCGCAACAAATGGCGCCCATAACGTGAAGGCCTTGCTATCCTACGATAGCAAGTTTTTAGATATTTTTTTCGAGCCAATTCAGTTTTGTGTTTAATTTCAGTTTTTTTTTTTCATTTTAGTTTAAATTCCATAGTTCATTAATTTTTTTAGTATTGCTTTTCATTTTTCACTTTTCATTTCATTTTAATTTTTCTAGCTTCAGTTTCAATAGTATATTTTTTTAATTGCTTTTAATTTTCATTTTAAATTTTGATTCATTTTAGTTTGTTTATTTAGTTGTTCACTTTGCTTTTCAGTGAGGAAATGATCTTTCGTCGTAAGTCCCAGTATCCGAGGTGTGTGACCTTGGTACTGCGTTGCGATGACGGAGGATGATTTTCGAATCTGATAAGAATGGTGGTTAGCATTCTGAGTCTTTATGCTGGTGGTATATATTTATGCTGGCATAGATGTTCAGTTTGCAAAATCACCATAAATATGTATGTAGATATATAAATAAAGACGGAAGAGACAAAAGGATTCATATTGAGTCTTCATGAGTACCTTTCGTCGATAAAAGATAATGTCTGTAGAGTCGTTTTGTGATTATGTTGTGATTTGCAAATCGCCATACAGAGCAATTTTAGTAGAGTTAGTTTCAGGTATTTAATTTAGTTTTTTTCTTCGGCTCGCAGCGCTTCGCCATCTTTCGTTTTCTTTTTTCGTTCTTTCCAGATTAGTTGATCCTCATCGAAATCCGCATTTATATAAAAAAAGTTTTCTTGAAAATTTAAAAATTTTAATTTCAACTTTGTTGTTCTTTTACAGTGGGTTTTTTTTATTGATTTTGTTTATGTATATGGTGTTCTTACAAATTTTAGTTTCTTGTTTATGAGATCTTACATAGATCGAATTTTCGAGTTTTTCATTTTTGTATGATATTATAGTTTTATTAGAGTTCGACGTGTTTTTTTTTTCAGTTTAAAATTCTTTCATTTTAATTTTTATTTTGTTTTAATTTTTCAAATTTTCATTTTTGTTCTATTTCATTTCTTATTGTAGTAGGTGTTAGTTTCAGGATTTAGTTTATGAAACAGAGTGTTTTAGTTTTGCTTTGGTTTTCTGTTCATTCCTGGTTGGAATTTCTTTCGATAGAAAAATAATAATCAGATTCTGAGACAATTAATCTAGATCATTTGTGTTTTAGTTGTAGTGATTGTTTTCGTTAGATTTTTCTTTTTGGGTTATGAACCAGAATTCAAATAATCCTCACAATACTAGCCAAACTCCAAGACTTTTGAGCGAAGGAATTTCGTTGGAGGATTTTGAAAGGTTTCATCGATCTGTTATTTTGGATCACTATTATAGTTTAGTAGCTGAACTTTCTCCTGAAATGTCGACCGAGTGTGATCAATCACTTCACGATGAAGTAAGTCAGGCTAGAGCCAGGGCTTTGGAGCCTGCGGGTGGCAGCAATCTTCTTGGCCAAAATAATCGATCAGTCCATGACTTAACGGAAAATCCGGGATCCCCTGCTGGGATTGGTAGAGCATCGGCTATCGATGTTTTGGCTGACAGAATTGATCAATCTTTGGTGACGAATCAGGTTCGATTTTTTGACCAGATGGATTATTTCATGAGAGGTATTATGGGAAAGCTGGAGAGTATTGGTGACCTCCGTTCGGAACGGCATCTTTCAGACTTGGGCCATCCTAGTAATCCCCAGTGTTCGAATGTAGCGAGTAATAGTATGCCAAACATGTTTCCGCCTCACGTACCGAGTACGTCACAAAGTGTTCCTTCTGTGGGGTTACAACCACAAAATGCTTCAAGGGAACAGAATGTTTGCCGTCTCGAAAGGTGGAACATTTCATATGACGGTACGAATAGTGTCTCCGATTTTCTTTTCAAGGTTGATAGGTTGCAAGCGTCATCGGATTACAGTGATAATAAAATCAGTGCAAATTTTCATTTATTGCTGATTGGAGAAGCGAACGATTGGTTTTGGCGATTTTTGCACAAAAATCAAGACGCAAATTTGCAACTTATCAAAAGTAGCTTAAAAAGAGAATTCGGACGCAAAGAAAATGACGTTGAGATATACATGCGCTTGCTCACTCGAAAACAGGGATTTAAGGAGACTTTTGATGATTTTTATGGAGCTGTCGTACGTCTGAATGATCAGTTAAATGAACCATTTGATTCGACAAAGCTCATACAAATCATCAAAAGTAATGCCAAGGATAGATTGGGTGAAGTGTTGCTGGCAGCGGAAATTACCAGCTTAGAGCATCTCCGTAACAAGGCTAGAGAAGCCGAAACCTTTTTAGCAAGGAGAACAGTTCCCCATAAGACTGTAAATGAGGTTCAGTTGGAAGAAGTAATTGAATTAGATTTATCACAGGAAGAGGTTGCTGCATTTAGCAAAGGCAACAATAGACAGCCAACTTCATCGTTAGTTTGCTGGAACTGTGATAAGCTTGGTCATTCCTTCTATCAGTGTCCATCGCACGAAAGAAAGCTGTTCTGTTTTCTCTGTGGCGAAAAAGGCGTTAGTACCCCAGAATGCCAAAAACACCAGGGAAACCGCCAAGGGACCGACAGAGTTATCGGGGAGAGTCGGTTCCAAAAGAGCCATCCCGATCAGAGAAAATAGAAGCAGGAGATGAAATTGATAAAGGAGGTGATTCGGGTTCGGTTGGGTTGGTTTTAGAAAAATCAGGTGATAGGTCGGAGGAAGTTGAGTGTAGTAGGGTTCCTAAATCTGATGGTCCTTTCAAGGTTCTTCATCGAAAAGTTCCAGTTTCGGAGAGTCATCCTGTCAAAGTTTTTCAATTGAAATCTCTTCACGAGAGGAAACTCAATTATTACAGGAAGCGCTCTGAGATTTTTGGTAAGCCGATTGTAAGTGGCCAAATTCAAAAATGCAGAGATAGATACAAGAAGCGAAAGGAATTCCAGAGACACATGGCTGAGACAATTTTGTCTTCCAATACAGATGGTAGATTGTATGCACAAGTTAAGCTGAAAGACGAGCTAGTTTCAGGCCTGTTGGACAGTGGTGCATCTATCTCTGTGTTGGGAGATTCCTGTTTTGAATTCATAGAACGGAATGGAATTCAAATGCTACCATACAAGAATGTTGTTAGGACAGCTGACGGTAAATCACACGATATCGTTGGATACTGTGAAGTCCAGACAACACTTGATGGCATAACGAAGACCATTACATTCTATGTAATTCCTAACCTGACGCAGAAGGTTTATCTCGGTATGAATTTCTGGAACGAATTTAATCTAACTCCACAAGTGTCCCAGATAGACAGCAACAAAATGTTTGAGGAGAGTCGCGAAGTTGCTGAGGAAGCGGTTTTTATCGATATGACGTCGATTCAGCGAATCAAGTTAGATTCGGTAAAGCGGCTTTTTCCTAACTTTGCTGAGCTAGGTCTTGGTAGAACGCATGTCGAAATCCACACAATCGAGACAGGTGATGCCATACCAATAAAATCGCGGCATTATCCGCTTTCGCCGGTGAAGCAAGAGGAGGTTTACAAGGAACTTGATCGTATGTTAGGACTTGGGGTTATTGAGGAGAGCAATTCGCCTTGGTGTTCGCCTATAGTGATGGTAAAGAAACCAGGAAAAGTACGCCTGTGCTTGGATAGTCGTAAATTAAACAGTAAAACGGTTAATGATGCATATCCGCTGTCACATATTGAAGGCATCATCAGTAGATTAGAGGACACTCATTTCATAACGGGTCTAGATCTTAAAGATGCATTTTGGCAGATACCGTTAGATGAAGAGTCAAAACAAAAAACGGCTTTCGCTGTACCTGGACGGCCGCTGTATCACTTTAATGTGATGCCGTTTGGGTTATGTAACGCCGCACAGAGAATGTGTCGTCTAATGGACAAAGTAATACCTGCTCGTCTTAGACAACATGTTTTCGTTTATTTAGATGATCTTTTGATATGTACAGCGGATTTTGAAACTCATATAAAAGTATTGACAGACGTAGCAACCTGTCTTCGTAGAGCGAATTTGACCATCAACCTTAATAAGTCCAAGTTCTGCATGCGTGAAATAAAGTTTCTTGGTTACATTGTCGGTCAGGGAACGCTAAAAACTAATCCTGAAAAGGTTGAGGCGATGGTAAACTTTCCTCTTCCTAAATCGGCGAGACAAGTGAGGAGATTTATTGGTATGACGGGTTGGTATAGGCGTTTTATTAGGAACTATGCTGATCTTGCAGCTCCACTAACCGATTGCCTTAAAAAGCAAAAGGGGTTCGAATTGACATCTGCAGCCAAGGAAGCGTTTGAAAAACTGAAAGAAGCTCTCACCTCATCTCCTGTATTGACTCAGCCAGACTTCAAAAAAGAATTCACCATTCAATGTGATGCGTCGTCTGAGGGAGTCGGTGGGGTTCTTTTCCAGTTGGATGCAGATGGTAATGAGAAACCCATAGCTTTTATGTCGAAAAAGTTAAATAAGGCACAGAAGAACTATACGGTGACAGAGCTTGAGTGTCTAGCAGCGGTGCTTAGCATTAGGAAGTTTCGTGCGTACGTCGAGGGCTTGCCTTTTCGTGTCATTACTGACCATTCAAGTCTTAAATGGCTTATGTCGTTAAAGGATTTGAGTGGGCGTCTCGCAAGATGGAGTTTAGAGCTTCAAGGTTTCCATTTCAAGATAGAGCATCGTAAGGGTTCTTTGAATATTGTTCCGGATGCGCTTTCGAGAGGGGATATGGAAGAGATTTCGGTCAACGCAATAGGAGAGGAAGTAGATATCGATTCGCCAGAGTTCGACTCTGCTGAGTATAGTTTGCAAAGAGAAGAAATAATCAAGAATCAAGCGTCACTCCCGGACCTAGTTGTATCCGACAAGTACATATACAAAAGAGTTAGGTTTAGGAGTGAAGAGCCTGAAGGTGAAGATTCTTTGTGGCGCTTATGGATACCAAGTACTTTGACAAACGAAGTGATTGAGATGGCCCACGGGACCAGACTTAGTTGCCATAGTGGTTTTTCTAAAACTTATACCCGAGTGAGGGAAAAGTACTATTGGCCTAAGATGGCCACGCAGGTGAAGTCATACGTGAGTCAGTGCGAGGTATGCAAAACCACAAAGGCATCAAATAGAACTCTTCGTCCTCCGATTACGAAGCAGATCGTCTCTGAGCGACCGATGCAGCGTTTGTATGTGGATTTGTTAGGACCTTATCCACGTACAAAACGCGGTAATACTTTTATTTTCATCGCTGTTGATCACTTCTCCAAATATACTTTTCTCAAAGCGTTACCGAAAACAACTTCCGCAAACATTATTCGATTCTTAGAACCAGAAGTCTTCCATGCTTTTGGAACTCCCGAATTTGTGCACTCTGATAATGGAAAACAGTTCATTTCGTCTGAGTTTTGTAAGTTTTTGGAGGGCTATGGCGTGCAACATGTTCGAACTGCATTTTATTCTCCGCAGGCAAATATTTCAGAGAGAGTGAACCGAAGCATCTTAAATAAGCTGAGAGTATTTGTACGAGATGAACAAGATACGTGGGATTCATACCTCTCAAGCATAGCTTGCGCCTTGCGGTCTGATAACCATGACTCTCTCGGATGTCAGCCGTATTTTGCGATGTTCGGCCAAAATATGATTAACCATGGATCAGCTTACAAAATCCTCAGAAATTTAAGAGCCCTTCATGATCCCGAACAAGTAGTTGTGCCACGCGAAGCAAAAATTGCACTTGCACGTCAGAAGTTGTCCGAAAACTTACAAAACGCACATGAGCGGTCGAAGGCAACTTACAACACGAGGTCAAGGCCAGTTTCGTTTAGGGTTGGCCAAGAAATCTTTTATCGGAACTTTGCCCAGAGCCAAGGACATTCGGCAGTGAAGATTTTTTTTTGAAGGATTATATCTCAATTTGCAAAGGGTATTTGAATAAGAAAATTCAGTTCTAACAGACTTTTGCCCGGCTATATTGTGGGTGCGGCTCCCACGTTGGGTTGCTTGATGATAAGAAAGAAATGTGTGGGTTCTGTTTGCAATTTTGTTTACATAATGTAGACATACATATGCAAAACGCAAAGCCCTATGTAACGAACTGCAACTCAAATGTTTTTTTTTTGTTACAACGACTCCTCATATTAGCCACTACTATCCTACCTTTCAAAATAAATGTACATGTATGAGACCGCGTATCGCCACCGTTCCCGATCGGCGATATTTATCCCGTATAAACTGATTGGTAGTTGTAGATGGCTAAAAGAATACGGTTGCAAAATCAATAGAAGTTTTTCCTTGGAAGTCTAAAGACCTACTCGTACCTTATAGTCAATTTACATTTTTTTTATTTAAATTTACTTTCATTTTTAAAAGTATGTAAAAATTATTTGAATAACACAAGTGAAAGATTTTAAATATAACATTCTTAAATTTCATAGAAAATAAAAGTGAACCTGAACGAGAAATTTAAAGAATCTCTAACGCCTCTAGTGTAAATATTACAAAAATAGGAAAAAACAAAAGAAAGGTACATAATATCTTATGAATGTGCAAACCAACTAAAATTAAATGTATATCGTCGGTTTGTTGCTGTGGTCGTTAAGTGCAATCTGAATTAATTAACCTAAAGTTGTGGAATTCGATCATATTTATTAATTTACGAATGATTAGAATGATTTAAATTCTATTTCAAATAAATTCAATAAAGTGTGAGACTGAAAATGATCAAATTCTATCATTTACATCGTAACTTGGTGACCATTCGCAATAAGCCGATAGTGAATCAGTGCAAAATTAGTAATTCACTTTTTTTTTTATTTTGTTTGTGTAGCTAAACCACTTAATAAACGCTTCTAAAGCTTGAAATTAAGTTTAAAGCTACAGAGAATAAAAGCCTGGTACTCCAGTGGCTAGGCGTTTCAACTGTAAGCGTAAGGTTCCGGGTTCGAATCCAGGCAGCGGCGACCTATATACTTTTTTATTTTTTATTAATTCTCTTAAAAATTTTTTTTTTATGTTTTAACGTCAATTTTGTTTTTTTATTTAACGTAAAGAAAGATTTAAAACACATACTGCGGACGCGAAGTAAATTTTTTTGAAACTAGCCACAGGTAGCATAAAATTAGTATACATTATATATATATGCATATACATATATGCAATGCTACTTGTGTGCACCTAAATTTTGTTCACTTTTTAAGGGTTAACAAATATTGAAAGCGTTTATTATATTTTTATAGCTTTGTAAGGTGTTTAAATTAGCAGGAAAATATCATCTCATCAGCCTGGATGCTGTGGCCACATCATTTGCAGCTCGATGCTTTAAACCACCGAAAATAAGGGTGAGTCATTTATCTGCAAACCTTTATATTGAATTGCATTTAAATATATAAAGTCTTTCAAGGGGTGGGGAATATTGTCAAAAATCGGTAGTTTTGAGTGAAGTGCACTCAAACGATAATTCGTGCATATATTCGTACATGCATATTTATCTATACGTATTGCGCTTACCTGTGGGAAATAGAAACGAAATTTACTTTTAACTTGCATATGTGCTTTTGTACATAGATACCTACTACTATTAAAATTGATTTTAAATTGGTAACTTTTAAAAATTTGAAAAACATAGTTCAATTGATTTGTCTAACTAAATTAACTTGTATAATTATATTTCGTTTT
Source organism: Chrysotoxum bicinctum (assembly GCA_911387755.1). Lineage (NCBI taxonomy): Eukaryota > Metazoa > Arthropoda > Insecta > Diptera > Syrphidae > Chrysotoxum > Chrysotoxum bicinctum. The sequence goes on from OU426987.1 coordinate 162,111,014, forward strand.
GTTTGAAATCAGATTAATTGTACAACAAAAGAAATGAATCATGAATTCAATAATAATGATTGAAAAGATAATTTGATACAAAATGGGTTTTTAATTTAAAAGGATTAAGGATGAGGATTGATGAAAATGGTAAGAGTGGGATGAGGAAGTGAAAGATGGCGAGGAAAGGGGTAGCTTAGGCGAGATAGGTTACCATGGCAGGGTGGGTATAGAAAATATTCTCGTGACGTCATAACACCGCGACGTAGAGCCTGGCATGATTTTTGTCTGCGCGGTTTTGATAGGGGTCAAGAACTTACTCCCTCCGACGAGCGTGAGGCCGGTCAAGCATGCCAGCACAGACCCCGACGGCATCCAAGAAACCCGCAACAAATGGCGCCCATAACGTGAAGGCCTTGCTATCCTACGATAGCAAGTTTTTAGATATTGTTTTCGAGCCAATTCAGTTTTGTTTTTAATTTCAGTTTTTTTTTCATTTTAGTTTAAATTCCATAGTTCATTAATTTTTTTAGTATTGCTTTTCATTTTTCACTTTTCATTTCATTTTAATTTTTCTAGCTTCAGTTTCAATAGTATATTTTTTTAATTGCTTTTAATTTTCATTTTAAATTTTGATTCATTTTAGTTTGTTTATTTAGTTGTTCACTTTGCTTTTCAGTGAGGAAAAATGATCTTTCGTCGTAAGTCCCAGTATCCGAGGTGTGTGACCTTGGTACTGCGTTGCGATGACGGAGGATGATTTTCGAATCTGATAAGAATGGTGGTTAGCATTCTGAGTCTTTATGCTGGTGGTATATATTTATGCTGGCATAGATGTTCAGTTTGCAAAATCACCATAAATATGTATGTAGATATATAAATAAAGACGGAAGAGACAAAAGGATTCATATTGAGTCTTCATGAGTACCTTTCGTCGATAAAAGATAATGTCTGTAGAGTCGTTTTGTGATTATGTTGTGATTTGCAAATCGCCATACAGAGCAATTTTAGTAGAGTTAGTTTCAGGTATTTAATTTAGTTTTTTTCTTCGGCTCGCAGCGCTTCGCCATCTTTCGTTTTCTTTTTTCATTCTTTCCAGATTAGTTGATCCTCAAATTTAAAAATTTTAATTTCAACTTTGTTGTTCTTTTACAGTGGGTTTTTTTTATTGATTTTGTTTATGTACATATATGGTGTTCTTACAAATTTTAGTTTCTTGTTTATGAGATCTTACATAGATCGAATTTTCGAGTTTTTCATTTTTGTATGATATTATAGTTTTATTAGAGTTCGACGTGTTTTTTTTTCAGTTTAAAATTCTTTCATTTTAATTTTTATTTTGTTTTAATTTTTCAAATTTTCATTTTTGTTCTATTTCATTTCTTATTGTAGTAGGTGTTAGTTTCAGGATTTAGTTTATGAAACAGAGTGTTTTAGTTTTGCTTTGGTTTTCTGTTCATTCCTGGTTGGAATTTCTTTCGATAGAAAAGTAATAATCAGATTCTGAGACAATTAATCTAGATCATTTGTGTTTTAGTTGTAGTGATTGTTTTCGTTAGATTTTTCTTTTTGGGTTATGAACCAGAATTCGAATAATCCTCACAATACTAGCCAAACTCCAAGACTTTTGAGCGAAGGAATTTCGTTGGAGGATTTTGAAAGGTTTCATCGATCTGTTATTTTGGATCACTATTATAGTTTAGTAGCTGAACTTTCTCCTGAAATGTCGACCGAGGGTGATCAATCACTTCACGATGAAGTAAGTCAGGCTAGAGCCAGGGCTTTGGAGCCTGCGAGTGGCAGCAATCTTCTTGGCCAAAATAATCGATCAGTCCATGACTTAACGGAAAATCCGGGATCCCCTGCTGGGATTGGTAGAGCATCGGCTATCGATGTTTTGGCTGACAGAATTGATCAATCTTTGGTGACGAATCAGGTTCGATTCTTTGACCAGATGGATTATTTCATGAGAGGTATTATGGGAAAGCTGGAGAGTATTGGTGACCTCCGTTCGGAACGGCATCTTTCAGACTTGGGCCATCCTAGTAATCCCCAGTGTTCGAATGTAGCGAGTAATAGTATGCCAAACATGTTTCCGCCTCACGTACCGAGTACGTCACAAAGTGTTCCTTCTGTGGGGTTACAACCACAAAATGCTTCAAGGGAACAGAATGTTTGCCGTCTCGAAAGGTGGAACATTTCATATGACGGTACGAATAGTGTCTCCGATTTTCTTTTCAAGGTTGAAAGGTGGAACATTTCATATGACGGTACGAATAGTGTCTCCGATTTTCTTTTCAAGGTTGATAGGTTGCGTCATCGGGTTACAGTGATAATCAAATCAGTGCAAATTTTCATTTATTGCTGATTGGAAAAGCGAACGATTGGTTTTGGCGATTTTTGCACAAAAATCAAGACGCAAATTTGCAACTTATCAAAAGTAGCTTAAAAAGAGAATTCGGACGCAAAGAAAATGACGTTGAGATATACATGCGCTTGCTCACTCGAAAACAGGGATTTAAGGAGACTTTTGATGATTTTTATGGAGCTGTCGTACGTCTGAATGATCAGTTAAATGAACCATTTGATTCGACAAAGCTCATACAAATCATCAAAAGTAATGCCAAGGATAGATTGGGTGAAGTGTTGCTGGCAGCGGAAATTACCAGCTTAGAGCATCTCCGTAACAAGGCTAGAGAAGCCGAAACCTTTTTAGCAAGGAGAACAGTTCCCCATAAGACTGTAAATGAGGTTCAGTTGGAAGAAGTAATTGAATTAGATTTATCACAGGAAGAGGTTGCTGCATTTAGCAAAGGCAACAATAGACAGCCAACTTCATCGTTAGTTTGCTGGAACTGTGATAAGCTTGGTCATTCCTTCTATCAGTGTCCATCGCACGAAAGAAAGCTGTTCTGTTTTCTCTGTGGCGAAAAAGGCGTTAGTACCCCAGAATGCCAAAAACACCAGGGAAACCGCCAAGGGACCGACAGAGTTATCGGGGAGAGTCGGTTTCAAAAGAGCCATCCCGATCAGAGAAAATAGAAGCAGGAGATGAAATTGATAAAGGAGGTGATTCGGGTTCGGTTGGGTTGGTTTTAGAAAAATCAGGTGATAGGTCGGAGGAAGTTGAGGGTAGTAGGGTTCCTAAATCTGATGGTCCTTTCAAGGTTCTTCATCGAAAAGTTCCAGTTTCGGAGAGTCATCCTGTCAAAGTTTTTCAATTGAAATCTCTTCACGAGAGGAAACTCAATTATTACAGGAAGCGCTCTGAGATTTTTGGTAAGCCGATTGTAAGTGGCCAAATTCAAAAATGCAGAGATAGATACAAGAAGCGAAAGGAATTCCAGAGACACATGGCTGAGACAATTTTGTCTTCCAATACAGATTGTAGATTGAGTCATTTATCTGCAAACCTTTATATTGAATTGCATTTAAATATATAAAGTCTTTCAAGGGGTGGGGAATATTGTCAAAAATCGGTAGTTTTGAGTGAAGTGCACTCAAACGATAATTCGTGCATATATTCGTACATGCATATTTATCTATACGTATTGCGCTTACCTGTGGGAAATAGAAACGAAATTTACTTTTAACTTGCATATGTGCTTTTGTACATAGATACCTACTACTATTAAAATTGATTTTAAATTGGTAACTTTTAAAAATTTGAAAAACATAATTCAATTGATTTGTCTAACTAAATTAACTTGTATAATTATATTTCGTTTTGTTTGAAATCAGATTAATTGTACAACAAAAGAAATGAATCATGAATTCAATAATAATGATTGAAAAGATAATTTGATACAAAATGGGTTTTTAATTTAAAAGGATTAAGGATGAGGATTGATGGAAATGGTAAGAGTGGGATGAGGAAGTGAAAGATGGCGAGGAAAGGGGTAGCTTAGGCGAGATAGGTTACCATGGCAGGGTGGGTATAGAAAATATTCTCGTGACGTCATAACACCGCGACGTAGAGCCTGGCATGATTTTTGTCTGCGCGGTTTTGATAGGGGTCAAGAACTTACTCCCTCCGACGAGCGTGAGACCGGTCAAGCATGCCAGCACAGACCCCGACGGCATCCAAGAAACCCGCAACAAATGGCGCCCATAACGTGAAGGCCTTGCTATCCTACGATAGCAAGTTTTTAGATATTGTTTTCGAGCCAATTCAGTTTTGTTTTTAATTTCAGTTTTTTTTTTCATTTTAGTTTAAATTCCATAGTTCATTAATTTTTTTAGTATTGCTTTTCATTTTTCACTTTTCATTTCATTTTAATTTTTCTAGCTTCAGTTTTAATAGTATATTTTTTTAATTGCTTTTAATTTTCATTTTAAATTTTGATTCATTTTAGTTTGTTTATTTAGTTGTTCACTTTGCTTTTCAGTGAGGAAAAATGATCTTTCGTCGTAAGTCCCAGTATCCGAGGTGTGTGACCTTGGTACTGCGTTGCGATGACGGAGGATGATTTTCGAATCTGATAAAAATGGTGGTTAGCATTCTGAGTCTTTATGCTGGTGGTATATATTTATGCTGGCATAGATGTTCAGTTTGCAAAATCACCATAAATATGTATGTAGATATATAAATAAAGACGGAAGAGACAAAAGGATTCATATTGAGTCTTCATGAGTACCTTTCGTCGATAAAAGATAATGTCTGTAGAGTCGTTTTGTGATTATGTTGTGATTTGCAAATCGCCATACAGAGCAATTTTAGTAGAGTTAGTTTCAGGTATTTAATTTAGTTTTTTTCTTCGGCTCGCAGCGCTTCGCCATCTTTCGTTTTCTTTTTTCATTCTTTCCAGATTAGTTGATCCTCATCCAAATCCGCATTTATATAAAAAAAGTTTTCTTGAAAATTTAAAAATTTTAATTTCAACTTTGTTGTTCTTTTACAGTGGGTTTTTTTTATTGATTTTGTTTATGTACATATATGGTGTTCTTACAAATTTTAGTTTCTTGTTTATGAGATCTTACATAGATCGAATTTTCGAGTTTTTCATTTTTGTATGATATTATAGTTTTATTAGAGTTCGACGTGTTTTTTTTTCAGTTTAAAATTCTTTCATTTTAATTTTTATTTTGTTTTAATTTTTCAAATTTTCATTTTTGTTCTATTTCATTTCTTATTGTAGTAGGTGTTAGTTTCAGGATTTAGTTTATGAAACAGAGTGTTTTAGTTTTGCTTTGGTTTTCTGTTCATTCCTGGTTGGAATTTCTTTCGATAGAAAAGTAATAATCAGATTCTGAGACAATTAATCTAGATCATTTGTGTTTTAGTTGTAGTGATTGTTTTCGTTAGATTTTTCTTTTTGGGTTATGAACCAGAATTCGAATAATCCTCACAATACTAGCCAAACTCCAAGACTTTTGAGCGAAGGAATTTCGTTGGAGGATTTTGAAAGGTTTCATCGATCTGTTATTTTGGATCACTATTATAGTTTAGTAGCTGAACTTTCTCCTGAAATGTCGACCGAGGGTGATCAATCACTTCACGATGAAGTAAGTCAGGCTAGAGCCAGGGCTTTGGAGCCTGCGAGTGGCAGCAATCTTCTTGGCCAAAATAATCGATCAGTCCATGACTTAACGGAAAATCCGGGATCCCCTGCTGGGATTGGTAGAGCATCGGCTATCGATGTTTTGGCTGACAGAATTGATCAATCTTTGGTGACGAATCAGGTTCGATTCTTTGACCAGATGGATTATTTCATGAGAGGTATTATGGGAAAGCTGGAGAGTATTGGTGACCTCCGTTCGGAACGGCATCTTTCAGACTTGGGCCATCCTAGTAATCCCCAGTGTTCGAATGTAGCGAGTAATAGTATGCCAAACATGTTTCCGCCTCACGTACCGAGTACGTCACAAAGTGTTCCTTCTGTGGGGTTACAACCACAAAATGCTTCAAGGGAACAGAATGTTTGCCGTCTCGAAAGGTGGAACATTTCATATGACGGTACGAATAGTGTCTCCGATTTTCTTTTCAAGGTTGAAAGGTGGAACATTTCATATGACGGTACGAATAGTGTCTCCGATTTTCTTTTCAAGGTTGATAGGTTGCGTCATCGGGTTACAGTGATAATCAAATCAGTGCAAATTTTCATTTATTGCTGATTGGAAAAGCGAACGATTGGTTTTGGCGATTTTTGCACAAAAATCAAGACGCAAATTTGCAACTTATCAAAAGTAGCTTAAAAAGAGAATTCGGACGCAAAGAAAATGACGTTGAGATATACATGCGCTTGCTCACTCGAAAACAGGGATTTAAGGAGACTTTTGATGATTTTTATGGAGCTGTCGTACGTCTGAATGATCAGTTAAATGAACCATTTGATTCGACAAAGCTCATACAAATCATCAAAAGTAATGCCAAGGATAGATTGGCTGAAGTGTTGCTGGCAGCGGAAATTACCAGCTTAGAGCATCTCCGTAACAAGGCTAGAGAAGCCGAAACCTTTTTAGCAAGGAGAACAGTTCCCCATAAGACTGTAAATGAGGTTCAGTTGGAAGAAGTAATTGAATTAGATTTATCACAGGAAGAGGTTGCTGCATTTAGCAAAGGCAACAATAGACAGCCAACTTCATCGTTAGTTTGCTGGAACTGTGATAAGCTTGGTCATTCCTTCTATCAGTGTCCATCGCACGAAAGAAAGCTGTTCTGTTTTCTCTGTGGCGAAAAAGGCGTTAGTACCCCAGAATGCCAAAAACACCAGGGAAACCGCCAAGGGACCGACAGAGTTATCGGGGAGAGTCGGTTTCAAAAGAGCCATCCCGATCAGAGAAAATAGAAGCAGGAGATGAAATTGATAAAGGAGGTGATTCGGGTTCGGTTGGGTTGGTTTTAGAAAAATCAGGTGATAGGTCGGAGGAAGTTGAGGGTAGTAGGGTTCCTAAATCTGATGGTCCTTTCAAGGTTCTTCATCGAAAAGTTCCAGTTTCGGAGAGTCATCCTGTCAAAGTTTTTCAATTGAAATCTCTTCACGAGAGGAAACTCAATTATTACAGGAAGCGCTCTGAGATTTTTGGTAAGCCGATTGTAAGTGGCCAAATTCAAAAATGCAGAGATAGATACAAGAAGCGAAAGGAATTCCAGAGACACATGGCTGAGACAATTTTGTCTTCCAATACAGATGGTAGATTGTATGCACAAGTTAAGCTGAAAGACGAGCTAGTTTCAGGCCTGTTGGACAGTGGTGCATCTATCTCTGTGTTGGGAGATTCCTGTTTTGAATTTATAGAACGGAATGGAATTCAAATGCTACCATACAAGAATGTTGTTAGGACAGCTGACGGTAAATCACACGATATCGTTGGATACTGTGAAGTCCAGACAACACTTGATTCTTACATTCTATGTAATTCCTAACCTGACGCAGAAGGTTTATCTCGGTATGAATTTCTGAAACGAATTTAATCTAACTCCACAAGTGTCCCAGATAGACAGCAACATAATGTTTGAGGAGAGTCGCGAAGTTGCTGAGGAAGCGGTTTTTATCGATCTGACGTCGATTCAGCGAATCAAGTTAGATTCGGTAAAGCGGCTTTTTCCTAACTTTGCTGAGCTAGGTCTTGGTAGAACGCACTCGAAATCCACACAATCGAGACAGGTGATGCCATACCAATAAAATCGCGGCATTATCCGCTTTCGCCGGTGAAGCAAGAGGAGGTTTACAAGGAACTTGATCGTATGTTAGGACTTGGGGTTATTGAGGAGAGCAATTCGCCTTGGTGTTCGCCTATAGTGATGGTAAAGAAACCAGGAAAAGTACGCCTGTGCTTGGATAGTCGTAAATTAAACAGTAAAACGGTGCATATCCGCTGTCACATATTGAAGGCATCATCAGTAGATTAGAGGACACTCATTTCATAACGGGTCTAGATCTTAAAGATGCATTTTGGCAGATACCGTTAGATGAAGAGTCAAAACAAAAAACGGCTTTCGCTGTACCTGGACGGCCGCTGTATCACTTTAATGTGATGCCGTTTGGGTTATGTAACGCCGCACAGAGAATGTGTCGTCTAATGGACAAAGTAATACCTGCTCGTCTTAGACAACATGTTTTCGTTTATTTAGATGATCTTTTGATATGTACAGCGGATTTTGAAACTCATATAAAAGTATTGACAGACGTAGCAACCTGTCTTCGTAGAGCGAATTTGACCATCAACCTTAATAAGTCCAAGTTCTGCATGCGTGAAATAAAGTTTCTTGGTTACATTGTCGGTCAGGGAACGCTAAAAACTAATCCTGAAAAGGTTGAGGCGATGGTAAACTTTCCTCTTCCTAAATCGGCGAGACAAGTGAGGAGATTTATTGGTATGACGGGTTGGTATAGGCGTTTTATTAGGAACTATGCTGATCTTGCAGCTCCACTAACCGATTGCCTTAAAAAGCAAAAGGGGTTCGAATTGACATATGCAGCCAAGGAAGCGTTTGAAAAACTGAAAGAAGCTCTCACCTCATCTCCTGTATTGACTCAGCCAGACTTCAAAAAAGAATTCACCATTCAATGTGATGCGTCGTCTGAGGGAGTCGGTGGGGTTCTTTTCCAGTTGGATGCAGATGGTAATGAGAAACCCATAGCTTTTATGTCGAAAAAGTTAAATAAGGCACAGAAGAACTATACGGTGACAGAGCTTGAGTGTCTAGCAGCGGTGCTTAGCATTAGGAAGTTTCGTGCGTACGTCGAGGGCTTGCCTTTTCGTGTCATTACTGACCATTCAAGTCTTAAATGGCTTATGTCGTTAAAGGATTTGAGTGGGCGTCTCGCAAGATGGAGTTTAGAGCTTCAAGGTTTCCATTTCAAGATAGAGCATCGTAAGGGTTCTTTGAATATTGTTCCGGATGCGCTTTCGAGAGGGGATATGGAAGAGATTTCGGTCAACGCGATAGGAGAGGAAGTAGATATCGATTCGCCAGAGTTCGACTCTGCTGAGTATAGTTTGCAAAGAGAAGAAATAATCAAGAATCAAGCGTCACTCCCGGACCTAGTTGTATCCGACAAGTACATATACAAAAGAGTTAGGTTTAGGAGTGAAGAGCCTGAAGGTGAAGATTCTTTGTGGCGCTTATGGATACCAAGTACTTTGACAAACGAAGTGATTGAGATGGCCCACGGGACCAGACTTAGTTGCCATAGTGGTTTTTCTAAAACTTATACCCGAGTGAGGGAAAAGTACTATTGGCCTAAGATGGCCACGCAGGTGAAGTCATACGTGAGTCAGTGCGAGGTATGCAAAACCACAAAGGCATCAAATAGAACTCTTCGTCCTCCGATTACGAAGCAGATCGTCTCTGAGCGACCGATGCAGCGTTTGTATGTGGATTTGTTAGGACCTTATCCACGTACAAAACGCGGTAATACTTTTATTTTCATCGCTGTTGATCACTTCTCCAAATATACTTTTCTCAAAGCGTTACCGAAAACAACTTCCGCAAACATTATTCGATTCTTAGAACCAGAAGTCTTCCATGCTTTTGGAACTCCCGAATTTGTGCACTCTGATAATGGAAAACAGTTCATTTCGTCTGAGTTTTGTAAGTTTTTGGGGGGCTATGGCGTGCAACATGTTCGAACTGCATTTTATTCTCCGCAGGCAAATATTTCAGAGAGAGTGAACCGAAGCATCTTAAATAAGCTGAGAGTATTTGTACGAGATGAAAAAGATACGTGGAATTCATACCTCTCAAGCATAGCTTGCGCCTTGCGGTCTGATAACCATGACTCTCTCGGATGTCAGCCGTATTTTGCGATGTTCGGCCAAAATATGATTAACCATGGATCAGCTTACAAAATCCTCAGAAATTTAAGAGCCCTTCATGATCCCGAACAAGTAGTTGTGCCACGCGAAGCAAAAATTGCACTTGCACGTCAGAAGTTGTCCGAAAACTTACAAAACGCACATGAGCGGTCGAAGGCAACTTACAACACGAGGTCAAGGCCAGTTTCGTTTAGGGTTGGCCAAGAAATCTTTTATCGGAACTTTGCCCAGAGCCAAGGACATTCGGCAGTGAAGATTTTTTTTTGAAGGATTATATCTCAATTTGCAAAGGGTATTTGAATAAGAAAATTCAGTTCTAACAGACTTTTGCCCGGCTATATTGTGGGTGCGGCTCCCACGTTGGGTTGCTTGATGATAAGAAAGAAATGTGTGGGTTCTGTTTGCAATTTTGTTTACATAATGTAGACATACATATGCAAAACGCAAAGCCCTATGTAACGAACTGCAACTCAAATGTTTTTTTTTGTTACAACGACTCCTCATATTAGCCACTACTCTCCTACCTTTCAAAATAAATGTACATGTATGAGACCGCGTATCGCCACCGTTCCCGATCGGCGATATTTATCCCGTATAAACTGATTGGTAGTTGTAGATGGCTAAAAGAATACGGTTGCAAAATCAATAGAAGTTTTTCCTTGGAAGTCTAAAGACCTACTCGTACCTTATAGTCAATTTACATTTTTTTTATTTAAATTTACTTTCATTTTTAAAAGTATGTAAAAATTATTTGAATAACACAAGTGAAAGATTTTAAATATAACATTCTTAAATTTCATAGAAAATAAAAGTGAACCTGAACGAGAAATTTAAAGAATCTCTAACGCCTCTAGTGTAAATATTACAAAAATAGGAAAAAACAAAAGAAAGGTACATAATATCTTATGAATGTGCAAACCAACTAAAATTAAATGTATATCGTCGGTTTGTTGCTGTGGTCGTTAAGTGCAATCTGAATTAATTAACCTAAAGTTGTGGAATTCGATCATATTTATTAATTTACGAATGATTAGAATGATTTAAATTCTATTTCAAATAAATTCAATAAAGTGTGAGACTGAAAATGATCAAATTCTATCATTTATATCGTAACTTGGTGACCATTCGCAATAAGCCGATAGTGAATCAGTGCAAAATTAGTAATTCACTTTTTTTTTATTTTGTTTGTGTAGCTTAACCACTTAATAAACGCTTCTAAAGCTTGAAATTAAGTTTAAAGCTACAGAGAATAAAAGCCTGGTAGTCCAGTGGCTAGGCGTTTCAACCGTAAGCGTAAGGTTCCGGGTTCGAATCCAGGCAGCGGCGACCTATATATTTTTTTATTTTTTATTAATTCTCTTAAAAATTTTTTTTTATGTTTTAACGTCAATTTTGTTTTTTTATTTAACGTAAAGAAAGATTTAAAACACATACTGCGGACGCGAAGTAAATTTTTTTGAAACTAGCCACAGGTAGCATAAAATTAGTATACATTATATATGCATATACATATATGCAATGCTACTTGTGTGCACCTAAATTTTGTTCACTTTTTAAGGGTTAACAAATATTGAAAGCGTTTATTATATTTTTATAGCTTTGTAAGGTGTTTAAATTAGCAGGAAAATATCATCTCATCAGCCTGGATGCTGTGGCCACATCATTTGCAGCTCGATGCTTTAAACCACCGAAAATAAGGGTGAGTCATTTATCTGCAAACCTTTATATTGAATTGCATTTAAATATATAAAGTCTTTCAAGGGGTGGGGAATATTGTCAAAAATCGGTAGTTTTGAGTGAAGTGCACTCAAACGATAATTCGTGCATATATTCGTACATGCATATTTATCTATAACGTATTGCGCTTACCTGTGGGAAATAGAAACGAAATTTACTTTTAACTTGCATATGTGCTTTTGTACATAGATACCTACTACTATTAAAATTGATTTTAAATTGGTAACTTTTAAAAATTTGAAAAACATAGTTCAATTGATTTGTCTAACTAAATTAACTTGTATAATTATATTTCGTTTTGTTTGAAATCAGATTAATTGTACAACAAAAGAAATGAATCATGAATTCAATAATAATGATTGAAAAGATAATTTGATACAAAATGGGTTTTTAATTTAAAAGGATTAAGGATGAGGATTGATGGAAATGGTAAGAGTGGGATGAGGAAGTGAAAGATGGCGAGGAAAGGGGTAGCTTAGGCGAGATAGGTTACCATGGCAGGGTGGGTATAGAAAATATTCTCGTGACGTCATAACACCGCGACGTAGAGCCTGGCATGATTTTTGTCTGCGCGGTTTTGATAGGGGTCAAGAACTTACTCCCTCCGACGAGCGTGAGGCCGGTCAAGCATGCCAGCACAGACCCCGACGGCATCCAAGAAACCCGCAACATCCTCTTCCATCAAATTCATTTATCCTCGATCAAAAGGATTAGCAGAGGCCTAGATCGATTGTCTCTAACGATCATAGGTAGGCTCCTTCAATGAGCGGAAAATATATACGTAAGCATATATTTATATATGCATATACATATATATATGTGGGGAGGGTAAAAAAAGGGAACACATCAAATTAAGTTTTGATTCAATTTTAATGAAGTTAATTAGTTCACAATAAAAAAAATAATAATAATTAAAAAACTAAAAAAAACACTTCTATTTCAAATTCTATTTTTAAGTTTAGCTTTAAGTTTAATTTTAATAGTAATAAGTTTAGTTTTCTAGGATTTAGGTTTTATTAACACTAAGTCTTATCAGTTAATTTCGATTTTGTTTTTTCCTATTCCGTGACTTTACGTAGCTCTTAATCGTGGCGTGTTGTTCGTAGCGGGTTCAACCTCCGTATGTCCTCTTAAGCTGTTTTTCTCGTTTGTCTTCCCGTTTCTTGTTGTTTGTCTTGGTGTGTTAAAAATCATGCGATTGCGGTACATATTATGATGATGAAGAAGACGGACTTAGGGGCAAGTTAAAGCATTGTAAGCCCACATCCGGCCATCCTGAATTAATCTGACTCGGAGTCAGAGTCTTCTTCAGCTTGGACCCATGGCTTCATTAAATCGGCTGCAGATGATGTTTTGCTTGGGCCTTCGTGACTTCCAATTTTTTCCAGTTCGTAACGGTCATTCGATTTAATTTTAACCACTTCGTATGGTCCCAGGTATTTTGGCTGTACTTTCAGTCCTACACCGAACTGAGTTCTCTGAATGGCAACCAAGTCATGCACGGCATATTTTCTTGCAAGTTTCCGATGTTTGTCATAGTTTTTTTTGTTCTCATCTTGAATTCGTTCAATCTGCATCTTAGCTGCTTGTCGTAAATCCACTCTGCTGTTTTCAAATTCTTGACAAATCTCCTCCTCCAGCATTTCGGCTAGCTGCATACCCAACTAACATTTCAGTTTCTATTAGCCTAGAAATATGGACATGCTGGAAGTTTCAATTTATATAATGCTTCTAAAGAGCCTTCTTTAAAAATAATTTTCCTATAGAAGTCACGGTTTCAATATCATATTCTTTTAAACCTTTTGCAAGTAGGACACAAAGTTTTTCAGAGACTAGAACCAATTTTTCGGATATGGTTTTATAAATGAAAATAGAGAAGCTGGAACTTGTATAAATATTGCAATGTGATATGATATAGAAGTTTACATCAGTGAGTTTTCAAAAGGTTTCTATAACAATTTCCTAAGAGCTATATAGAATACGTCTCTTAAGCCTAGCAGACTTTAATAAAAAGTCTTTAAAGAAAATGTCAATGTTCAAACTTCTAAGAACTCTGCAAATGAATCTTAACAGAAACTAATACATTTAATCCTAATTAAAATTAGGAATATTAAATTGCATGCATCAACTAATTATTTGTACACATTTATTGTAATCCATCTATGTACTTTTTAGATATTACTCAGGCAAGTATAAGGCCGGTATTCACCGAGCGCTCATAACTTAAGAAGCTCATAAACGTATTCACCAAGCAATATTAGTGAAGATCTACGAGCGCTCTTAAAAGTTAGGAGTGGTCCCGTCCCGACCACTCCTAACTTACGAACGCTCTCTTCGAAAATTTGTTCGCTTGTGCGTGTGCCACGCACGCATTTGACTCGAATCCATGTGAGCAATGCCAAGTAGAAGAGTATCCATTTGCTGTCAAGACCAACATTACACAACATTTCACAGTTTGGGTATGCCTGAACAAGAGAGAGTGGCTCTCATTTTCGAACTTCGAAAAACACTTGCGAGTGGTTGGTGAATACCGCACAGAAATTTCAAGTTAAGAGCCTCGTAAAGTTAAGAGCCGTTTAGGAGCGCTCGGTGAATACGAACCTAAGAGTATAAATCGAGATCCCTATATGATACGAGTATATAGCATAGACAATTAGTTTGATTGTTTGCCTTGTGAACTTTAAGGCTAGGCGCTCACATTCAATTTTTAGTTGCACAACTGTTTGGTTGCTTATAGAAAACAAATGTCCGCGCAGGTGCATATAATTATATGTTACACAAAATAGCGAACTCATTTTAGGCAATCGTTTAGTTTATGTCAAAACACAAACTTTTTAGTTGCTCGAACCAAGCAGTTGCGAAACTAAAAATTGAATGTGCGCCCCTACCCTAAGAGTCTAGCGAAGATGAAGTTGAAGTGACGAATAACCAAAATTTAAGAAAAAATACCTTCGAAAGCAGGCAGCTGAATTTCAGATCAACCATTCGGCTCTTAAAACTTGAATTGCAATTATAAACGAGCGTTTCGAAACAGGTGCGAAGTTATAACCTGAATATCCGAGAACTTTTTTGTTTTCATACATATAATGTTGCTGCATTTATGTGATTATCTTCATTTTGATCTTCTGTGCCCATAATATTAGATATAAATGTGAATTTCTTTGGAAGAGGCATATATGTAAATCCAGCATGATATCTCTATATATCCCTCAAAGTGGAAATACATAAAACTATAGATGGGTGAACTGACCAAAATGTTTGATGGTTTTATTATACAAATAATATAAATAAAAATTACATGAAAATAATTCACGATATTGAAGAAAGGCATAATAATGTATACTTAACATAACAAATGTCAAACTAAACGGAGTACAAACATTTTACATATATGAATGAATGAATCGTTTTTAAGGACACAAATCAAAACAAAGAAAGAGTTAAGTAAAACATAAAACAAATCACTACGGTTAGCAATTTAAAAATATTTTGTGCGCTCCCATTAGGTATGAAGATTAGAGCTCAATACTGAAAATTAAATAAACATTTTGTAGGTAAACCCAACAAAGGAAACTTAATACATTTGCTTAGGTTTTGTTTTTCTTGTGTGAAAGTGGCCTTGGCAAAATTGTATATCGCAGTCTTGTGTTAATTTTGAAGTTTGAGAAAGGAATAGGCTGATTAAGTTTTTGCATCTTCCAAATAATATTCAATATGGCCCAGTGCGTAGAGAGATGGACTATTACACAAGAGATGCCGAGTTCGATCCCCAAATAAGGTATAATGTCATTCATGTTTTAAAATTATTCCAAATACATTAATGTATCCAATGTGGTACATAGTTTTAGGTTTAAAATGGATTAAAAATGTCGGAAAAACGTCTTCAGAGAAATATAAATTTACTTTTATTTTCGTATTTTTCAGGTTCGGTAAAAGTTCGAGTGTAAGCTTGTAATAGACATAAAAAGCCGTACGTTTGTAATTTTTGCGAAGCTTTATTGAAGCCATCTGTCAAAACTTGAACTTCAGTTCAATTTCGAATAGGACTCTGTTAAACTTCTAATAGTTCATACACGAAGCTGGCACCTTTAAAAGATCTGTGCATGGTACTTCTGAGAGGATTTTCAGAATCACTTATAGAAGTCCATAAAAGGTTTTGTGAGCTTGTGTAATATTCTCCTTTTTGTTCTTAAACAACCTTTACAAATGTATTAAAGAACTTCGAAAATATATTTAGTTAGACCGAATCGAAGCTGAAATGTTAGTTGGGTATCTTCATCGTTTCGCATTGGGACTCCAAACAGAAGTTCGAAAGGTGTTCTTTTCGTTGCTCTAGAGATAGTTGAGTTTAATGCCTTTTGTAACTTTGTAACATGTTGGTACCATTTCAGTGGGTTTTCCAATGAAAGCTTTGTTAACGTAGCTATGATGGTCCTATTCATACGTTCGACTTGTCCGTTTCCTCTGGGGACGCCGGTAGTAATCTGAATATGTGAGACATTTCGTTTATTACAGTATTCTTTGAAATCATTTCCATTAAATGCAGACCCCTTGTCTGTTATCAAGCGTGTCGGGTTTCCAAAGATGCTTTCTAGAAATAAAAGTTTAGCCAGAACTTCTTGAGTTGTCGTAGATTTTACTGGAAAGATCCAAACAAATTTCGTGAAAGCATCCATGATAACGAGAAGGTGCTTGTAATTTTTCGCTGTTGACGGCATAGGTCCAAGATGGTCGATATGATAGGTGTGCAGAGGAATGTCAATTTTCGTTATTGGATGAAGGAATCCTTCCTGTTTGCCACCTTTCTTTACAGCTAGTATGCAGGCTACACAATTAGCAATCACATCTGTTACTTTCTTATGCAAATTCGGAATGTAATAACTCTGTTTGATCTTGTGCTCTACCTTCTGTGCACTTATATGCCCAACCTCGTGAACTCCTCGAATAACCTCCTTCTGCATAGATTTGGGTACAACTAGCAAATAAACGCCTTGCTCAAACTTATAGAGTATTCCGTTTCTATTTGTGTAATCTTCGTACTCGTCGCGTTGAAGAATATTTAGAATAAGCTGAGATGATTCATCTTTGCATTGTGCCTTTTTGATTAGATGTAAAATACCCGTATCCACTTCTGTAATTGTCAAAACCCTGCTCAACGCATCTACATGTTGCATATACTTCCCAGGTCTATGGTGTACTGAGCAGCTAAACTCCTCCAAGAACAAGGCCCACCTTGCAACGCGTGTGAGTAGTATAGATTGGTAGGTTCTGGCGTTCGTAAAGTGGTGCAAACACCACCCTATAAATTGGTAGGTTCTGGCGTTCGTAAAGTGGTGCAAAACACCACCCTTCTTGTGGTTTTGATTTGATTGACAGTTGGATGTTCCAATTGTGGTTAGGGTGTTCCAATTGTGGTTAGGGTGTTCCAATTGTGGTTACGATGTTCGGATTGTGATTATGATGTTCCAATTGTGATTTAGTTGTTTATAGTTTTATTTATATATTATGTTTGATGAATGATCTATTTTTAGAATTTATTTTTGAGTGATAATGATTACAAACGGTATAGTTCATAAATTGGTTCAAGACACGGTTTTGGTTTGATTGTCAGTTGGATGTTCCAATTGTGGTTTAGTTGTTTATAGTTTTATTTTTATATTATGTTTGATGAATGATCTATTTTTAGAATTTATTTTGATTGATGATGGTTACAAACGGTATAAGTTGAATTGATTTTCAATTCAAAGGGACAGTTGATTTTTTTTCAAAAAAGAAGCGTGTAATAAAAACAAAAAGAAAAAAATGAAGTGCAATATCTGTAGTAAAGTGTTTTCGCGAGATTATACATTGAAGCGTCACATACAAACTATGCATGAGGAGATTTTAAATCATTGCGCGGGTTGTGGCAAGAGATTTACTAGGAAATACAAATTGAAGGAGCATATGTTGAAATGTATAGTTTTGGTTGAGCAGAGGAGAAAAAATAATGAAAAATTACTTGTGACATCACTAGCTACATCAACATTACGAGTAATATCACCGTCGGAGTCATCATCATCATCATCATCAAAAATGATATGCAAAGTGTGTAATATTGAAATTGATAAGAAACGATGGAAACAACATCAGCGAAGCAGTGTACATAAAATAAAAGAGCAAGTGTTCTGCAGTGATAACGTGTATAAAATATTGACATCATTTAAAGATCGAATTGTGTCATATTCCATCCAAAATGAAAAAGAAGACGATTTGGACGTGAATTCATTTTTTGCAAGGAAGAGAGCAAATATTAAAAATCTTTTGCAAGAAAAAGTCGTAGAGAATGGATCAATTAAATTCAATTTGGAATTATTCGCCGAATTTGTGAAGATTGTTAATGAGGATGATATGAATTTTGATGTAAAGTCAATGATGACACGTATGCGAACTCTTCTTCCATTTGATAATATTGATCAATTAATATCAGAAATGGAGACAAATATAATGGAGAAGCTGGAAGAATTTCAGGAGCGAGACAGTGAATGGACTCTTATTAAGATAAAAGCATTGGAATTGAATATAAATAGATTTCAGTGTTTGAGGGGGTCAAAGCACTTCAAATTACCAGCTTTCATTAATAACAAAAAGGCTGTTATTAATATTCAAAACAATGATATATACTGTTTCAAATGGGCTATAATATCAGCTGTGAATCCAAACGTGTCGAATGCTAATTCCCCATATGCTTATAACATATCAGATATAACTAGTGATTGTATTCCCATTGCTAATATGGTTTTAAATTTTAAAGATCTTGTTTTTCCTTTGGGAATTGATCAGATATACAAATTTGAAGCACAAAATGATATAAGCGTAAATGTTTTTGGATACTCAAATGAAGAAAATAGTATTGAGGGTCCATACTATTTGACTAAAACTGAAAAACCGATTCATATTAACTTATTATTTTGCAAGGCTAACGCAATGTCACATTACGTTTGGATAAAAAGTTTAAGTCGGCTTCTACGCGATAGGATACTTAATGCGAAAGAGAAAAAACTATACTTTTGCAATAGTTGCTTACATCATAATTACAGCGAGGAAAGTTTGCAGAACCATAAGAAAGAATGCGGGGGTGTTGTTACACATATGCCAAAGGAAGGAGAAAACTGTGTAAAGTTTTCAAAAGTTAAAAATTCTATCAATGTGCCTTTCGTGATATATGCAGACTTTGAGAGCATTTTATTACCTGTCAGTACTTGTCTTCCTGATCCAACCATATCATCAACAACAACAACTCAACAGCATGTTCCTTGTGCATTTGCGTACTACATTAATTGCTTCTTTGATAAAAGAAATAATTTAATGAGGACATTTACTGGTATGTTATATTTTTATTTTTTTTATTTTTTTATTTTTTAAATATTCTTGTTTTTTATAGGGCCAGATTGTACGAAGGAATTTATTCTTAGTTTATGTGAAGATATTCAACGTCTTTATGCTGATTATTACAAATATGCTGTACCGATGAAAGATCTCACATCGCAACAAGAATGGTGTCAGGAGAACAAAGAATGCTGCATATTATGTGAGAAAAAGTTTGTAGAATTTGAATATAGAGTAAGAGATCACTGTCATATTACAGGTGAATATAGAGGACCTAGTCATAATAGCCTGTGAACCTCATGATCACAGGTTCGATCCCTGCCGTTGTCTATGTCGTTTTAATTCCATTAAAAACCTTCTAAAATTGTCATCAATGGGTTGCTGGTTTACTCATTACATGTTGTTCAGGCATAACACTAACAACATGTAATTGAGTTAAACTAGTATGCCCAACAAGGATGAACACGAATAAAATAATGTGAATTATAAGCGACATAGAAATAAGACACGGCATTCTCCGCTTTAGTTCAGCCGCCATCCCTGGAGATAAAATATCTGAGACAACAACCTTCAGTCTCAGAACATCGTGCCACACATCTTTCCTATCCTTCTTTCTCTTCCTTAACTTCACGCCCGCGCTGTGTTCAAACATTTAAAGGGTAATCATAATCCCTTGAGCGCGTGTAGATTATAAAAAAAAAAAAAAAAAAAAAAGGTCTTCCCAAATTTATTCCAATATTCTTACACAATCTAACAGGCTATGACAGTCATTTGTTTTTCTCTTCATTGAATGCAGTGGAGGGAGAAATAAATGTCATTGCCTTGAATAAAGAAAAATATGTATCAATATCTAAAAAGATACTTGTAGATGAAAAAGCACAGACCTACTTTGAAATGAGATTTCTTGATTCATATCGCTTTCTGAACGAAAGTCTTGACTCCCTATCACAAAATTTAGGTAAAGATGATTTTAAATTAACAACATCATATTTTAATTGTGATAATCAATTCGATTTAATTAAACGAAAGGGTGTGTTTCCCTATGATTATATTAATTCATGGGATCGCTTAGAAATGAAGTCTTTACCGGAAAAATGTCATTTTTTTAACAAACTAACTGATGAGGAATGTTCCGATGAGTCATATGAAGTTGCTAATAAAATGTGGTCATATTTCAATTGTAAGAATATGAAGGAATACATGCAAATTTATTTACAAAGTGATGTTGTTTTGCTTGCCGATATCTTTGAAAATTTTCGAAAAATATGTCAAGAAATTTATAAATTAGATCCCTGCTACTATTATACAGCACCAGGTTTATCTTGGGATGCAATGCTCAAAATTACAGACATTGACTTGGAATTATTAACCGAATTAGAAATGTATAAATTTTTCCAAAAGGGTGTTAGAGGTGGTTTAACTCAATGTTGTCATAGATATTCGAAAGCAAACAACAAATTTATGAGTTCATATATGCCAAACTTACCTTCATCATATTTGATGTACCTGGATGTTAATAATCTCTATGGTTGGGCTATGAATCAAACTCTTCCCTATGGTGGTTTTCAGTGGGTGACTGATGTTGAGCAGTTTACCAAAAATTATATAACATCTTACAAAAATAAAGACATTGGTTACGTTTTGGAGGTAGACTTGGATTATCCCAGTTCCTTACATGATGTTCACAATGACTTACCATTCTGCCCAGAAAATATTTGCACTCCAGGAACCAAATCTAAAAAGTTGGTAAGCAGCTTTTATGATAAACGTAAATATGTTATTCATATAGAAAACTTGAAGCAAACCTTAAAACACGGTTTGATATTAAAAAAAGTTCACAGAGTCATTCAATTTAAACAATCAAATTGGCTTCAAAAGTATATTGAATTGAATACTAACCATCGTAAGAAAGCCAGAAATACCTTCGAAAAAATTTTTTTCAAATTAATGAATAATAGTGTCTATGGTAAGACAATGGAAAACGTTGATAAAAGAACTGATGTTAAAATTCTTACATATTGGGAGAATATTGGTAAAAGAAAAGGTGCACGGGATCTAATAGCAAAACCAAATTTTCACAGTGTATCTATTTTTTCTGAAAATATGATTGCTATACAAATGAAAAGGGTAAAAGTTGTCTATGATAAACCTCTTTATTTGGGCTTCGTTGTCTTAGAACTTTCAAAATTACTTATGTATGAGTTTCATTATGAATATATGAAAGTAAAATTTGATAACAGGTTGCTTCTTAATTATATGGATACAGATTCTTTCATATATACTATAAATACAGAAGATTTTTACTCTGATATCTTGACTGATTTAGTCACATATTTTGATACTTCTGACTACAATCCCTTGAATGTGCACAACTTTCCGATTGTTAATGCAAAAAAATAGGTATGTTTAAAGATGAGAATAGTGGAAAGAAAATGGTACAATTTGTTGGCTTACGTGCAAAAATGTACTCCTTTACAATTGATGATGGTACTTCAATTCAGAAATGTAAAGGGATCAAGAAGTATGTTACAAAAAGACTAACTATAGAAAACTATAAGACCTGTTTATTTGATAAAATCTCTATTTATAAGAATATGACTACTTTTAGGAATAAGCTTCATATAATTTATACACAAAATTTAAATAAGATGACATTGAACTTTGAGGATACAAAAAGATATATATGTAAAAATAATATAAGTACTTTAGCTTGGGGACATTATAAAATTGAATATGAAAATCAATAAATGTATAAAAAAAGTGTGATTGTTTCTTTTTATTTTTAAAAAATATCTACATATAAAATCCTTGTGAGGAGGTCAATGATAATTTTTTATATAACTACGGGAATCTACACTAACAATAGGTGTCACCACGCTAACCAATGACTTTTTATCATTTTTATTATTAAAATGTGCCCTATAAAAGCAAGCCATCATTCAAATTACCACAAGAAAATTATCACTATGATAACAATATACAAATTGTATAGGTATGAAATTGTTTAAATAAAAAATTCCATGCATGATAGTAAACCATTAAGAAACTATCAAATAAAATGGACACACTAGATAAAATAAATACTACATTATTCAATTCAACCAGTTTGGATCCCTCTCAAATTGAGGAGATGTTAAGTTTTAAAGAGTGCTACGACTCATTCTATTGCGGAGAATTGTTTGATGAAAAAGAATTATTAAATGGAGATTTCTTTGGGATGGTGGAGGAAAACTTGACAGCTTTAAATGAATGCAGTTCTTGTATACAAAATGATGTGGAAATATTCCACTCACTATATTGTGATGAAATAATGCCAATTAAATTCAATTAAAAAGTTTAAGTGACCTCAACTCCAAGGTGCGTTTCGCCCAGGTACGACAGTGGGCTCATCAGTTAGATGCTGTCGTACCCTTCTAAGACGCAAATATTGGTCGATGTTTACCGACTCTAATAAAATTTACAGCTTTAATAGACTGTGAATTTTATCGTTCTAGGGGAATTTGATTAAATTCAGACACCTAGAACAATATTGTCCGTGGTCAGACTATTAAATCTTCTGTTTAAGTGGAGTGATTGAATTAAATTCAATTAAAAAGTTTAAGTGACCTCAACTTAAACTTAACTCACTTAAACTTTTTAATTGAATTTAATTCAATCACTCCACTTAAACAGAAGATTTAATAGTCTGACCACGGACAATATTGTTCTAGGTGTCTGAATTTAATCAAATTCCCCTAGAACGATAAAATTCACAGTCTATTAAAGCTGTAAATTTTATTAGAGTCGGTAAACATCGACCAATATTTGCGTCTTAGAAGGGTACGACAGCATCTAACTGATGAGCCCACTGTCGTACCTGGGCGAAACGCACCTTGGAGTTGAGGTCACTTAAACTTTTTAATTGAATTTAATTCAATCACTCCACTTAAACAGAAATAATTTTCATTTCTCTATGTATTAATGCCAATTAAGACGCCTGACAGTTCCCTATACCAATATAATGAGAACATTATCGCTGCAACCAACGTTCATTAAAACGGAAAAAAATACAAAAAAAGAACGTCTCCTCTCTGCATGGATACGTAAGATAAAAAGAGCATTGAAACTTGTGTTTCCAAACATAAAGTGGGTCAATCAAAGGAACAGAGATTGGCCAAAAGTAGGCAACTTTTCATTATCATCGGATAATAATAATTCTGTAAGGTATGGTTTTGTGAAATTGTATGAAGATCATACACACATAATAAATGTTCAATGAAAAAATTAATAACCTAAGACTAGATAAATCTGTTTAATCTGATATGATATTTAAAAAAAAAAAAACTCAGCAGAACTTTCAGAAGACACTTTTTTAAGTCAATAACTAATTGCATGAATAGCATACGCATAATAAAAAAACAAAGCTGATATGTGGGCTGTGGTTTATGTAATGACAACATTACTAACTAACTACAGTTTTGAAATAATATAAATAGGGTGAATTCATGTTCCTAGTGGACAGTACAATTAATAATTTGTTTTCTACAAGTACCATCATGGATATTGAAAAGGAACTTGAAAGTATAGAGGAGCATAAATTTAAAACAACTATAAAGGTAAATAGCTTGGTAAAGGACTACTTATACGATATTGAACATATCAAAGTGGTGAACACCAAGTACGGGAAAAAGATGCTATGCATCTTCAAAGATTTTCAAGTAAGTAAAAAAAAAATAAAAAAAATAATATAATAACTTTTTTTTTTTTTGTTTTTTAATAGATTTTTCTTCCGGAACGCTATAGAAGCTTATCGGATGATGCTATTAAGACGATAAATAGTTCACCATACACCCTTGCCTATTTAGGTCCTATAGGAAGATCCTCGAAAATAAAAATTGTACCAAAAAATAAATAAAACAAATTTTTCTTTTACATATAATGTAACATAATTAAATGACTTTTTATTTAATAATTTTTTTTTGAATCAACAAAACTGCGGATTAAAAAACTATTTTCCAAGGCACAGCAACCAGCAGCGTAATGATGTGGGCATTGTATTGATAAACAGTTGTTTTTTTGAAGAGACTTTAGATTTTCACATCCCAAGTCTTCAATGTTAACAACCTGGTACCAGTTGTCACCAAGGATATCTTCGATCCACTTTGTTTTCTCTAATCCTTTCACATAGATGACTGTGGTTATGCAAATGTTTTCTTTTAAAAACTTTTGCACACTGTTAAAGCTGACCGAACCATCACTCCAAGCCAGATGATGATAATGGTATCTTAACCAATTTGCTTCTTTTTGTTTATTAACTGGTAGTCTCTCAAAGGGGAATGGTGGTGGTGGTTCGATCAGAAAATTTTGATATTCATTATAGTTAAAAGTAATCGCGAGTTCTTTAGATATAAAACTATTAGTTTCATTTTTGAAACCTTGTGCGTCTATTGTAATAAAATTTTTCGCAACCATTTTTTTAAATTTTATATTGTTTAAAAAAAAAAAACTTTTCAGACTGAACAATGCGTATGGGACGACTGCAAATTTGTAACTGATAAAATTATACGATTCGTTTTGTCACTCCAGTAAGAGGTGTATACTCAATTATACGTTCATGTATAAGTACGCAATATGCAGAAGTCTGGTCAGGGATATTCTTCGTTGTATAAAATTCCACTCTTATATCTATAGGGCCAGTTTTGATAGTTTCGTTTTGGTGTGTTACATCAACTACAATGATTGGCGCGACTTTCTTGAAATCTTCACGCGATAAAATAGGTTGAGGGTCACGCATATAATAGCTCTGTTGAAATTTGATATACATATCGTATAAGATGGCATACTGATTACGATCAAACTTTATATTGAGATCATCATACGGATATGAATCAGAGTTAAGATGCACTTTAACATTACTCAAATCACAGTGCTGAAATCCATTTGCAGACTGGAAGACAATTAAAATAAACCGAGGCCTCTCACTTTGTGGAGAAAGTTTCACATTCCAAAAATTGTGTAGTCCTTGAGATAGTACAGGATTATAATGACAATCCCAACTTCGAAATGACATTGTTAAACATCGTCCGCTGTTTATTGTTTTGAGAATTTCCAGTTTTGAAAAATCAGCCAGTTGTATATGAGGCATCTTCCATGTAATATTAATAATGTTTAATTTTATTTTCTCTTTATCATCAGTTGAAAAAAATGCATCCTTATCAGATTTTGAACGTAGTAATATGAGCTCATGCTTAGAGTTCAATACAATTTTATTGAAGTCCTCAGCAAAGCCCATGAGCATTTTGAGTGGTACGCAAAAATTGAAGTACCCATTCTCTAATTTAAAATCGGTCTCTTCAAACCATCCAGCATTTTTTAACATTTTGCTTTCATTGTTATTTAATGAGACATAATTTTTAACCATCGTTGCTATGCCTAGATATCTTGTCCGATCTACTTCTATTCCATTAATTTCATATCGGATCTCATCAAAGAGAAATGCTACGCAATTGTTTTTCAATTTTATATTATGTGATATTGTTCCATTATCCAGCGTTATAAATCCCTCGATATAAATGTAACTTTCGCTAGGTAGCACATAGATATCTTGATTCTGAATCGATATTCTTACTTCATCATTATTTTTAAATGATTGCAAATATGGTGTGTAGCTATGATATTCTTTTTTTATGATGCTCTCATCATAGACGGGCTTTTGTGAAACATCCAATACTTCACTCATGATTTTTTAGTAGGAAACCTAATGATTTTAAATATTTCTTATTGTTGGTAGTTAATTTTTTTCTTTTTCGCGACGGTTCCTTCCAAACTACTGTTGTTGGTCGTGTGACTGATAGTGAAGAAGTGATGGAGGGTTTTATTTTAGCGTTATTTTTATTGTAAATAATCATTGGTCCTTTGGTTTTAAATGAAGCCTAAGTGTGATGGTTTCTCCACGAAAATTTATTAGATTACCGTTTTGATCAATAACTTTAACAGTTATTGAACTTATCTGTCTGGTGGTTACAGGTAAATAGATGACATTTTTGGGGATTTCATCTACTTTATATCCAGGACTACCATTAAGCGAAAACTCATGAATGGTGTGTGCTGGTGCATTATTAATATATGATCCACTTACAATGTTACATTCAATACGTACTGCATTGACTTTTGTTATGTTGATAGGTAAGTCTGATTCGTACGCTTTTCCTCCTCTTAACATTCTCTTACTAAAACCCAATAATGAACCGATGGTTCTATTTGCACTAAAGTCGATATCATCACTACAATAAATTTCTGTTTTCAATGTATTATAATTAGCATCAATATAAAATTCTCCACTTTTATTTATACTCTCATAATTTTTCTCCAAGTATGTAGCTATATCTTCGAATTCATACGAGCCAACTGGAAGTTCAATGAATGTGTTTTGTACATGAAACAAATTATTTTCCAAATCAACATTGGGAACAGTGTTATATGCATGAAAATCAACGAGACCGCATTCGTAATCCCTATCCAAATTTATTGATGGAAAGTAATTTGCCTCCAGGTTTGAGATATTCCCAGTTAAAGTTAGCGTTATTGACATCTTAAGCGATAGGTGAACAATGAAATTAAAAGCATATTTTATATATATTTTATAAAAAATGTTTTATTCGTAAATATGTGTGTGTGTGTGTGTGTGTGAGTGTGTGTGTATGTATGTATTACAATATATGTTTTTTATTAATCCATGAATTATGGTCGTTTGAAAATCCCAACCATTTTACTAGAACTTTGTTTCCGTTGGTATTAAGAATCTTTTCAACTAGATAACTAGTTGGATATCTAGTTTTCAACAGCTCAAACTCATAGACTCCTCCCTTGATCACATGGCCTTTATAGTCCTCCAAAATGTATGTAGTTGGATTGGTATTTTGAATTGATTTGATTTTAAAAATTTCAGTCGTCCAATTTGGTGTGTAACCCTTTTCAAAAACATGTTTATATTTACTAATGCGTACACTGTCTCCCTTATGAAACTTTGGTTTATTAAATATTTTCAAGTTGTTGTAAACAGTTTTTAGTAACATATTTTCATTTGTAGAATTTACACTGATTGGTGACATTTTAATGGTTCTATGTTTTGTATTATTGTACCTTTCAATCAATTGTTTGTAAATATTTATCCATTGATATGACCCATGATAACTAAACTCCTTCCACATTAGACCTTTAAAGGTTCTGTTGAAACGTTCAACTATTGATGCCTTTACAATATTAAATGTTGAATAATGATTTATCCTGTACTGCTTCATTAAAGATTGAAATTGTTTGTTGAAAAATTCTTTTCCATCATCAGTTTGTAAGTTTGCTGGCGACCGACGACTCTCAATAAGTATACTTTTCATCGCTTCACTGACACTAGAAGCAGTTTTAGTTTTAAGAGGTACAACCCAGGCAAATTTCGAAAATGTATCTATGATAGTGAGAAGAAAGCGATGACCTTTATTAAATTTTGAATAGATACCCATTTCTACTAAATCTGCTTGCCAAAGATCATCGATTCCTTTCATTATTACTCGACGACGTTGGAAATTCCTGCGCGCTTGTCTATGAAGCTCATCTACTAATCCTTTTTTTATATTTAAATTCATTGCTTTGGTAAATGGCTTTGCTCAAATTTTTTCAAGATTCTTGGTTCCATCAATTGTTTAAACATATAATTTTCAAACCCTCTGAACCTATCTTCAATATAATTGTTAAGTGTTTTTATTTCATTGTTTAGGTTTTCGTTCAGCAATTTGTTTGATTTTATTTCGGATTCTAAATCTTTTATAACTTTTTCAATATCTTTAATATTGTTTCTCAAAAGTGTGATTTCTTGTTTTGATTTTAAAGACAACTGACTCAGACTTTCCGAGACAAATTGCTTTGACACTGCATCATTGTCTTCAATAGAGAAAGCTATATTCTTCAGTCGTTTAAAATGAAGGTTTATATTTCGATCACGGTCCAAATTAAATCCAATGGTTTTCTTTAGTCTATCCTGTCGTACTATATTATTATTAGAAAAGTGACCAAACTTGTCGACGCTCATTTTGCTAATGATTCTATACATTTATATTTATACAATTATATTGCTTTCTTTAAGTTCTTCAATAATGGAAACAATTTCATTACTGTGACCTGTATGACCTGCCGACTGTGATGAAATTAAAAGTCGTAATCTATCGACGATTTCATTGGGATCATCCCAAAAAATATAGTTAGTTTTTTGTGGATTTACAGTCATGAGACCATTTCCTTTATGGAGTGTTTTATCATTGTGTTTATCATTGAATAACTTTTTTATAATACTTCTGTACTTGTATGCTTTTGTTCCTTTAATTTGTTCGTTTTCATCATATTGACGTTTATGTGCACTTGTTATAATAAGAATTTTTTTGTAAATTTGCAAATCGGATTTATTATAGTTTTTAGATGGTGTTTTGTAAAACAAAAGCTCAAAGAGTCCGGGTGTTAAAGACCACATATGATCGTCTATAGAAATTTGATTTGATTTTAGTACGAATTCTTTATTACCAAATTTCCATTTAGCATTTGAATCTCTATGTGGACCATATAATTTATCCAATTTGTTTTTCTGTTCCAATGTTGTCAAATTCAAATTTGTATATACACCACTTTTATCAGTGTCATCATATTGTGAATAGAAGGTATCTTCATTACTTAAACCACTTGAATTGATTAAAATCGTATCATCATTATCATCATCTTTTTTATAAGTATGATCAACCGGTGAGTTGCTCTTTTTAAGGGGTGTACTTGTATTACCTTTTAGATGGAATTGTAAAGGTTCAAGGTTGGTTTCTTCATTTTCACCATAATCATAACTAGGCTTTGAATTTTTAACGAGGTCTTTGAGAGGTTTAGTGATTGGCTTAAAAGTGTCTTCCAAAAAGTCTGCTGCATCTAATTCTTGTAATTTAATACTATTGAACTTTTTCCGCAATACATTTCTCGTGTTTATAACATCTCTTATTATTTTCTTATTCATTTTCATTGATCAGATCAGGTTGTTATTAGATCAGCTTTAAGATATCGGATCAGGTTGTTAACAGATCAGCATGCAATTATCGGAACAGATTAATAGATTTACCTACTCTCATGCTA
This sequence comes from Chrysotoxum bicinctum, assembly GCA_911387755.1. Lineage (NCBI taxonomy): Eukaryota > Metazoa > Arthropoda > Insecta > Diptera > Syrphidae > Chrysotoxum > Chrysotoxum bicinctum. The sequence goes on from OU426987.1 coordinate 162,139,994, forward strand.
TTGCAACAGCACATTGTATACTGATCAGAAACGGTTTAATATTGAATATTTATTGTTTTTTAGATATCAGATCAGGTTCTTAACAGATCAGATCAGGTTCTTAACAGATCAGATCAGGTTCTTAACAGATCGGTTTGTAGATATCAGATCAGGTTATTTACAGATGAGCTTTATCAGATCAGCTTTATCAGATCAGCTGTTTAAATATTAGATCAGGTTGTTAACAGATCAGCTTGTAATTATCGGATCAGATTAACAGATTGTCCTAGTCTCATACTATTGTATACTAATCAGAAATTGATTAATATTGAATATTTATTGTTTAATGAATATATCAAACCCTTTTCTATAACGACCCGCATCGATAGGATCGTCTTTGTTTATAACAAGAAATCCATATTTATCCTTCCAACACTCGGTGCACATATTTGAAAAATTTTCAAATTTCATATCTGCACCCACATGATCGTTGTATATATGCTTCATATTCATTTCATCTTGTTTGAACATGATAATCATATTGGCATTATCTCGTATTAAGTGTTTAGGAATTCGTGTGTATGTTTGACATAAATAAAAACAATCAATGTTTTTATGACGCCCCATACAAAAGTATGATCTAATATTGTTTTGTTTCTCACATGCAACATCATCGAAAATAATAATAGAATTATTTTTTGCTTCATCCGGTGGTAGAACATCTTCATTTGCAGAGAATGTATAAAATCCTATACCTTTTATAGGTTGTATTAATTGTTGTAGATATTGATACTTTGATTGATATAATGATTTTGAATATAAATAAATATTTTTGAACTTTACTCCATTTGGACTTTCTATTAAACCTATCATAACATTTGTTTTTCCACAATTTGATGGTCCCACTATCAAAGCTCTTATTGTGTTTGGTAAAAGTAAACTATGCCTCGGTTTCGATAAACTATTAGTATTTGAAAAATCTCTGTTGCGGACAACAAGATCGTTTTGTTGTTTAATGAAACGCATCTTAATAATGAGTGCACACATATACATTAAAACCTACGTTTTTAATTTAAATGTTTTAGTCTTCAGTACTACGTTCATCAAACTTGATCACCACATTCAATAAAAATCAATAAGATAATAAAAATGGTAGTTTTTTATAAAAAGCCCTCCAGTATCAATCGAAACACAGTTGGAAGAGGACTAATAGATAAAGTTATTAACTCCTTACCTGTTGAACTTCACCTACCAGGCTATCAGTTTTGTGGACCCGGCACTAAACTTAAAGAACGTTTAGCTAGAGGGGAAAAAGGAATAAATTTCTTGGACGCTGCCTGCAGAGAACATGATATTGCTTATTCTCAATCAAAAGACATAAATAAACGACACGCAGCAGACCAAATATTAAGCAACAAGGCGTGGACAATAGTAAAATCCAAAGACAATAATTTTGCTGAACGTGCAAACGCTTGGTTAGTGACAAACGCTATGAATACTAAAGTAAAATTCGGTATGGGTAACAAGTTAAACAAAACGAACATGAAATCGATAAGAAAGAAAAAATGCAATACTGGAAATAAACTTTTCAAGATGGCTGTAAAAAATGCAAAAAAAATTTTGATACAAGAAAAACCGAACGATATTGAGAGCGCAATACAGATTGCTAGGAAAGTTATAGATAATTCATTTAAAAGAAAAAAATCAACGATTCAAATTCCACGCATAATACCGCTTCCTAAAGTTGGTGGATTTTTACCTCTAGTTCCTATACTAACAGCCCTCGGAGCAATTGGAGGTCTAGCATCTGGTGGATCAGCTATCGTTAAAGCTATAAATGAAGCAAAATCTGCTCGAAAGCAATTCGAAGAAGCAAATCGTCATAATAAAACTATGGAAGCCATAGCAATGGGAAAAGGTCTATATCTGAAACCGTACAGGAAGGGATACGGATTATTTTATCATTCACAACCAAAAAACTATTGAAAAACCTACCCAGGCGAGCGCTTACAGACATCGATTTGCTCAGATATACAAAATATCTACCACATTTTAGAGGTGTTTTTATGCGCGATACTTTACCAAGGCAACCTTATCCAATTGAATGTGGCATCGTTAATCTGGATTCTTCTTTCGGTTCTGGAACACACTGGGTAGCATACAAAAAAAACAAAAACGATAAAGAGTATTTTGATAGCTTTGGAAACCTTCAACCACCCCAAGAAATTGTGAAATATCTAGGAAACAACATAAAATACAACTATAACCAACAGCAAAATTATAATTCTTTTAACTGCGGTCACTTGTGTCTGAAATTTCTTTATAAATAAAACAAAAAACAAAATTTAATTTTTTTTTCAAAAATAAACCCGTTTTCTTTATTACATTTTTTTATAAGTATATTTTGATGTACAATTAGATGATGATGATGATGATGATGATGATGATGATGATGATTCTTTTTTATTGTCCATGTATGTTTTAAAAGGGTTCCTTATTACAAGATACTGCAGCTTCTTAAGTGTTGTATCTTTCATTCCAACCTTATCTTTATCCATCCTTCTCGATTGGATGCTGTGATCAAACTAAAAGTGATCCCAGCAAGTTCAGTTTTTCGTTCGCATTTTTATCTCAACTTTCTTATAAATGATTTCACAATCTACGAAATTGTCATATCATATATCTGTTTATACTTTTTAACATCGATCAATTCAACATCAGATCGGAACTCTGTGTCTTGTGTTGTAAATAATTCAATTTCACCATTACTCATAATTCTTTCGGTGGAATATTCACGATATTCATAACAAGCTATTACCAAAGTACGTTTCTTATAATTACTATCGTATGAACAACGAATTGTCAGATCTAATTGATCATATTCTAACTTAAAATGTCTGTAAAAAATATTTTCACTTTCAATTATTCCTTGTATATCCTTCTCTTTTCTCAACAAATCTTGCCTGAATGCCTCTATAGCCTCTTTGACAGTAAAATATTTTACTTGGGACTTTTCTGTTGTTGTTGTAGTTGTTGTTGTTTTATTATTCTCATTTTGTTGATGAATGATCTCATTGATCTTCATTAATTGAAAGGACAAATCAATTTTTAAAGTATCATTGCTAGGTAGCAGCAAAGAGAATTCCAAATTTCCCTTATTCTCAGCATTAGCTGTAATATTTAGTGGTATTGGGATAGCTTGTAATAAACCCAATGAAAAGCAAACTATCAGCAAGAAATATTTATACATTTTGTTTGATTATTCGGAAGAGATGAACACACCTTACCAGAGAAAAGTCAAATTAATACTAAATTAAAATTCTTTAAATTAAATCTTTTTATTTATTCTGTTATTATATAATGACATTATTTTCTTTGCACGTATTACTATACTCTCCATCATATAACAACCACAAGTATCGGGTCCGTCTTGACATGTATCTGATGACCAGCTGCATGTTGAATAATGGTATCCATATTTAGAAGTAATAAGAGAAGCATAAGTGTATTCACATAATTTTATGTAGCAATGTTTAATATCCTCATAATGCTCATCCAACAAAATGTCCTTGTTTCCTATTAAAAAGTTAGAAATTTGCTTCCTAAGCTGATCGAAATTTATGTCCACCATCCTTTCTATTATCAGTTTCAGCAATAAGTTGATCCAACAATTTTATGTCTTCTTCATCAATATCACTTAGCTTAGTATCAAAATCATTAAATACACAATGTTCATTAAAACGATTTGTTGTTCTCAGGGGATGAAAACCATCAGTTGTGACTCCTATTAATGTTATTGTACCACCGACTACTTCAATTTTAAGATGCTCATTAATATTAAATTGATATAATATTGATGATAAACTTCCAGATAGTGAATCTCCTCTACACATATTCAACAATAAACATTTATTCCCATCCTCCGGTGTTAGATAAACTGATAAATTACTATCAATTATATCTACTCTTACAATTTTAAAATATTTCCACGATGAGAGGCAAGTGCAATATCGATCACCCGATTTTATAGTTTGAATCCAAAACATCCCTTACACACAAATTCTTCTATAAACATGTATGCAGCAAGTACACCTCTTAGAAGACGAAGAATGACAATTGCAATTTTTATTACACGTCTTGATCAGATGTATCCAATACATTTCCGACAAATAATGATTAATTCATGATACCAACTCTATTTATATAATTATAAGTGTGCACATCACAGCAAAATAAATCCTAAAAATAGATCATACATCAAACAAAATAAATCCTAAAAATAGATCATTCATCAAACATAATATAAAAATAAAACTATAAACAACTAAACCACAATTGGAACATCATAATCACAATCCGAACATCGTAACCACAATTGGAACACCCTAACCACAATTGGAACATCCAACTGTCAATCAAATCAAAACCACAAGAAGGGTGGTGTTTTGCACCACTTTACGAACGCCAGAACCTACCAATCTATAGGGTGGTGTTTGCACCACTTTACGAACGCCAGAACCTACCAATCTATACTACTCGTGTGCACAGCTCCTTCTTCTTCATCGTAAGCTGGAAAGCCTTACAGTCTGTATAGATTTTGAATTCTAATCCTAGCAAATATACTCGTAGTTTTTTAAGTGATCGGATCACAGCGAGAACCTCTAGTTCATAACTACTAAATTTCTCTTCCGAAGGAGAAGTTTTGAAACTTATATAGAACACAGGATGTAAGTCTTTTCCATGACGTTGAAGCAAAACTGCTCCCAGACCAACTTTGCTTGCATCTGTGTGTAACTCTGTTTCTAAACCGGGATTGAATAGCTTTAAAACCGGCTCCACGCAAAGACATTCCTTCAAAGCCTCGTACGAACGTCGTTGCTCGCAGCCAAAGTTGAAAACCGTAGAGGTTTGTCTCGTTAAATCGGTTAGCGGTTTCGCTATTGTGGAATAATTTGGGATAAACTTCCGAAAAAAACCCGTTAGTCCCAAAAAACTTTGAAGTTGCTTTAAATTTCTTGGCTCCGGAAAATTTCGAACCGCTTCCGTTTTTTCTACTGACGGCTTAACTGATCCATTTCCAACTATATGACCGAGAAACTCAATGGATCTTTTAACAAATTTGCATTTATCCCAATTGAATATGAGCCCGTTCCTTGACCCGACCTCAAGAACCTCCTTTAACGTTTCAAGGCTATCCTCCTCACTCATGGACGCGATTATTAAGTCGTCAACGTAAATGCGTACGCGTTTTCTCCTGATGAGATCTTTAAAAACCGTAGTGATAAATTTTTGGAATACAGCCGGTGAGTTGCAAAGGCCAAACGGTACCTTGCAAAACTCGTACTGTCCATCAGGCGTCACAAACGAAGTATATTTTCGACAAGACGGGTGAATGTCCACGTGAAAAAAACCGTTTTTAAGATCTAGGCTTGTAAAGACCTTCGCATCGTATAGATCCTCTATGATTTCCTCAATTATTGGTAGAGGTTGCCTATCTTTAAGAATTTTTGAGTTAAGTTTCCTATAATCAATGCAAATTCTGTACGTATCATCTTTTTTCTTCACAAGGACAATAGGACTCGAAAAATCAGAACTGCTCGGTACTATAATTCTTTCCTCTAGCCATTGTGATATCTGTTCATCTACTGCGTGTCTTTCTTTTGGTGCTAATCTCCTTGGACGATGAAAAACTGGTTTTTCGTCCTCTAGACAGATTTTCATTTCAACACACGATATGTCCGGTTTAATTGGTTTATACGCCTTAATTACCCTAGCAATTTCATCCCTAACCACTGCATTTTCAACTGTCTCTACATTATAAACTTTCTTATTTTCCGTAACTAAAATTTCATCTTCGGTTTCGTCTAAATTGTTTTCAATCGCAATATCACTATTATGAATAATTATTTCTTTTGGACTAAAGTTTATAACCCCATTTTCAATTGTCATATTGGCATAATTTAAAATTTCAGTTCCTATAATTATGTCATCAGACATCCACTTGTCATCAACAATGTCAAATGTTAATGAATAAATTTTTCCGTCAATCGTTACATTCAATTCAACTGCACCAATTGATTGATACACATTTTTGCCCAACCCTGTTAAAAGTGTACCTGACCCGACCGCGTTTTTATTAAATCTTGAAAAGACAGAGTTTTTAATTAAGCAAAGCTCACTTCCCGTATCGAATATGGCAATAAAATCATTGTCTTCAACTTTTAAAGGCATTTGTACAACTGGTGAAGAAACCCTATTCACTTTAAACGGATTTTGAATTTGTTTTGAGTCTTGAGTCTTTTTTGGACAATTTCTAGATAAGTGGCCAAAATCGTTGCAGTTAAAACACCGCGAGCCTTTGTTTTTATGGGGACAGTTAAATGTACTGTGACCTTTTGCACCACAAACAACACAACGTTTTTGAGAATTAGCTTGCTCCTGCGTATAGTTAACTTTTTCGGATGAATCATCGGACCTAAATTTCTGTCTTTGCTGTTTCATTTCACTGTATGTTTTAAAATTAGTTTTAAGATCTTCAAAAGTTTTTGATTCGTATAAAATTGTTTTATTTGTTATAGAGTCGGGTATACCAGCAACAATGTACGCAAGTAACGATTCCTCATCTACATTTCCCCTATTCGCGATTAATTTCATGGCAAACATATATTCTAAATACGTCTCGTTGAATTTTTTCTTTCTAGTTTCTAACTGTCGATGGACCTGCAAACTAGAGACAGCCCCACCGAATTCTTTTTCTAAATATGATTTTAATTCTTTCCAGCTATGAACATTTTTCTCGGACTCAACAGCCAATTTTGCAGCCCCCTTTAATAGTCGCCGTGCGTATAAATATCGTTGTATATCATTCCACTGACAGACGGTTGCAATGGTTTCGAACTCCTCCAACCAGTCGTTAATTTTTTTCCCGTTTTCCCCATTAAACCCTTCCAAAGAGTCTTCAACGTCTTTAAAAACAAAGTTATTTTGAGCCATTTGGCTTTTGGCTTCAATTTTTTCCCCGAGATTGTCTTTTCCGTTTGAACTTTTTCCCTCGTCTTCACTTTCTACAATTGGCAACTCATTCAATAAATCCTCGTTATTAATAGTTTTTTGCAAGTCTGACATCAATTCCGAATTTAACCGTTCGATTAAATCTTTTTTGACCCTATAATGATATGGGAGATTCCGTTCTTTGAGGACTGCTTGCAATTGGCGAGTAGTTAAATTTTCAATATTCATTTATTTTTATTTAACAAATAAAAGCATGCATTATCGTTTTATTTTAAATAAAATAAAGTGATACTTATCGTAGTGTTTCTTTTTTAGCACAGTAGGGGTACGGCTCTTAATGCTTTTTTTTTTTCACTTATTCACAACCGAACCGAACCGAGGGTAGACTTTTGACCACTTCTGACACCATGTGGGGAGGGTAAAAAAAGGGAACACATCAAATTAAGTTTTGATTCAATTTTAATGAAGTTAATTAGTTCACAATAAAAAAAATAATAATAATTAAAAAACTAAAAAAAACACTTCTATTTCAAATTCTATTTTTAAGTTTAGCTTTAAGTTTAATTTTAATAGTAATAAGTTTAGTTTTCTAGAATTTAGGTTTTATTAACACTAAGTCTTATCAGTTAATTTCGATTTTGTTTTTTCCTATTCCGTGACTTTACGTAGCTCTTAATCGTGGCGTGTTGTTCGTAGCGGGTTCAACCTCCGTATGTCCTCTTAAGCTGTTTTTCTCGTTTGTCTTCCCGTTTCTTGTTGTTTGTCTTGGTGTGTTAAAAATCATGCGATTGCGGTACATATTATGATGATGAAGAAGACGGACTTAGGGGCAAGTTAAAGCATTGTAAGCCCACATATATATATATATATATATATATATATACCAGGCACGAGGCGTGACTTTTTCGATAGCGGAAGCACTGAACATAAAACCAAAACTGAAAGACCTTTGAGATCCAACCTTTTAAATTCCACTTAATGATAATACACATAAAATAATATGCATAAATGATATACTACAGTAAAGTCTAATTAAAAAAAAGAGCTTGATGCCCCTTGCGCAAAGATTTACCTATCCTTTTTCTTTTAAGGACAAATTATCTAAGTACGATTTGATGAGAACTAAGCTATACGAGTAGATAACCTTTCTTGTCCACATTTATTTCTAAAAATATTTAATTCTCTTAAAATATGAATATGATCTCTCTACAGATGCCATTATTACGGGATATTAAAAATCTTAAGATTCCTTGAAGTTTTTTTTGATTTAAAATTCTCATAATTGAAAATAACCTTTAGTTATATTTCTGCTGGAATGTCAAGAAACCTCAGATATGAATATTAGAAATACAATACTATTTTTGACCACTCTTTTTTTATAATAACAAAAAATAAACAGAAAACGGGTGGATTGATTGGAAAATAATTAAAAAACTACCACCTTTTAAATTCATATTTGTTTGTTTTCTGATAGTTATGAATTGCACCTAAATTTGCACACACATTATACTCGTATTAAAATAAAACTTTTCTACCCCTTTTGACCATGAAATTAAACTCATTATCAGTTTGAGACAATAAGCAACTCAATAGATACATCTTTGTTTTTCTATCTATCTCTTGTAGGAAATTCTCGTAATGCATTCACTCAACTCATTCTTCAAACCATTGTATATAAACTTTATAGTATTCTCATGAGGCTATTTGTTCCAAGCGCAACATGGCACCCTGACAAGTGAAGAAATGTCGCTTTATAAGTGTATATACAATGTTTCTATCGTTGAGTGAAAATGTAGAAGAACAAATTATGAGAGAGTAGAAATGTTTTTTACAATATAACAGAAAACAATTTGCAGGCAGAAGATTTGTCTAGACAATGATAAAAGACAACAACAAAATTGGGCGGGCAGAAAAGACCAAAAAAAAAAAAGACTTGTGTGTATGATTTTTTTATATTGAGGGTGATGTTTTGTAGGTATATGGGAAATAAACTTATGTCGATTTCCTTTTACACTAGGGATTTTAGGGATTGCGAAAATAAAGCTATTTGTGTTTTTTTAATTTTGATTCTTAAAGCAATATTTTTCTATGGTAGGTATTGACTTGCGACTTATAGGTAAGGTATTATAAGTCAAGTTATGCATTGTCTGTTCGACTGGAGCCTAAACGGCTCGGCCGATTTTCTTTGAGCTTTGTAGATATTATTGTTAAATTTTTCCCTTCTCAGTTTTTTTCTGTTTCTTTTTTAGTAAGACCGAAAATAACGGTACCTACCATACCACTTTTTTTGAAATCTTATAAAATATTTTTCAAAACTGTTCGACAGGTTTAAAAAAATATCTAAAAATTTCATTTAGTAAACCTAGGTAATGGGTGAAAAAAAATGTTCAGAAAAATGTTTATTAATGGTACCCCCCATGGTAAAATTGTTTTGTTTTTGATTTTGTCAAAAACGGTACCACCAATTTTGATCATTTCTTAAGCTCGCCGACAGATATTTTTGGAAATATTTGGCGGGATTCGCAAATGTTTTGGCCAATTATTTTTGGACATTCGACCAAAATATTTTTGAACTTTTGTCAAAAATAATTTTGGACATTTTGTCAAAAATATTTTTTTAACAAACTTTTTTTCAACAAATTTTTTTTTCCACAATATTTGTATTTTGAAGAAATTTTGATTTTTCATACATTTTTTTCTGCCCATTTTTTTTTTAATATGAAATAATTATTTTAAATCAAGAAAGATTTCTGGCTAAACTAGGCATCTTAGCGAGTT
>OU426987.1:162149961-162417457 GCA_911387755.1 Chrysotoxum bicinctum
AAAAATTACATTTTCGTGATCTAGAGAAAGCCACCTTTCAATCCACGTATCGCATGAAACGAAAAACGAATTTTTATCTTTAAACGCGATTTGCGGCTAAACGGAGCCTCGTAGACCCCCCAAAGTTGACATGTTCAAACGTGATTTCTAGCTAAACTAGGCATCTTAGCGGGTTAAAAATTGCATATTCGGGCTGTCAATGTAGTATTGAAACGGCGGGATTTTGTGAATCGGGATTTTGTGATGCGGGATTTCGTACCCATCATCATCATCATCATCGGCTCGACAACCGGGTTCCGGTCCTGGCCTCTTTCAACAAGTCTCTCCACCTATCCCGGTCTCTAGCCGACGCCATCCAGTTGCGCACCCCAAGGCTTCGGGCGTCCTGGTCTACGCCATCTCTCCAGCGCAAGCATGGTCTACCACGCTGTCGTCTACCATAGAATGTACCACAAAGAACTTTCCGAGCAGGTTCCTCTTCGCTCATGCGAGCTAGGTGCCCTGCCCACCGGAGTCTACCGAGCTTAATTTTTGTCACGATATCTGCTTCAAGGTAGATTGCGTACAGTTCATGATTGTACCGTCTCCGGAATCGTCCTTCCTCACATACGGGGCCAACAATTCTCCTTAAGACTTTTCTCTCGAACGCAGCTAAGAGGTCGGAGTGCCTTTTGCTAAGCACCCAAGTCTCGGATCCATATGTGAGTACTGGCAGGACCATGGTCCTGTACAGCAGTAGTTTTGAAGTTATGGTGAGATTTCTGGATTTGAAGAGCTTTGACAGACTATAGTAGGCTCTGTTGGATTTGAGAAGCCGCCCGCGTATTTCTTCTTCTATATTGTTATCGGCTGCTACTATTGACCCAAGGTATTTAAAGGATTGCACCACTTCAAATTCGTGCTCCGCAACCTTGATTGTTTGACCAACTGTTCCTCTCGCATTCGACGCCACCATGTACTTTGTTTTACCTTCACTAATGTGCAGCCCCAGATTTTGTGCCGCCTGCTCGATCTGGATGAAGGAATCGTGTACAGCTTGTTCGGTTCTTCCGATGATGTCGATGTCGTCTGCGTAAGCCAGTAACTGGCTGGACCTGTTGACGATGGTCCCTCTTGTTGCCGTGCCAGAGTCACGGATTGCTTTCTCCAACGCCAGGTTGAAGAGGAGGCAGGCCAAACCGTCCCCTTGTCGGAGTCCATTAAAGATGTTGATTGGTCTGGATAGCAATCCGGCTATTTTTACTTGGCTTGTTACGTTGGTCATGGTCAACCTACATAGTCGTGTCAATTTATTTGGGATGCCGAATTCTCTCATGGCTTTGTAAAGTTCTACCCTGGCTATGCTATCATAGGCGGCCTTAAAGTCTATAAACAGATGGTATGTTGGGATGTTAAATTCTAGACATTTTTCCATCGCCTGCCTAAGGGTGAATATCTGATCAGTTGTTGATTTGCCTGGAATGAAACCACACTGATATTGTCCGATAACGGTTTTAGCGTATGGGGTTATCCGGTCTTGTAGGATAGAGGAGAGTATCTTATAGGCGGTACTCAACAACGTGATACCTCTATAATTGCTGCACGTTGTGACATCTCCCTTCTTATGTATGGGGCATATTAAACCTTTTCGCCAGTCTTCTGGCATTTCTTCCTGCTCCCATACGTGTACTATAATATCATTAATTGCTTGACGTAAGGCTGGCCCGCCGTGATGGAATAATTCGGCTGGTATGCCATCGGCTCCCGGGGCTTTGTTCTGTTTAAGCCGGCCTATAGCCTTCTCAACCTCTTCTATGCTTGGTGGCGGCAACATAGAGTATTCTTCTTGAAGTAGTGGAGCCTCCACTTCTGCAGTGAGCTGACCATTTAGCAATTCATTAAAGTACACTTCCCATCGCTCCAGTATGCTTTCAGGATCGGTGATCAGATTTCCCTCTCCGTCCTTGCAGTATGTGCAGCGTGGTGTGTACTGCGTCATGTTTCGGACGGATTGGTAGAACTTCCGCGCCTGGTGCGGACCTCGCTCTCGGCTATTTTCTATTTCACAGATTAGGTTCTTCTCCCAGGCTGATTTTTTTTGTCTGTGTAGCCGTTTTTCTATTCTTCTGAGCTCTTTATATTCCTCTTCGCGTGCCCGCGTTCTATGAGATTGTTGCATTGCTCGGTACGCAACATTCTTACGTTCAGTCGCTAGCTTGCATTCATCATCAAACCAGTCGTTCCGATTTTTACGACTGCTGCCTAAGATGGAGTTGGCAGTACTAATGACAATATTCTTAAGGCGTGTCCACTTCTCATTTACGCCCAGCATACTGGCTCCAGGACTTACTCTCCCTAAATCAAGTGATTCTAGAGCGAGTCCTAACGCATTATCAAAGGTGTTACTGGTGTTTTCATTGCGCAGGGCAGCCGTGTTGATTCGAACCTGATCGGCGGATGCAATGCGTCTTCGCAAGGCAATCCGCCCTCGGAAAACCATACCAACAAGATAGTGATCCGAGTCGATATTGGCACCTCGGTACGTTCGTACCGTCATCAAGTTCGAGTAGTGGCGACGGTCTATCAACACGTGGTCTATTTGGTTACGAGTGACTCCATCAGGTGATACCCAGGTGGCTTTGTAGATATCTTTACGCGGGAACCTGGTACTCGCAACGACCATGTTTTTCGATGCTGCCAATTCTAAGACTCGAAGTCCATTGTCATTAGTGTTCTCATGCAAACTATGGGTGCCTGCGTAATGCCTGAATACCGGCTCCCGACCTATTTTTGCGTTCAAATCCCCAAGGATGATTTTAACATCATACCTTGGACAGGCATTGAGGGCCCTCTCGACTTGTTCGTAGTAAGTCTCTTTTTCTTCGTCTGAGGACTCCTCCGTAGGTCCGTGAACGTTAATGAGGCTGATGTTCGTAAATTTGCCTCGCACGCGAAGGGTGCATAGCCTTTCGCTTATAGCGTTAAAGCCGATGATGGTAGACTTCATTTTTTCGCTGACTAGGAAGCCTACCCCGAGCACATGGTGTTTTGTATGACAGCTATAGTATATGTCATATTCTTTCTTCTGTAGAACACCATTCCCTGTCCATCTGATTTCTTGAAGAGCTGTTATGTCAGCTTTATATTTTGACAGGGCATCGGCTAGCTGCTGAGCAGCTCGAGCTCTATAGAGCGATCGTACGTTCCATAAGAAAATTCGTAAATCATTTTTCAGTTTTCGTTGCGTTGGTTGTCGTCGTGTGATCAGTCCGTTTCCGAGGCTTGTTGTCGGTCTCGTAATTCAAAAGTTTTACGGGACAGGGAATTAACCTGTCGCCAACCTGAGGAACCAGCCTGATCATATTAGCCAAACCTTTTTAAAGGCTTGTTTCTAGCGGCCGCCACGGAGAGGCTATGATCAGACTTCCACCAGTCCCGAATAGTTACGGCACGTGCATGTTTTCGTATGCTACATGTTATTCCCCCTATTCGTCTGATGGCTGACCGCCATTTCGTACCCAACCCGATTTAAAAGAAAAGGCAATTTTTTTTCGAAACTCAATATTTCAAAAACCTAATGCTCGATTTTTCTTAAACTTGACACAGTCTAAAAGGTTTTTAAGTCGGCGTACCAATTTTTTTTGTTTTGTACATTTTACCTTTTATGATTTTTTACTTTGAAAAGTATATCTTAATTTCGTTTAAGTTTCTTTAAATAAAAAATATTTTTCAGTTTTGAATTGCAATGTTTTTTAAACTTTATAGAAGCTTCTGTCTTAAAATCCGTTATGCCGATAATGAGAAATTCAAAATTTTGGAAAATCGTTCTATAGTAGGTACAGTCAGTAATATCTTGTTTTCAATATATTTTTTATTAAATTATAGATCTTAAAAGTCAATCAAAAGAAAAAAATTTAAGCAAAATTCTCGGAACTGTTTTCGAGAAAAATACAATTTTCGAAAACCATTTTTTAAGATTTGTATGGAGGGTACCGTTATTTTTAGGTAAAATAATTTTTTTTCTCATATCTTGTTGATTATTCTAAGAAACTTTGATTTATGAAGTATTAAAAAAATCGAGCATGGGGTTTTCGAAATATTGAGTTTTCCAAAAAAAATTTTGAATTTTTTTTTAAAAATCCAAAAATTTTTGTTTGATAATTTGAATACACAATAATATTAAAACTGCTGGGGAGCCTTAACATAAAAAAAATGATCAAAATCGGTTGTACCGTTTTTGAAAAAAATCAAAAACAAAAAGAAGGTTCCAACGGGGGTACCAAAAATAATATTTTTTTGGAAATTTTTTGTCAACCATTTGTGGGACAGTTTTTGAAAAACTAAAACCCATATCTACCAAGTTTGAAGAAAATCGGCCGTTTAGCTGTAGTCGAACAGACAGACAGAATTGCGAGACCCACTGTTTTGGTCTTCGCTATCATCGTTATGTCAACTTTTATCAAACCCTCAAATTCGATTTTTTTTTACGAATGCATAACTTGCCTTATAGTACCTACAAGTCGCAAGTAAAAATATTGTTTGTTTGTGTCTTATAATTGTAATTATTATTTTTGTTCTTCAAAATGACAACATTTAAAATTTTGAACAACAGAAATAATAATAATTATAATCAATATAAATTAGGTACTTATTATATTAACACATGCATGCATGCACAATTGCACATCCATACAAATCAAAAAATTCTAATAAGAATCCATTTAAAAAAAATTTCCTACTGAATCTATAAATCAAAAACTACAACGTTGTATTTTGATAAGGTAATATCAAAATTGAGCAACGTTGCTTTGATATGACTATAATAAGGAAAACAAAAAACTCCAAAACCAATGCTGAAAAATGAAAAATAATAATGTACCTACATACATACATATGTGTGTGTATCAAAACAACACACGTCGATGGTGCACAAATAAAAAAACAACAAAAACTAAAGCAAAGATTTTGTAAACAAATTTCTGTATTCTCTTGGCATACATAAAGTATAACAGTTCTCATGAGGAAAACAGCTGTATTTTACATCTCCCTTTGTCACCCTACTGATATATAAATCAAAAAGTAAACTTTTCATTCTAGTTACTCCATTGTATATAAACATTTATATACAATGGTTACTCTTTAAAAATTATTTCACTCTCACTCTAATATCAAATTACTCAAATTTCTTCGCAACATTTTGGCGCTTCTGGAGCGATGGCAGCGATTTTAGTGAGCGGACAAGAAGATAAAAAAAAATGCCTCATGAGAATACTATAAAGTTTATATACAATGGATAAACTAGCTATTGGGTTGTTGCATTCGATAACTCAGTTTTTTGGAGACAACAACCATTTTACTTACCACTGTTTACATAAATACATCACATAGGCTGAGTTCGTATTTGCAAAACTTCCGCAGTAGTAATTTTTTTTTGAAATTAATTTATAATCGTACAAATATTGGTTTATTCATCTTTGATAAGAAAATCTGTTCCGATGGTGATATCGAACTGTTGGTTTCCATCTGTTTGGAAATGGAATCTGAATTTTTAGCTGGGCGCAGGAAGGAAAAAGTTCTATGGGAAAGGTTTTCCAAGAAATTAAAACTATTTTTCCCACGTTTCCTTATGATAGGGAGGAATTGTGAAGATGATAACATTCCAAAGAAAGTGAATTGATTATGAGGAAACTTTGTCCCCAGTAGTAAGATATTGCACCATTCGATTTTTGTTTTCTCCAGCTGCTCAATTAGAACTCGATATTGATCAAATGGATACAATTATGGGTTTTCTTTAAGGAGATCTTAAGGAAAACATATATGTATATGCTGTAACCTGAAGTCTTCTCCGATAACACTGATAAGGTATGCCATTTAAAGAAATTGCCATATGGGTTGAAGCAAGCCAGTTGGTTGTGGAACCAAAAGGTCGATAGATCCATGCGTTTATTTTTCCGGTGAAGATTCCAACTATGTGCATATATAATTGTAGATGTATGTATATGTGGATGATCGTTAATAATTTACTTAAAAAATTGATGCTAAAATAAAAATTAAAACATATCTCAATAGTAATTTTAAAATGAAAAACATGGGTATAGCACGATTCGTTCTCAGCAAACAAATTCAAAGTGATTGTTCAAAAGGCATAATATACTATATTGATCAGGAACGATATATTAACACTTTTCAATATGAATGATTGTAATCCTGCAAACACACCTATGGACGTTAACCAAAAGATTGTTTAAACTGATGTGCCCACAAACAGAAGAACAGAAAAACTTAATAATAGAGATTCCATATCAGGAACAGTTGGTGGTAACATATTTGCTGTACAGGCAATGTGTCAAGATTCATAACTGCTATGGAACAGCTCATTGGACAGCTGTTCAGCGGATTCTGCGATATTTGATGGGAACATCAAATACTAAATTGAAATTCTCTAAAACCAAAGACTATAAAGTGGTTGGTTTTTGTGACGCGGACTGGGCTAACGATGGCGATGACAGAAGATCAGTTACCAGGTTACATCTTCAAATCCATCTTAGAAACCATTAATAGGTTGAGGTGAAAATTATGAATTAATAGAATTATTCACTTCTTAGAAAAAATATCTCCAATTTTAGCACTAGCCGTTCGAAAATGAAACGCCAGTACCTCTATGAATTGTATGTGTTTTGTATCAAAAACCTACAATTCACCTGAAGAGCAATTTTTCAAATCATTGCTTCGGAGCAAAAAAGTTTGATACACCTTTTTTAAGAATCGAAAGCAGATTCCAAAAAGGTATCAATCAACATTGTAGCACTAGCCGTTCGAAAATGAAACGCCAGTACCTCTATGAATTGTATGTGTTTTGAATTTAAAAACCCACAATTCACCTGAAGAGCAATTTTTCAAATTATTGCTTCGGAGCAAAAAAGTTTGATACACCTTTTTTGAGAATCGAAAGCAGATTCTAAAAAGGTATCAATCAACATTGTAGCACTAGCCGTTCGAAAATGAAACGCCAATACCTCTGTGAATTGTATGTATTTTGTATCAAAAACCTACAATTCACCTGAAGAGCAATTTTTCAAATCATTGCTTCGGAGCAAAAAAGTTTGATACACCTTTTTTAAGAATCTAAAGCAGATTCCAAAAAGGTATCAATCAACATTGTAGCACTAGCCATTCGAAAATGAAACGCCAATACCTCTATGAATTGTATGTGTTTTGTATCAAAAAACCTACGATTCAGCTGAAGAGCAATTCACCTGAAGAGCAATCTTTAAAATTATTGCTTCGGAGCAAAAAAGTTTGATACACCTTTTTTAAGAATCGAAAGCAGATTCCAAAAAGGTATCAATCAACATTGTAGCACTAGCCATTCGAAAATGAAACGCCAGTGCCTCTATGAATTGTATGTGTTTTGAATTTAAACACCCACAATTCACCTGAAGAGCAATTTTTCAAATTATTGCTTTGGAGCAAAAAAGTTCGATACACCTTTTTTGAGAATCGAAAGCAGATTCTAAAAACGTATCAATCAACATTGTAGCACTAGCCATTCGAAAATGAAACGCCAATACCTCTATGAATTGTATGTGTTTTGTATCAAAAAACCTACGATTCAGCTGAAGAGCAATTCACCTGAAGAGCAATTTTTCAAATTATTGCTTTGGAGCAAAAAAGTTCGATACACCTTTTTTGAGAATCGAAAGCAGATTTTAAAAACGTATCAATCAACATTGTAGCACTAGCCGTTCGAAAATGAAACGCTATTACCTCTATGAATTGTATGTGTTTTGTATTAAAAAACCTACAATTCACCTGAAGAGCAATTTTTCAAGTTATTGCTCCGAAGCAAAAAAGTTTGATACACCTTTTTTGAGAATCGAAAGCAGATTCTAAAAAGGTATCAATCAACATTATAGCACTAGCCGTTCGAAAATGAAACGCCAATACCTCTGTGAATTGTATGTGTTTTGTATCAAAAAACCTACAATTCACCTGAAGAGCAATCTTTAAAATTATTGCTTCGGAGCAAAAAAGTTTGATACACCTTTTTTAAGAATCGAAAGCAGATTCCAAAAAGGTATCAACCAACATTGTAGCACTAGCCATTCGAAAATGAAACGCTATTACCTCTATGAATTGTATGTGTTTTGTATTAAAAAACCTACAATTCACCTGAAGAGCAATTTTTCAAGTTATTGCTCCGAAGCAAAAAAGTTTGATACACCTTTTTTGAGAATCGAAAGCAGATTCTTAAAAGGTATCAATCAACATTGTAGCACTAGCCGTTCGAAAATGAAACGCCAATACCTCTGTGAATTGTATGTGTATTGTATCAAAAAACCTACAATTCACCTGAAGAGCAATCTTTAAAATTATTGCTTCGGAGAAAAAAAGTTTGATACACCTGTGTGTTTTGTATCAAAACACCTACAATTCACCTGAAGAGCAATTTTCCAAGTTATTGCTTCGGAGCAAAAAAGTTTTATACATCTTTTTTGAAAATCGAAAGCAGATTCTTAAAAGGTATCAATCAACATTGTAGCACTAGCCGTTCGAAAATGAAACGCCAATACCTCTGTGAATTGTATGTGTTTTGTATCAAAAAACCTACAATTCACCTGAAGAGCAATCTTTAAAATTATTGCTTCGGAGCAAAACAGTTTGATACACCTTTTTTAAGAATCGAAAGCAGATTCCAAAAAGGTATCAATCAACATTGTAGCACTAGCCGTTCGAAAATGAAACGCCAGTACCTCTATGAATTGTATGTGTTTTGAATTTAAAAACCCACAATTCACCTGAAGAGCAATTTTTCAAATTATTGCTTCGGAGCAAAAAAGTTTGATACACCTTTTTTGAGAATCGAAAGCAGATTCTAAAAAGGTATCAATCAACATTGTAGCACTAGCCGTTCGAAAATGAAACGCCAATACCTCTGTGAATTGTATGTGTTTTGTATCAAAAACCTACAATTCACCTGAAGAGCAATTTTTCAAATCATTGCTTCGGAGCAAAAAAGTTTGATACACCTTTTTTAAGAATCTAAAGCAGATTCTAAAAAGGTATCAATCAACATTATAGCACTAGCCGTTCGAAAATGAAACGCCAATACCTCTATGAATGGTATGTGTTTTGTATCAAAAAACCTACGATTCAGCTGAAGAGCAATTCACCTGAAGAGCAATCTTTAAAATTATTGCTTCGGAGCAAAAAAGTTTGATACACCTTTTTTAAGAATCGAAAGCAGATTCCAAAAAGGTATCAATCAACATTGTAGCACTAGCCATTCGAAAATGAAACGCCAGTGCCTCTATGAATTGTATGTGTTTTGAATTTAAAAACCCACAATTCACCTGAAGAGCAATTTTTCAAATTATTGCTTTGGAGCAAAAAAGTTCGATACACCTTTTTTGAGAATCGAAAGCAGATTCTAAAAAGGTATCAATCAACATTGTAGCACTAGCCATTCGAAAATGAAACGCCAATACCTCTATGAATTGTATGTGTTTTGTATCAAAAAACCTACGATTCAGCTGAAGAGCAATTCACCTGAAGAGCAATTTTTCAAATTATTGCTTCGGAGCAAAAAAGTTTGATACACCTTTTTTGAGAATCGAAAGCAGATTCTAAAAAGGTATCAATCAACATTGTAGCACTAGCCATTCGAAAATGAAACGCCATTAGCTCTATGAATTGTATGTGTTTTGTATTAAAAAACCTACAATTCACCTGAAGAGCAATTCACCTGAAGAGCAATTCACCTGAAGAGCAATTTTTCAAATTATTGCTTCGGAGCAAAAAAGATTGATACACCTTTTTTAAGAATCGAAAGCAGATTCCAAAAAGGTATCAATCAACATTGTAGCACTAGCCATTCGAAAATGAAACGCCAGTGCCTCTATGAATTGTATGTGTTTTGAATTTAAAAACCCACAATTCACCTGAAGAGCAATTTTTCAAATTATTGCTTTGGAGCAAAAAAGTTCGATACACCTTTTTTGAGAATCGAAAGCAGATTATAAAAAGGTATCAATCAACATTGTAGCACTAGCCGTTCGAAAATGAAACGCCAATACCTCTGTGAATTGTATGTGTTTTGTATCAAAAAACCTACAATTCACCTGAAGAGCAATCTTTAAAATTATTGCTTCGGAGCAAAACAGTTTGATACACCTTTTTTAAGAATCGAAAGCAGATTCCAAAAAGGTATCAATCAACATTGTAGCACTAGCTATTCGAAAATGAAACGCTATTACCTCTATGAATTGTATGTGTTTTGTATTAAAAAACCTACAATTCACCTGAAGAGCAATTTTTCAAATTATTGCTCCGAAGCAAAAAAGTTTGATACACTTTTTTTGAGAATCGAAAGCAGATTATAAAAAGGTATCAATCAACATTGTAGCACTAGCCGTTCGAAAATGAAACGCCAATACCTCTGTGAATTGTATGTGTTTTGTATCAAAAAACCTACAATTCACCTGAAGAGCAATCTTTAAAATTATTGCTTCGGAGCAAAACAGTTTGATACACCTTTTTTACGAATCGAAAGCAGATTCCAAAAAGGTATCAATCAACATTGTAGCACTAGCCATTCGAAAATGAAACGCTATTACCTCTATGAATTGTATGTGTTTTGTATTAAAAAACCTACAATTCACCTGAAGAGCAATTTTTCAAATTATTGCTCCGAAGCAAAAAAGTTTGATACACTTTTTTTGAGAATCGAAAGCAGATTATAAAAAGGTATCAATCAACATTGTAGCACTAGCCGTTCGAAAATGAAACGCCAATACCTCTATGAATTGTATGTGTTTTGTATTAAAAAACCTACAATTCACCTGAAGAGCAATTTTTCAAAAAAAGTTTGATACACTTTTTTTGAGAATCGAAAGCAGATTATAAAAAGGTATCAATCATTATTGTAGCACTAGCCGTTCGAAAATGAAACACCATTACCTCTATGAATTGTATGTGTTTTGTATCAAAAATTCAAAACACCTACAATTCACCTGGAGAGCAATTTTTCAAATTATTGTTCCGAAGCAAAAAAGTTTGATACATTTTTTTTGAGAATCGAAAGCAGATTATAAAAAGGTATCAATCAACATTGTAGCACTAGCCGTTCGAAAATGAAACGCCAATACCTCTATGAATTGTATGTGTTTTGAATTTAAAAACCCACAATTCACCTGAAGAGCAATTTTTCAAATTATTGCTTCGGAGCAAAAAAGTTTGATACCCTTTTTTTAAGAATGTATAGTATATTCCACAAAGGTATCAATCAACTTTGTAGAGCTAGCCGTTCGGAAACGACACACTAAAAGCTTTATGAATTGTATGTGTTTCTTACCGAAAAGCCTACAATTGACTTGAAGAGCAATTTTTCGAATTATTGCTCCGGAGGAAAAAAGTCTGATACAGATTTCTTACGAATTGAAAGCAGATTCCAAAAAGGTATCAACCAACTTTTTAGAGCTAGCCGTTCGAGAAAAAAAACGCCAGTACCTCTGTGAATTTTATTTGTTTTTTATCCAGCAACCTACAATTGGTAAGAAGCATAATTGGTTAAATAATTGCTTCCGAGCAAACAAATTTGAAACAGGTCGTTTAGGAATCAAAAGAAGATTTCAGAGAGTTATGAACCAATTTTGAAGCAGTAGCTGAACTACACGATAGAACTTTTATGAGTTCTTAAAGGGTAGTTGTTTTTATTTATTACTTCGGATCAAAAAGTTTACATAGAAAGTTTTCGAAAACATAATGAATAGAATATAATGAAAAGGTTACATGTTGACTTTTACGTTGTTTTAGAATATTTTTTTTTTTAATTGATAGCTTCCATATATTCCGTTTTTTGTCAAACTTATGAGAAAAATGTATGTACTGCATTTTTTAATTTTACATATCTATTCCATGGTTTTTAGATTTTAACTTTCAAAATTTTTATTTTGTCAAAATTACTAAAATAAAAATAAACTAATAAATTAATAACCATTAAAAAAAAGTTTTAAAGAATAAAAAAATTTATAGGATTTTAGTGCTTCAAGATGCCAAAAAAGAAGTCGAACCTCTCAAAAAAATCTAGGCAAGCTTACCGTGCAGATCTTAATCGTAAACAAGAATCTGCTCTTGAACGAGAAGACCGATTAAATAAACTACGTCTGTATACTAAAACAAAACGTGGTCAGGAAAGTGACGAAGAGAAACAAGCACGTTTAACACAGAACTACGTTAGAATTGCTCTATCAAGAAAAAAAGAGTCCAATATTAAAACAGACAGACGACTTGCAGATGCAGCTCAAAGTACATCGCTCAAAAGAGAGGAGGAACTCCCGTCAGATAGAATTGAACGGTTGTCAAATGAAGCTCATCACACAAGACGTAAAAGGAAATTGGAATCGGTGTCAGAGAGAGAGCGGCGACTAGATCAACAAGCAATTCGTTCGGTAGGTTATAGGGAAGCAGAAACGGAAGAAGAAAGACAGGAGCGTTTAATACAACAAAATGTTCGAACAATAAGTGTTCGAAATGTTGAAACCGACCAACAAACAAGAAATCGAAGAGCTGAAGAAAATGCACGTCATACTTTGCGTCAAATAAGCACACGCACACGCACAATACTAAATTTTAACGCAGCCTTCAATTATCATCCGGGCTTTGATTATATTGGAAATAAAAATGTGTGCATTGGAGAAATGAGCACTATATGTAGATTTTGTGATGCAATGAAATGGCCCGATGAATGTAAGGGAATGTGCTGTTTTGGTGGCAAAGTTAAATTAGATCGTTTATCTGAACCTCCAGAGCCACTTAAAACTTTATTGAAAAACTCACATCCTCTGTCAAAACATTTTTTTGACAACATTAGAAATTATAATACATTATTCCAAATGACATCATTCGGAGCAAAAGAAATTAGAGAAGGTAACTTTATGCCCACTTTTAAGATCCAAGGACAAGTTCATCATTTGATTGGAAGTATATTTCCTGCTACCGATAATCCAAAGTTTTTACAAATTTATTTTGTTTCCGACGCTGATCAACTTTCTTTACGTCAAAATATAAAGCCTAATTTAAAACCAGAATTAATTAAAATCTTGCAGAATTTATTAAACGCACACAATTCTTATCTTAGGAGTTTTAAAACCACCATGGACACTATACCGCCAGATACACCGGACTTAAAATTAATAATTCATGCCGATAGAATTCCAACAGAACAACATAGAGGCAGATACAATGCGCCCATTACAAATGAAGTCGCTGTTCTCATGATAGATGAAGACAAAGGCCGAGAGACATAGTGTTACATGGCCGCGATGAAAAATTATACAGAGTTTCGGAATTGCATAGATCTTATGACCCTTTGCAATATCCTCTTATTTTCGTAAATGGGGACAGTGGTTATTGCATCAACATACCCTTACAAGATCCAATTACAAAAGAAATGAACACAAATAAAACAGTTTCATGCATGAATTTTTATGCTTATAGAATAATGGTAAGGCAAAACCAAACAAACTACCTTCTATTTAATCGACAATTGTTTAACCAATACATTGTTGATATGATGGCAAAAATAATGTCTGAAAGGTTGAATTACATCCGCAATAATCAAAAAAAATTAAGAGCAGAGAACTATGTGCATCTTCGAGATGCTCTGAACACAGATGCGAATCTCAATCCTCAAAGTATTGGACAACAGGTTATATTACCATCTTCATTTACGGGTTCACCAAGATATATGCATGAGAAAACACAAGACGCAATGACCTATGTCAGAAAACATGGTCGCCCGGATCTGTTTATTACTTTCACAACCAATCCGGAATGGATAGAAATTCGAAATTCATTATTTGAAGGTCAATGATCTTCTGATAGGCATGATCTCATTGCAAGGGTATTTCATCTTAAACTAAGAAAATTAATTGGCATCCTAACGAAGCATTGCATTTATGGTAAAGTTCTCTGCTATATGTATAGTGTAGAGTGGCAAAAAAGAGGACTACCACATGCTCACATATTACTTTGGTTACAAACTAAAATACAACCCGAACAGATTGATTCCATAATAAGTGCTGAAATTCCCAATTCAGAACAAGATCCTTTGCTGTATGATATAGTGTGCCGGAATTTATGATCCATGGTCCTTGCGGTGAAATCAATAAGAATAGTCCATGTATGATTAATGGGAAATGTAGTAAAAACTACCCGCGAGAGTTCAATCTGGAAACACAAACGGGTGTTGACGGATTTCCAAAGTACCGAAGACGATCAACATTACAAGGCGGTCATATAGCTGTTTTAAAAACGCATGGAAGAGTTGAGGTTGATAACCGATGGATAGTGCCATATTCGCCAGTGCTTAGTCGTTGTTTTTCTGCACATATTAATATTGAGTATTGCCATTCAGTAAAGGCTATAAAATATGTATGTAAGTACATTAATAAAGGAACTGACCAAGCTACAGCAACTGTGCAATCCAATGAAATAGACTTATATTTAAATGGTCGTTATATTAGTTCCGCAGAGGCAGCCTGGCGAATCCTTGAATTTCGGATTCATGAACGCTTTCCAGCGGTAGTGCATCTCTCTGTTCATCTTGAAAATGGGCAGCGGATTTACTTCACTCCAAGTAACATAAACCAGCGACTTGAAAGTCCACCTAAAACAACTCTAACAGCATTCTTTGATCTATGTGCCAATGATGAATTTGCAAGAACACTTTTATATAATGACGTTCCATCGTACTATACATGGATAAATAACAACTTCCAGAGGCGAAAACGAGGTGAAGAAGTTCCTGGACACCCAGAAATTAAAAAAGATAGTGCGATTGGCAGAGTTTACACCGTTCATCCCAGTCTCACCGAATGTTTTTACCTTAGAATGTTGTTACACTACGTCAAAGGTCCAGTTTCTTTTTTGGCTCTTCGCACAGTTAATGGATCCATTTTACCTACGTACCAAGAGGCTTGCCGAGCGTTAGGACTACTAGAATCTGATGAACAGTGGTCCCTGACGTTGAAAGAAGCAGTTATTTCGCGATCTCCTTTCCATATAAGAGAATTATTTGTTATCATTATAATATTTTGTCAACCGTCAAATCCAATTTCACTTTGGAACGAGTTTAAAGAGTCCATGTGCGAAGATATCCTATATGAAGAGCGCCAGTTAAATCAAAATTCTGAATTAGAATTTTCTGAATATATTTTCAACAAAGGATTAATTCTTTTACAGAGAAAAATCACGTTTTTAAGTGAAAAATGTCTCAGCGATTTTAATTTAGCCATGCCAGTAATATCTGATTCCAGTGTCACGTCCCAAAACTTTAACACTGATGACTTACAAAACTACGTCTCCATGAATGAAAGCAAACTTAATTTGGATCAGCGACATACTTATGACACCATTATCGATAGTGTTTTCAACAACGAAGGCAAATTGTTATTTATCGATGCACCCGGCGGAACTGGAAAGACATTTTTAATAAATTTGCTTCTTGCAAAAGTGCGTGCTGCTAAGATGGTTGCAATAGGTGTTGCATCTTCTGGCATTGCAGCCACTCTTATGAGTGGTGGGAAAACTGCTCACTCAACTTTCAAATTGCCATTGAAGATTATACCCGAAGAGCATACAA
The DNA here is from genome assembly GCA_911387755.1 of Chrysotoxum bicinctum. Lineage (NCBI taxonomy): Eukaryota > Metazoa > Arthropoda > Insecta > Diptera > Syrphidae > Chrysotoxum > Chrysotoxum bicinctum. The sequence continues at coordinate 162,165,584 of OU426987.1, forward strand.
TCTGCCCAATACGAAAAAATGGAGCCCTAGCTAAGACACTAAAAGAGGCTGTGGTTGTGTTTTGGGATGAGTGCACTATGAGCCACAGAGCACATTTAGAAGCAGTTAACAGAACCTTGCAAGACATACGATCCTGTACGAAAGTAATGGGGGGGCTTACTTTTGTTTTATGTGGTGACTTTCGTCAAACACTACCCGTTATACCAAGAGGTACTCGAGCTAACGTTGTAAACGCGTGTCTAAAAAGTTCGTTTCTGTGGTCTAAAGTCGAAAAACTATCACTAACCATAAATATGCGCGCTGTTTTATCAGGTGATCAGAATGATTTGACATTTGCTGAAAGGTTGTTGGAAATTGGAGCTGGTACATCAGAAAGCAATATAGCTATAAGTAATGATATCGGCATAAAGGTGCAAAATCTTAATGAATTAATAAATAACGTTTATCCAGATATTAAAAATGTAATGTCAAAGGGGTTTGAGTATCTGTGTGAGAGAGCTATAATAACACCAAAAAATTCATCTGTAGATGAAATTAATGAATTGATTTTACAAAAGTTCACTTCGGAAAGTACAACGTTCCGTTCCATCGACAGCGTAGTAAATACGGATGATGCAGTGCACTTCCCATTGGAATTTTTGCAGAGCCTAAATCCTCCTGGAGTTCCATCGCATATGCTCTTTATTAAAATTGGCTCTCCAATAATATTGCTTAGGAACCTTGATCCACCCAAATTATGTAATGGGACAAGACTCCGAGTAATGGGTTTCAAAAGTAATGTAATTGAAGTTAAAATTTTAACAGGACCTTCAGCCGGTGAAAATGCCATTATACCGAAGATTCCAATTATTCCATCAGACTACCCATTCCAGTTCAAAAGACTACAATTTCCAGTTAAAAATTGTTTTGCTATGACAATAAAAAAAGCCCAAGGTCAAACTTTTAAATGTGTGGGGATTGATCTCAGAGAAGAATGTTTCTCGCATGGTCAGTTGTATGTTGCTCTATCACGCGTTGGTAGAAGAGACGCACAGCATATTCTTTTGTCAGCGAATGAGAAAACACCTAATATAGTATATCCTGAGGTATTAAATTAAGTCAACACTCTTACTTTATCTGCGCCCTCTCTCCGGCACTTTCTTCTAAGTAATTAAATCATGTAAGTAAAACATCAACAAACATTACATCAAATATTTCACAATTGTTAACATTGTAATCGAAATAAGGTAAAACGCATCTAATTCAATCAGAAATTGCTTTTCGCAATTTAAAACATAAATTACGAGTATTATTTCAAAACTCTTCTCTTACACTTTTGAGAATTTTAAGTAAAACAAAAAAAAAACTGTTAAAAGCTGCTAAAATGATGTTAAAGATTTGTCTAAAGGCTAAATTTGAAGTTTGGGATGACCTTTATCTATTTCTTATGATTTTCAAACTATAAGTTAAACCTAAAAATTATAAAAAAATCAATTTAATTTGGAAAAGAACAAAATTATGATTGGAATAGTTGACTTTTTATTTGTTTCGAAAAAAACTTCGCTTTTTAAGTACACAAAAGTGTAGGAAATAACAAGTTTTGATAAATTTTAGCTAAATACATAAATGAGAGCCCTTCTAAAGAACACTTTCCCATACTTAACTCATATTTCGAAAAAAAAGGAATAGAGATGACAGTTAAGCGCTATAAAAACAATTATTTGAAATTAGACTTTTTCGTTAGTTGAAACTTATGATTGAACCGAATAGCAGAAATTTTATCAAAAACTTTGCTAAGCCTAAATTATATGAGTATCTTAAAATTTGGCTTTTTTTATAATAAAAAATATAAAGATTATTAAATTTTTATTGCAGAAGCATGGACCCTTACACACTCAAGCAAAAAGTCTTAAAACTAATTTTTCAACTTGAATCTGCTGTAATGTACCTATCTATCAGATTATCTATCCGACGGGCAGAGCATAAAAATGCCATAGGTTTTCTGCCATAAATGAGAAACACTTTGTATAACTAAAATGAATCTGATTTTATTTTCCAATTTTTCATGCTTATATACTAGTTGCTTACAAATATTTTATTGCTTACAATACTTTATTATTTACAAATACTTTATTTACAAATAATAAAAATAGAACTTAATATTGTATCTTAATATCTAGTGTCATATGTTACACATTTGAGTGAACTACTTAGAGTTCAATACTGTTAGTCATTGTTTGTTTGTGTCAGCAGTTTAGGTTTAGGTGGGTCAGTCATAGTCATCGTCGTCGAAGTCATTGTGTGCATCGTGTGCAGGTTTCGTTTTCGTTTTCGTTTGTTTTTGTTTTTATTTTATTTGTTTGTAATGTTTTCGTTTAGGTTGTCTCGTAGGGTTGAGGTAGGTTAAGTAGCTACACTACACCATCACCCTTAAGCGGAAAATTATTTGAAGAATAATTTTTCAAGAAAAAATTTTAATTGGACTGGTCTCAAAAGCTGCAACATATGACGTGGTTATGTTATTATGGAAGTAAAATTTGTGTATACATGTTAATATCTAATATTGTTTCAGATAACTATTTCTATTCTTTTATATAATATATTTCTTAAGGCTATTATTGTGGAGTTTTTTATGTTCCCCATTTATATTTATTACTGAATTGACATTGTTTGTTTCAATTATCTTATATGGTCCATGGTAAGGACTTTGCAATTTCTTTTTACTTTCTAATCTTACAAACACTAAATCTCCTAATTTAAAATTTGAAACATTCGTACTTTTTTCGTATTCTAATTTTCTTTTCTTTTTAACATTTTCTATAATTGTATTCGTTTTTGTTATTGCGTGCTTAAGTCTAATCTTGAGTTCATTTACATAGTTTTCTAGATTATACACTTTATTATTTGAATTTATTACATCTTTTGGTAGGTAGGATAGTTTTCCAAAAATTAATTCGTATGGTGTGTAATTAGTGTCAACATGTGGTGTTGTGTTATATGAGAATGTGTAATACGGAACCCAGGTGTCCCATTCATGATCTTCGGTAAAGTTTAAAATAAATTCATTTAATGTTCTATGGTTTCTTTCTAGTGAACCTATACTTTGATGATGATATGGAGCTGAATAGATTGGTTTGATTTTTAACATTTCACAAATATTTTGCATTAACTCATTTTTAAATTCAGTTCCGTTATCTGATTTGAGAATTTTAAAACAGCCATATTTCAGAATGAATTGTTCTACCAATGTTTTGGCTATGGTTTTCGCGTCTTTACTTTCGATAGGGTGTTCAACAACATATTTGGTTAGTTCACATTGCATTGTCAATATATGTATATCTATATCCATTTGATATTCTAAGAGGTCCTACTGTATCTATTTGCACAGTTTCGAAACTAGTCGTTGGTGTATCTGTTATGGTCATTTTTTCTTTAATATGTCGTGTCTGTTTGTTTTTAGTACAAAGCTCACAAGCGTTGACAAATTTCTTAACCATTTGTCTCATATTTTTCCAAACATATTTTTGTTTAAGTTTAGTTATTGTTTTTCGTATGCCTAAATGTCCTCCATGTGGTGTATTGTGGTAATCTTTTATGATATTGAATTTTTCTTTATTATTATTTATTCTTTTAGGGGGTTTATATATTAATATATTCATGGGCGAGTGTCTTTCATCAGGTTGCAACCTATTATAAATATCTTTTAATTTTTCTTTTTCTACATATTTAAATATTAAATCTTCTTCACTAAGCGCTATTTCTTCAACGGGTACCCTTTTTAATTCTGATACTAACTTCTCCAGAGTCGAAACTTGTTTCGCTGGATTATCGCTGCATCTCACAATAACTTCTTTTTCATTTATTTCAATACTAGTATTTTTTCTTTTATTATTTCTCGCTATTTCAAATCTTAAGTTTTTCATATTTCTGACGTTAGAAATGGACGTACAATCCCACATATGAAGGTAGCTAGTCTTCTGTTGAGATATGTAGTTCTCCTTTATAATATTATTATTCTTAGTGGCAATATTCTTTGCCATACCCCTTGTTATTGCCATGATCCGCTCCTTGGAGTCGCAATCACTTTGGCTCTTATTATTATCATTGTTTACCAACATGGATTTTAAAATGTCACTGTCAATTTTTATCCTTGAAAGTGCATCGGCATTTGTATTTGATGTTCCTTTTTTATAAACTATCTCAAAGTCGTAATCCGATAAATCTATTCTAATTCTCGTTAATTTTGACGATGGGTTTTTATGTGAAAATAATGAAACTAGTGGTCTGTGATCTGTTACAACTATGAATTTTCTTCCATAGAGATAAGGTCTAAAAAAATTAATACCCCAGTGGATAGCTAGTAATTCCTTTTCTATTATCGGTTTGTTTATATCATGTTTTTGTAAGGATTTGCTAGCATATGATATTGGTAAATCATGACCTACTTCACCTTGTGATAGTACCGCACCTAATGCAAAATCTGATGCGTCGGTGGTAACGATAAATGGTTTATTAAAGTTTGGATATTGTAAAATTGGAGGGTTGACTAATTTCTTTTTTAAGCATCTGAAAGCTGATTCACATTCGTTTGACCAAATGAAAGGTTGATTCTTTTTAAGGAGGGAGTTTAAACTTTTTGCAATTCCAGCAAAATTAGGTATGAACCTTCTGTAGTAGTTGCAGAAAGCTACAAATCGTCTTACCTCGTCTGCATTCGTAGCTATGGGATAATTTTCTATTGTTTAATATTTAGAGGGATCAGTTTGAATGCCCTTGTTTGTTATTAAATTCCCCAGTATATGACTTCGGATTTAAGAAAATGACATTTGCTAGCATTTAGTTTTAGGTTATATCTTCTTAATCTGTCAAAAACATGGATTAGATTTTGGTTGTGATGTTGTATGCTACAACCAAAGATAATTATATCGTCTATATATAGAAATGCTTCTGATTCTAAACCACTAAGTGCTATCCTTAACATTCTTTGGAAACTATTTGAAGATATTTTTAGTCCAAATGGTAGTCTTTTGAACTGATAATGTCCATCTGTTGGTGAAAAAGCAGTCAAAGGCCTTGATTCCTCCTTTAATGGTATTTGGTGAAAAGAACTTGTCATGTCAAGTGTGGAAAAATACCTTGCTCTACCTAGTTTATCGAGAACATCGTCTATTCTTGTCAGTGGAAATTTATCATTAACAATCTTGTTGTTCAATTTCCGGAAATCTACTACTAAACGCCATTTTTTTACATCTTCATCACTCTTCTTTGGTACTAAAAGCAAAGGAGAGTTGTATGGACTAACTGAATGTTCAATAATATCATTATTCAAGAGTTCTTCCACCTGTTTTTTTATTTCTAAATTTTGTGTCTGAGGGAGTCTGTAATTTTTGATGTATATTGGATTTTCATCAGTAATGTTAAGTCTTTGAGTGTAGAAATTGTTAGTGGTAAGCGATTCATCCTTGAGATGAAAAATGTCTTGATATTTCTCACATATCTGTTGTATTGTTGTTTTCGTATTTGTATCCGTTTGTGCAATTTTAAGTTCTTTTAATAGTTTTGGTAATCTGTTGGAACTATATTTAGTCTTTGTTTGTAGTATATTGTAATTGTCTAAGCTCTCTATCTCTGGTTCTAAGTTTTTAATTACAACTTCATAATCGTTTATATTTAGTAATTTTATGTGACATCTACCATTGGCTGGTATTATCGAATTGGCTATAAAGACTCCATTTTCTATTTCTTTGTTCAGAATTACACTATCATCGTTGACTGTTAGGTTTATAGGATAAATTTGTTCTGTTCTGGGTGGTATTTTAAATGATTTGCTAAGTGATGTGAAAATAGGTGTGACTATTTCATTTTCTTCTATAATACTAGTTAATGTATATGTTTCATAATCTATTTTACACATGTATTTTGTAAGAAAATCTCTGCCTAAAATACCATCAGTTGAGATAGGAAAATTACTTTCAACTATATGAAAATCGTGAGATATCGTATTGTTTGCAAATTTGAGACTTAGTTTTTTCGTACCTAATGATAGAATCTCTTCTTTGGATATTCCTGTGAGTCTGCATCTTTCGTTAGTTAGGCTATCTATGTCTATATTATCTTCCTTATATATTGATATGTCTGCACCCGTGTCTATTAGAAATGTTTGTTTTTGATTAAGTTTTGTTAAATATACACTAACAAAATTTGTTATCTTACTTGAAAAGTTGAGAACTATACATTTTGGTATCCCGGAGAATCGCCGTATGCAATTTCCGGACCATACCCGTTTCCCTGATTGTTGACAATGTTAACTCTGTTGTTTGTGAATCCATTTCTATTGGGATTTTGAGTGGCACTATAATTTGGTCTTTGTTGGTTATTGAAGTTATTATTCTGATAATTTCGTTGTTGGTAATTGTTTTGGTATCTATGACTGTCTTGTTGTCGTTGGTTTGAAAAATTCTGTCTATAATTTTTATGATTTGGTTGTTGGAAATTTTTTCTTTGTATGTTATAGTTTGTGCGTCCTCTACTATAGTTAAATCGGTTATTATACCCCTTTCTCACGAACATCATTTGATTTGAACTTGTATCTTTCTCAAGCTCGAGGGATAGATTAATTGCTGTGGTTAATGTTTTTGGTTGGGCGGCGAATAATGTTGGTTTTATGTTTTCATTAATGCCGTTCTTGAAAACAGTGAGTGCATAACTTTCGTTAATTTTTGTTATAACTTCTTTTTCTGCATTGGTTGCATTTGTGGCTAATTCTTCTAATTGCAAATTATTTAGATCTGATATCAGAGAGATTATTCTGTCTTTATAAACAGTGATGGTTTGGTTCCCTTGTGTGATCTGTGCTAATTTTGTATGGACTTGCGATATTGTAGTTGTGTTTTTGTATTTTTCTTTTAAGCTTTTAGTAAGAGCGTCCAAAGTTTCAAATTTTGTTGCAAACCCTAACGCAGTTTTTACGTTTTGCGATAATTTTACATGAAATATGAAATTTATAAATTCAATTTTTGCCGTATCTTTCAGAGCATCATACATTATATTTGCTAGTGTTAAAAATGCATCAAGCTCTTTGAAATTTCCCGTGAAAATTGGGACAATTTTCATTGCAGATTCAATGTTAAAATCCGACATTTTTGTTTGTTTGTTTATATTCGTTTCTATTATATTTTTTACTAATTGGTATTTTTGTGTAAATTTGTCTATAAGTAAATTGTGACTTGTGTCTAATTTTTCTATTTTAGAATTTTCTATAAGAAATTCTTTCTTTAGTGTTTTTATTTCTTCTAGTTTATTTAACCAAGTGTTTTCTTTGTATCCTCTACCTACATTTTTTTTTTATGTTTAAGTGTATATTCTCTAGTGCTTCAATTATCTCTTCCATTGGTTTAATTTTAAAAACTTTTTTTTTTTTTTTTTTTTTTTTTTTGTTTTTTTTTTGTTTTTATACTGTATTTAAATTATTTCTAGTTACAAATTTTTTTTTACATAATTTTTAAAATAGTTATGAATTTTGATTACCAAAAATATTATATTACTATTAATATGATTATGATTAGTATAAAAAATTTATTCTAAATTTAAACCTTCTTTAATTTTGTTTTCTTTTGGTTTGGTTACCAAAGGTGTTTTCCAGTTCATTTTAAAACAATATTTCCAATTAAGACTGTATTTATACTATTTAATCTTACTTTGTTCTTAACATAGTTCTTGTAATAATTATTAATTTTGTTTGCCACGTATAAAATAAATAAAATTATTGCTGCTGTAAAAGCTGCGATTTTGAAGGGATCTTCTTTGTCATTAACTATGACATTCTCCTTAACGTTATTATTTCCCATTATATAAAAAAAATGTATTATTTATTTAAGTCGTTTCGGACCACTTATTTTTGGAGTAGGAGTGTATTGTGGTGCTCCCACAACTGGACCTGGTATGTATTTTTCAGACATTCAGAGATTCAGATATTCGAATCTGGGCAGGATCGCCATGTAATGTACCTATCTATCAGATTATCTATCCGACGGGCAGAGCATAAAAATGCCATAGGTTTTCTGCCATAAATGAGAAACACTTTGTATAACTAAAATGAATCTGATTTTATTTTCCAATTTTTCATGCTTATGTACTAGTTGCTTACAAATATTTTATTGCTTACAATACTTTATTATTTACAAATACTTTATTTACAAATAATAAAAATAGAACTTAATATTGTATCTTAATATCTAGTGTCATATGTTACACATTTGAGTGAACTACTTAGAGTTCAATACTGTTAGTCATTGTTTGTTTGTGTCAGCAGTTTAGGTTTAGGTGGGTCAGTCATAGTCATCGTCGTCGAAGTCATTGTGTGCATCGTGTGCAGGTTTCGTTTTCGTTTGTTTTTGTTTTTATTTTATTTGTTTGTAATGTTTTCGTTTAGGTTGTCTCGTAGGGTTGAGGTAGGTTAAGTAGCTACACTACACTGCTCCATTAAATGAGTTTGAGAAAAACGTAGCCCGCATAGAATTTTTTAAGCAAGCTTACATTGGCTTGCAAAAGTCAATGGAAGCAGCAGGTTAGTTGATATTTTTATGTAATGGTTTGCTTAAAGTAAAAAGAAAATTATAAGCGAATAAATTAAGTTCATTTAAAATTTTAAATGAGTTCTACTCCATGTTGCGTCTTGACAAGTTAAAATAGTAGTAAATTTCACTTGAACTTATTTCGTTCCACTTAAAGTTTTTTTTATAACTGATGAAACCAACAGTCGTAAATGGGCGAAACACACTATGGAGTATTTAATTCGTTTTTGTATTTTGTTATTTTAAGGAGATTTGGGATCAGTAAAGCAAGAAAAAGCAATTCAAGAAAAAGAACAAAATAAAATCCCCGAAACAAAACTGCAACGCAATAAACAATGGCCATACCAACGACAACAACAACTACGTTGTCAGAAAAAATACAAAGAACAAAAACAAGATGAGCAACCAAAAGAAGGTTCCAACAGTAGTTATTCGCGGGATGAGTTAATGGAGCTCTCGAGTTGCTCTTTGGTCAATTTTGAGGATGACATTTTCGCGTCATCCCAAGAAAAAGAACATAACAACGATGAAAATGAAAATAATAAAAATGAAGTAGTAGAAACACAAAGTGATGACTAGAGCAAAAGCATGCTTTTAAATTTTATTTTACCTTTTGTTTTTCTTCATTTAATTCAATTAAAACGCATTCTTTTCTTTTTATTTTTTATCTGTATATATATTTCGAGGACTTATTTGCCTCATCATCAGTAGCTAAAAATAAATACATGCGTTTTTCATTAACATAAATATATACGAAATTTAATTATATATAAAAAAATTACCAAAATTATTTTATAGAAAATTATTTGATAACAATCTGTTTTTTTTTTTAATATTAGACATTTGTTTTTGAAATTAAAAAATTAAAAATCATTGAACAAATTTTCAGATTGTTATCAAATAATTTTCTATAAAATAATTACGGAGTCTTTCAGAAATATTATTAAAATCGATTTAGAATCTACAGGCAAGTACTTTTTTCAATCAATTTTATGAAAATGAAAAACAATTAAAATAAAGTAACTAAAGAAGCCCAAAACGAAGAAACAACAGATAGTGATAACTACGGCAAAAAAAAATATGCTCTAAAAAAAGTTTGAAGCGCTTAACATACATATGTTAATGGTGCATTTATGCTTCAATTAATATTCTTTTTCAATGTTTACAAATGGTAATCAATACTTAATCTGTTTAGTTCACCTATTCTACGTGTGCATGGTATGCAAAAATATTCATTTTGGCTGAAATATGCAAAAACATACCCCAACAATTTGTGGTTTGATATATCATGTAACTGTAAAGGGGTTTCGCGAATAAATTTTCCTCGGAATATTTCCCGTTTACCTTAGGGTAGGTGAATGATGCTCTAGAGATTCTCTCAGAATTTGTTAGTATCTCAAATAAACTTTCTAGGATAAGTAGTTGTTATTTCAAAGGATTTTCTGTGCGAAAGAAATTTTCTCCACAAGAACCCGGCAACGCCGGGTATTTTACGCTAGTTTTATATAAAGTTTAAAATCATGACGCCTGAACAAATGTCAAGCATAGTAGCTAATCTGATAGCGGAATCCACGGCTGGATTAAAAAAGGAAATAGAAAGTTTAACGAATCAGTTATCTTCACTTTGCCCCCGAGATAATATTGAGCCTTATAAGGATATCACAATAGATCCTACAATACCAGGAGGGGAAGGGTTAGAAGTAGCAAAATGTATACCGCAGTTTGATGGGGATAATTACATTTCTTGGCGCACAGCATTAATAAATGCTATGAAAGTATATGAGGGATGCAAGGGTGGTGCTAGGTATTATTCAGTAGTGAATATTGTTAGGAATAAAATTATAGGCAAGGCAAATGACGTATTAACAAGTCATGGGACACCTTTGAATATTGACGCTATAATAGGACGATTAGACTTGACCTACAGTGACAAAAGACCAGTGCATATGCTAGAGACGGAATTAAGTGGTATGCGACAGGACAAAAAAAACCTTGCAGGAATTTTACGACGAAGTGACTAAAGTGATGACCTTAATTATTAATAAGACCATAATGACTTATGGCCCTAGAACCGCCGAAACCGAGTGTTTGACTGACAGAGCTCGAGACAATGCACTAAGAATCTTCGTTACAGGGTTAAACCAACCAACTAGTAACATTGTATTTTCGCTCAACCCCGGAGATCTTCCGAACGCACTTGCTAGAGCACAAGAGATAGAGACGAATGAAAATCGAATAAGAAGTCTCATTGAAAGGCCCACATTAAGACAGATAACTCCTAGACATATACCACAGCCCAATAATTTAAGAACACATCATTTTCCCCAAAATAATTTTAATCATAACCACCGCAATTCACCAAGGATGGACATGTCGAGTGGAAATTTCGTTCCTCAACGACAATACCAACATAATAGGCCACAATGGCAAAATTCTAACTATAACAATTTTAGAAACTCAAATAACCATTTTAATAACGCAACACGGGATAACAATAATCCATTCAAAAGAGATCGACCGAACAGTGCTCAATTACCTGTGGTCAAAGTCCCTCGTTTGAATAATCTAAGTGAAAGTCAAAATTTTTTAGATTAAGGCACGACTTACCTTATATTAAAAGAACGGATAGTAAGTCGGGTAGAATATTTAACATTCTAATAGATACAGGTGCCACGCATAGTTACGTAAAACCTGGCATGTTCCCAAATAAAACATTAGACATCCCTTCTCAAGTAAAAAGTGTTCATGGGACCACTATTATTAAAAAATTTCAAGAAATACACATTTTAGGAGTCAAAGAAAGGTTTTTCGAATTAAACGAACTAAATGATTATGATGCCATCATTGGTATAAAACTATTACGCAAGGTAAAAGGTAATATAAATATAAGGGACTCGACATTAGAATATGATCAAGGCATAATACCTTTACTATTCAATGATCAATTGATTAACAATTTAGAGATTAATCTAGAAAATAATAATAATAAAGGAAAGCTGAAAGAAATTTTAAGAAAGTATCAGGGAGTGTTTACGCAAAACCCTAATTTTTTGCCATATAATACGAGCATAAAATGTAGCATAGATACTACAAATGACTCTCCCATATGGACGAAAGGTTACGCTTATCCACAATCGGTAGCAAAGTTTGTGAATAAGGAAGTAGGAAATCTCCTTGCAAACAATATTATACAACCTAGCAGAAGCGCATACAATTTTCCTGTATGGGTTGTAGATAAAAAGGGCCTTGACGAAGACGGCTCAAAGAAACATAGATTAGTGATAGACTACAAAAAATTGAATTCTTTCACTAAAACGCAAAAATACCCAATGGCTGATACATCAGTTATTTTAGCCAACTTAGGAAAGGCAAGATTTTTCACAACCTTGGACCTTCAAAGTGGATTTCATCAAATCCTAATGGAACAAGATGATAAAGAAAAAACAGCATTTAGCGTTAACAACGGGAAGTATGAGTTCCTCCGAATGCCCTTCGGATTGAAAAATGCACCGGCAATTTTTCAAGGAGCTATGGATGACATACTCCGTGATTACATTGGCAAATTTTGCCACGTTTATATCGATGATGTAATAATTTTTTCGGAAACTGAAGAAGAACATTTAGCACATATTGAGGAAATAATTAAAGCTTTAAGTGTGGCAAATATGTGTATCTCTAGTGAGAAATCGATGTATTTTAAGACAGAAGTAGAATTTTTAGGATACATAGTATCCTCCAACTGTATTAAAATGGATCCAAAGAAAACAAAGTGCATCGAAGAATTTCCACAACCCACGACTTTACGTCAGCTAAGATCTTTCCTAGGATTATCCGGTTACTACCGGAAGTTTTTAAGAAATTACGCAATGATTGCTTAGCCGCTTACAAAATACCTTAGAGGAGAAAATGGCCGTACAGGTCAAAATAGTAGTAAAAAAATTGCAATCGAATTTGATAAAGAAGCTATTAAAGCATTTAAGACTATGAAAGATAAATTATGTGAGCAAATTACATTAAATCAACCTGATTTTAATGCTCAGTTTGAACTTACGACTGACGCTAGTAACTCAGCCATAGGCGCAGTACTTAGCCAAGCGAACAAACCAATTACTTTCATAAGTCGAACTCTAAGCAAAACAGAGGAGGACTACGCGACAAACGAAAAGGAGCTACTCGCTATCGTTTGGGCGCTTAAAAATCTAAGAAATTATTTATACGGTGTAAGTGGAATTCGCATATATACGGACCACCAACCACTGACGTTCGCAATTGGTGACAAAAACCCTAACGCAAAGATTAAAAGATGGCGGGCATTCATAGAAGAATACGCTCCCGAAATTACGTATAAGCCAGGAAAGGAAAACGTTGTAGCCGACGCTCTTAGCAAGCAGAACTTAAACATGATGAGCGACGTTGAGCCATCAATTAATGGGACAATTCATAGTGCAGAGAGCAACCCCTTACCAGATATTAAAAGAGTAAACCAGAGGGTTAATAGTTATAAATCGCAGTTTATTATAAACGAAGCCCTAAATAATAATGTAATATCAAAAGAAATTCACCCAAATTACTGGAGGCATACAATTTTATTTAAAGATTTTGAAATTTTAGAAAAAATCAAACATATTACCAAAAAAGGTCTTACTGTAGGTATATATAGTACCGAAGAGACATTCTTTAAAATAAAAACCAAACTATTACACGAATTCCCAACAGTAAAGTTTATATTTTGCAATAAGATAGTAGAGGATATTACCAGTAAAAAAGAACAATTAGAAATAATCACAGTTGAACATAATAGAGCTCATAGACAAGCTAAGGAAGTGTACAAACAAATTGTAAACAAATATTTTTGGCCGAACGCATTCAAACAAATTCTTGGAATTAATGCTGCATGCGAAATTTGCAAGAAAAATAAATATGAGAGACATCCCAACAAGCAACCAATTGGAGAGGCTCCAATTCCTGAAGAAGGAGGAGAGCGCGTACACGCAGACATTTATTACTGCGACAATGCAAGCTTCCTAACAATGGCAGATCCATTTTCTAAATATTTGATAACCACTCAAGTAAATTCTAAAATAGAAGCTAAAGATAGGATGATAGAAATATTGCCAATATTCGGTAACGTTAAAACCCTCATAACTGATAACGAGAAAGCATTTTGCTCACCTTCTGCACAATGTGCATATAATCTTTTAAATATTAATCATAAAACAACACCACCCGCCCACTCTAAAAGTAATGGAATTATAGAAAGAATCCATTCAACTCTTACAGAACTCATAAGGATAGTTAAATAATCGACACATCTAACAGACATAAAAGACATCATGCCTCTAGCCGCAAAAAAAATATAACGAAACGATCCACACGGTGACTGAAAAACGACCTACAGACATATTCCACAATTATAAAGGTGACGTAGAAACTAAGGATAAAATCCTTTCTCATCAACAAAAAACGATAGGACATTTTAACAAAAATAGGAAGAATAAAATATACCTACAAAGAAGGGGAAATAATTTTTGTAGATACAGGTCAGAGAAGAAGTAAAAATAAACCATTATATGTTAAAAAGAAAGTTAAAACAGACTCAGGGAATATAGTGATAGATACAAACAATAGACGGATTCATAAAGATAACATAAGAAATTAACCTTACAGATGACGCTTTTAATCTTCATACTAGTCGCCACGACAATGGCATATCAAATAACGGAATATTCTGATGATGAATACATTTTGATAGAAGATACAACAGCAGCAGTTTACGAGGACACCAACGAACTTTTCCACGTCATTAATCTAACATCATACACAGAAATTTTAGGTGACATTCCGATAGATAATAAACCTTCTAACGAATTAAAACAGGGTTTAGAGACAGCAAACAAACTATTGAGTCAATTACTAATCAGAAATAGGGAAAGAAGAGGAATAAACGAGATAGGAACGCCATGGAAGTGGATATCTGGTAGTCCAGACCACGACGATGCTATCAGAATAGAGCTCAAACTACAAGAATTAATTGCTTCTAATAACAAACAAGTAGTCATAAATATGCAACTGTTCAACCATTTGACAAAGCTGAATAGTGAATCAAACACTAAAGAAAGTAAAAATATTAAAATTGTTAAGTACATAATAGTAGAATTAAGAGAAATTATAAACACAATTAATCTAAGTAAGTCAAATATTTTAAATACTTTAATCTTAAATTTGGATGAAATACGAAACATAATGCAAAACGAAAAAGTGAAAGTATCCATAACAGATGCATTAGATGCATCTGAATTTCAAATTGTCCAACAAAATGAAATAATTGTTGTATATATCAAATACCCTAAAGTATTTGCTTTATGTAATCATTACAAAACTAGAAGTAATAATGTAAATGGTGGACAAATAATTATACCAAAAGAATTAATTAGATATCATAAAAAGTTTTACGAAACCAGTTGTAAAAAAGAATTGAATAATGATTTTTGCCTTATCATAAAAACACCAAACTGTTTGACAGAATTGCCTAATAATTTAGAAGCTAATTGTACAAAAATAAAAGAAAGAAATGAACCCATAGAAATAATAAGCGAAGGAAATATTGTTATTACCGGATCACATATAATAAATAATAAAGAGGTATCAGGAATTAATTTAATCCAATTTGAAAGGAATATTACAATAGATAATAAGACATATGTTAACTCAAGAAATGAAATATTGGAACATATTAAATTTAGCAAACCATCAAAAATAAAAATAATTGAATATATAAACTCATTTGATTTAGACTTAAAATACACTAATGCTGATTATATTGAACCATATTTATCAGAAGTAAAAGAACACCCTGTATTGTGGGGTTTATCAATTAATTTTTTTATAATTGTATCAATATTTGCTATTATCAAAGCATATAAGTATTACCAAGTTTTCGAAACGAAACGTGCAAACCAAGACATCATTGAACTCATGGAGGAAACCGAAACCAGAGCAAACATGTTAATTCAAGAAAGATTGGGACAATCTTCTATTGACTAAGGGGGGAGTTAACACCCGCATTTGATGACTAATAATCCAAGCAAGCCATTCCAGAAAATATCTGAATTTCTCATCAACAATCTCATCAGTAGACATAAACAAAAACATCCCTTATGGATGATTTATATTAAACAAACCAAATCATGGATTCTGCCTACAAAGCACGATCCCACGATTCAATATATTAAACAAAGTAAGGAATTGCCTACGAAGCATTATCCCATCATCTCAGAATAGATTGGCAATATCATTGGCTATCGATCACATCATCGGTGGACAATATATACGAGTTGAGCTTCGATTGACATCATTCTTGGTTTGGCAGGCAACGAGTCCAGTTTATATTAACTTAGTAATTAATTTTTGTAAATTGTGAAATAAAGTTTTTTAAAACTTCCAACATAGAGTCAGAGTCTTAATTTGACATAAAAGACATAACACGACATGAACGTGGTAGTATGACAATAACTAACTAATTGGACGTCTCAGAATTTAAAATATTTCAAAATGAAGATTTAATTGTATTTTTTTTTAATTCCCTATAATTGAAAAAAATTGTAAACTTTATAAAGCTAGGGCCATAGGCCAAACAGATGGAAAATTAGTTATAGAAAAGAAATTTCGAAATGTAAGATGAATACGAGTATATTAATGTTAAGAATTTTAAAATAGAATTAAGATATAATTTTTGTAAATTAGCATATAATGAAACATGTTTATCAAACATACTTAATAATAAGAAAGCGATATATAATAAAATAAAGGAAAAGAATTTAGATTTAGAAATAATAAATATGGAGCAATATTAGTATCTGCAAAACACATCGTGGACAACTCAACAATAAATTTTCAAAACATAACCACAATCGATGGACAAATTAATAACAACCAAGCATCCTTAAAACAAAACTATCTCAAAGCATATACGATAGACAAATATGAAATGAAGTCTCAAGCAGTCCCATCATTACATTATTTACACTATTGGTTGTAATAGTTATATAGTTATAGAAGCGGGACGTTCTTCTTAAACAAAGAGGGGAGTTAACGTCGAAGTATTAATTTACAACCCCATACAAATGACATTCAATTGTGTCAGAATGAATTTCATTTAAACAAGTGTCGACAGAACCGGAAAGAATTTATAAACAAAGGGACATATAGCCACGTACAAGAAATCAAGATCGAAGGAAGTCAATCATGGATGAAATTGATATTCCTGGGTTCCAAGCTCCAGACTCCAGAAGATGACGTCGTCTTTTCCTAAAAGAACCATAAGAAGAAATAAGTTAGTTTTAAGTAGCAGCTCAAGATATACTTTCGAAGAAGTAAGTTTAAGTTTTAAACTCTAACCCCCAGTTTCACAGTGAGAGTTTAAACTTAAGATCTGCTGAAACTGAACTGGAGTTTAAATTTGAAGTTCAACTCTTCCGGTTTCACAGTCTTATCTGAACTTCATTTCATTAAACGTAGTTTAAGTAAATTGTTTTCTCTTTCTATCTGAATCAAAGAAAAAACAATCAAGGAAAGTTTGTATTGTTTCAGTTGTGACCTGTGAAAGGAAACAAAAATTAAAAATGATAATAAATTATATTTTCAATTGTTTGAAGGGGTTGTCGAACTGAGATTTAAACGGCAGAATAGTGTCGTTTAACTTAAACTACAGAATGAACTCTGTTCAAGGACTGTGAAACCAAATTTATTGTTGAACTGAAGTTTAAACCAGTGGGGTTTAAACTTCCACTGTGAAACTGGGGGTAAGAAATAAGTTGAAAGATTAAAGTGATCTTGAAAATAAAATAAACTTTTTTAAAACTTATTCGATGTAAGAAAAAATATAATTTAATATCAAGATTGTGGTGAACCTCGCGTATTCATTTTTTTCAATGATGTGTATAGGACATGTTACACAATCGATGTGACTTACTGGCTGAGTGCTTGATGCGAAAACATTAGACCACGATCAGTAGGTCAGATAATGAATAGATACTCAAAAAAAAAAATTGCTTTGTTAACAACGAATATAAACAAAATTACATTCAAGAGTCCATCTGAATTGATACTACCTATCCCATACCTACATACATATACTAATATTCAAAACCCAACACAGCAGTATTGTTTTCATGCACGCAATGTTTTAATTTTGATTTGCTTAGTCAGTAGAGGGTGGAGTAATTATTTAGAGATTACTATCTATCTATGGGTGTTCATTCATATCATCCGGAAGTATCTTAAAAATATTCCTAGGAAAATACTGATGGATTAGTTAGATTCTATACTTTCGACTGTAAATGCGAGAAGGTACATACCTTTTCATTTTAAATCGGTTTCTGTGTTTATTTAAAATTCAAGCTGAAGTTTTATTCAAAGTGATTGAAGTGGTTGAAGAGAACAGACAATTTCAAATAATTGACCGAAATAGTTTATTTTACGCTACAGTATGCAATATAAAATAATATTAAATCTTATACGGATTGTTTCATTTCAAATTTTATTTATTGGCGGTATTTGTGAAAAAGGCGATTTCGGTAAATAATACTTTCTCAATGTTTTAACTATATTTGTATTGTTATGAAATAATGACTGTAAATTTTTACTAAAAGTCTGAGCTTCATAGACGGCATACAAATTGTTTATTTTTTAAAAAGGCAATAGTGCGGGTATGTTGATAAAAAATCAACGGCTAAAATTGAGTGCTTTCTAAATTGAGTGTTTTCTTTTAATTATTAAATCAAAGCATCCACATAGTAGTACCTCTTGGCATAATGGTAAGTTCGTTGGACTGTCATGTGGAAGGTCTCGAGTTCGATTCTCAGCCGCTGCAAGAAAGTTTTTTTCAGGGGTGTACTGCCTCTTGCGAGGAATTGACAAATCCTCTAAGAGTATCTCTTGTTATGGAAAGTGCTGCTCATTAGCCGTTCGGAATCGGCAGAAAATTGTAGGTTCCCTCCGGTTCTGGTAACACGCACACAGGAATGGTTGAGAGTTGTAAGTCACTAGGTCCTGGTTCACTTCGAGCTGTTGCACCACCAAATTTATAATTTTTTTATATATCCACGCGATTGAAGCCAGTCACAACATTCAACTTTTTTCCTAATTATAAATAGATTGGAATTTATACCTCCCTCTAAGCAGAAGGAGTTATATCTTTGTACAGGGTGGCGCACCAATTGTGGTACAATAAGAAATTCAAATAACTTTTTTTTTAATCGATGTATTTCATTTATTTTTTTTTTATTGGTTAGAAAATTAAATTTTATTTTAAATAGTTAGTTGTTTTTAAAGATTATTGGCCGCAAATGACCTCCACGCTGTCCCACGCATATGCGGCACCTGGTCAAAAAATTATTCATTGCGGCCTGAAGAGTTGAAGTTGGGATCGCCTCAATTATTGTCGTTATGGACTGCTTTAGTTCAGTTAAATTCCTGGGCTTCGTTTTATACACCTCTTGCTTGACATAACCCCATAAAAAGAAGTCTGGTGCAGTCAGGTCAGGTGACCTTGGGGGCCAGCGAAGAGTGGAGTTCCTAGAAATTAATTTGTTTGCGAATTTTTTGTTTAGCTCCGCCATAACTGGTCTGGCTATATGTGCAGTTGCTCCATCTTGCTGAAACCAAACGCTGTTGAATGGTATACGTCTTCGGCGCAGTTCTGGGTAAAAAAAATCCTTCAACATCTTTAAATAACGGTCCCCATTGACAGTAACGGTAACCGTTTTCTTCAAAGAAGTACGGCCCGACAATACACCTTGATGAAACTGCGCACCACACAGTGACTCGTTCTGGGTGCAGTTCCGTCTCATGGAGCATTTCTGGATTAGACTCATTCCATATACGGCAATTTTGCTTGTTTACATTGCCATTAAGATCAAAATGGGCCTCATCAGACATGAACAAACAATTGATCAATGTGTTGTCTTCTTCGGCCATTGATATCATTTTTTGGCAAAATTCCAGGCGAACAGGCAAATCCTGAGGGTTTAACTTGCTAGTAATTTGGACTTTGTACGGAAACAAGTTTAAATCGTCATGAAGTATCCTTTGTAATGACCGTCTACTAATTCCAATTTGCCCCGATAAGTTTCGGGTCGAAACGCTCGGATTGGCCTGTATTGCAGATGCTACTGCTGCGATTGTATCCTGAACCCAAACATTGGCATCTCGATGGTACGGCCTTCGTGCGATGCTTCCAGATTCGGCAAACATGTTTACAAACCTCATAGTGGTCCATCTACTCGGGGGATTACCGCCAAACTCCCGCCTAAATTCCCTTTGGACGGAAATGACGGACTGCAAAGCATGGTATCGTTGCACTATCCAAATTCTTTTCTCCGTATCCCAAGCATCCATTTTTATAAATCTAAATAGTAACCTACAAAATAAAAAAAAAAATAAGCCGATTACTCACACAGAAAAAAAGTTATTACGTTTTATTTTTGTAGCACAATTGGTGTTCCACCCTGTATATAAAACTTATAGTACTATCAAGAAGACGAAAGATTGTGGCGACATCTTAAGGCTAGGGACTGCAATTGCTAGATTTGTCTTTGCTAAGTTTAATAATAAAATATTCTCTTTAGGCTAGCGTTCGCAAAGCAAAATCACGCTACATGATAATACTATAGGTTATATACAAAGGTTATATGTAAATGTATGCTGGTGTTACATTTTTTAATGTGAAGGTTTGAAAACCGAAGGGTTAAGTTCTATAATTTTACTAATAGGAACTAAGCCTTCTTTGATTTAAGGAACTGATTTAAATAAATGGCAAGATACATAAATATTTCTTTTTATTTTTATTGCATATTTATTGAAAGAATTTATAATATAAAAATAACAATAATAATAATATTTATGTACAAATATGTATGGAAGGTAACAATACGATTATTAAGGGGAGTACGTGAGTTAACTTAAAATTAACAATGTTTTTGTGACTGGCCTATACTTGCATATGAACTCAAAACGATATATGTATGTTTACACTTATATACACACATGTATGTAGGTATGAGGCACGAGGCGTAGTTGAGTACACGAAGGTATTATATTTGTTTTATTAATAAGTGATTTACATTTAGCCAGTGCTTGTCTCACTTTTCTTGTCACTCTTGCTGTTGGATCATAACTCACTTCTTTGTATGTGTCACTATCACTGAGAAAATTTTCTATTTTTGAGCAATAATCTACTGTATCGAGGACTACAGTAAAGTTACCTTTATCTGCAGGAAGAACAATCAAATCCTTGTCTGTTCTAAGTTTTTTTAAAGCCTACTGACACCGACAGATATCTACATGTCGCTTCCCATCATCATCCATCAAATTTCACTTCCGTGGTGTCTGCTCTTGTTAATAGACCAAATGCGATCTGTGACAATGATCATCGTGAAAAAGAGTTAAGACACGATGACGCAGCTCTTTTGAAAAATGGTTATAGTTCAAAACAACGCTCTTGGAAACCAAAAGAAAGAATAGCTTCAGAAATTTCAACACATGCAAAATGAAAAAAGAGCTTTTCTTCCATATAGAAAAGGCGTTTCTGAAGCAATTGGAAGAATCTTATCGAAGCACGGTACGAAGTCAATATTTAAGCCACCTGAAAAAATACCAACTTCTAAGATTCCCAAAAGATAAAATGCCTCTACAAAATCTAGGAGTTTATTCAGTTCCGTGTAGTTGTGGCTTATATTAGGTGAGATAAAACGAGCAATTTAAACAAGACTAAACGAACATACGAGTATAAGAGACATACAAAAGAAAGAAGTAACAAAATCGGCAATATGTGAACATTTATCTTATAATAAGGATCACTTTATACGTTTCGATAAAGCTAAATCAATCTCCACGGAGAGATTTTATGTCCCCAGGTTAGTCCGAGAGGCAATCAAAATATCAAATATCAAAGATCAAAGTTTTAATCTCTCTGTGACATGGGATCCTCTGATACACAGATAAAATCCAAGCCAAAAACAAAAACGAAAAAAGAGTAAAACAACACCCATCAGTCAAACCCGTGACCACGACAAGTTAAACCTTGTCGAAACGTTGGACAATATCAAATACAAATTTAATTTAAACATTAGGTGTGTTTTATTCATTGCTGCATAGCCAGCGCAGCATTGAAGTGTGAATAAAACGATCAAACTCACTCCATATGTCAATTTCAATTTATATTTCAATGTTGGCCATTATTATAGAAAATATCAAAATATGATGTCAAAACATGTATGTAAAATTTAATGCATAACGCCATTTTCATTTCAATAATTTAAAGTTCTATCACCAGCACAACTGTCATTTTTTTACTGGCTTCTTTTTCGCCAGCAATCAAATTGTTGTTTGTCGAGGGAAATTTTGCTCCGCTAGCTATGCAGCAGTGAATAAAACACACCTATTAATAAATAATATTAATATTAATAATACTATAGTCTGTCAAAGCTCTTCAAATCCAGAAATCTCACCATAACTTCCAAACTGCTGCTGTACAGGACCATGGTCCTGCCAGTACTCACATATGGATCCGAGACTTGGGTGCTTAGCAAAAGGCACTCCGACCTCTTAGCTGCGTTCGAGAGAAAATTCTTAAGGCGAATTGTTGGCCCCATATGTGAGGAAGGACGATTCCGGAGACGGTACAATCATGAACTGTACGCAATCTACCTAGAAGAAGATAACGTGACAAAAATTAAGCTCGGTAGACTCCGGTGGGCAGGGCACCTAGCTCGCATGAGCGAAGAGGAACCTGCTCGGAAAGTTCTTTGTGGTACATTCTATGGTAGACGACAGCGTGGTAGACCATGCTTTCGCTGGAGAGATGGCGTAGACCAGGACGCCCGAAGCCTTGGGGTGCGCAACTGGATGGCGTCGGCTAGAGACCGGGATAGGTGGAGAGACTTGTTGAAAGAGGCCAGGACCGGAACCCGGTTATCGAGCCGATGATGATGATTAATAAATAATCGCAGTAAGTCCGTAAATTGTTTTTTTTTTTTCATTTAAAATGTCTCAGTACCACGATAAAAATAGTCTTAAATCTACAAGAAAATGATCTATCTACGGATGCGGTCGTTACTGGGAAAGTTGGCATTAGTTTACAAAGTTTAAGAAACTCAGTGAAACTTTCATCCAAACCAATTGTGATTAAAAATTTTAATGTTTCTTGAAGCTCTTATTTTGACTTAAAATTTTCATTATTGAAAATAACTTTAAGTTCTCTTCTTAACCCTGAAATATCTGTATGTTGTTAAGCAAGTTATAAGGATAATGAGTTTTAAAGTACACATGTAATGAGGTGTCTGAAAATTTTAAGATTTCAAAGCATGTCAAGTCATTACTAAATTGATAATCAATTTCAGTGATGACTTGCTGTATAATAATTGTTTTGAATTTCCCGACATAACAGCCGCACCATCGTAGCTTTGAGACACCAATTTTTTACTTGCGACGTATATAGGTACCCTAAGGCATTCGTAAAAAATCGAATTCAAGATTTGGATCAAAGTTGACATTACGATGAAAACGAAGACCAAAAAAGTGGGTCTCGCAATTCTCTCTGCATGTCTGGTTTTTCTACAACAGCCTAAACAACTGGCCCGATTTTCGTCAAACTTGGTAGATTTTTATTTCCTCCCCCCCACATGTTCTTTTCTTTTTGTTTTTAAGACCAAAAATAACTGTATCTGTCATACGAATTTTTTTTTTTCGAAATTTTATACAAATTTTTATTTCTTCATTTAGTTAAGGCCAGATAATGGTTGAAATTTTTTTTCCTGTTTTTGATTTTCTCAAAAACGGTACAACCGATTTTGACCAAAAAATTTAAATATATTGTGCAGATATTCACAAAATTGAATTTTTAAAAAAAGTTTAATTTTTTTTGAAAATTATATTTCGGAAGCCCCATGCTAATTTTTTTCAATCTTGACTATTAAAAGTTTTTCAATTTAATCTACAAGATGTGAGAAAAAAATGGCGCAAAATTTTAATTGAATTAGTACGATGCTAAAGCTGTTTTAGTATGATACTAGGTTAAAACAACGAATTTGAAAATTTTAATTGAATATAGCATCATACTTTCTCCACCCTTTTTTTAAGTTAAAATCATCGAATACCCACTTTATTTTTTAGTATTGTGCTAGCTTCATATGACTCTTTGACATTTGCAAACATCAAAAAAAGGTTCGTGTACTTACTTTTTTACACGAAATGTCATTGTTTTAGGTGTGTTCAGAAGCAATTTATTAAGAAAATTCTTTTAGTACGATACTAGTTAGAAAATGTTTAAAATTAAGAATGAGCTAGTAAACTACTATAAAGTAAGCAAAATGTTAAGTCGTATCGTACTAATACCTTAATAATAGGCTGTTTAAATTTTTGCACCATTGTATTTAACCTAAAAATAACGGTACCCACCATACAAATGTTAAAAAATGGTTTTCGAAAAATATAATTTTTGTTATTGCATTAATTAATATTTGCATAGCATTTTATTTTAATCTTTTACTACTAAAAGAGTTTAAAAAAAATTATCATTATGAACAGTTTTCTCTAATAACATTCGTTTTTAAAATTCCTAGTTTATTACATAGGAGCAAGTTCGTGCGACCCAGTTCTGCATTTTATTAAATACATTTTCCTTTTTACTTGCGACTTATAGGTACTACATATAAGGCAAGTTATGCATTCGTAAAATGATCGAACTCGAGATTTTGATCAAAGTTGACATTATCGTAATTCTGTCTGTCTGTTCGACTTCAGCCTAAACGGCTCGGCCGATTTTCTTTAAACTTGGAAGATATAATTTTTAATTTCTCACCCCCCCCCCACACGTTTTTTCACCTGAGTACACGGGATCAGTGGTACCACTGTACTTCAATTGAAGTAGATCTACTTCTTTTTTTCAAAATATTTTAAAATCTACTTCCTACTTCGCACCATCAGCAAAATACTGAAATCTACTTCATTTTAAAAATCTCTGTTTCAATCTACTGCAATTTTACAAAATAAAGCCCAAATCTACTTCTTTTTCTTCTTTTCTTCTTTTCTTTCATGGAGCGCCATAATTACCAGTACAGTACAAATACACAAATGAGTAATTTTATACGATATTTCATTAAAAATTAAAAGAAATGTATTGACAATTTTAAATATTTAATAATATCTATTAATTTAAGGAAAAAAAAATTGTATATGCATTATTTTTTCTAAAAGCAAGTAAAAAGTCGTTTTGAAATCTACTTCGATTTTTCTCAATTTACTTCACTTTTTTCTTCAAATCTACTTCTACTTTTTTTCCGAAAGTGGTAACGCTGCCCGGGATACCCGGGTACAGCAAAATAAAAGACATTGAAGTTAAACTCTATTAAATTAAATATATCCGAATCAATAACGCTAATACAGATACAACGGTTAGGCTTAGGTATTTTTTTTTTTTCATTTGATTGACTCCTTTTATTTCAAAAAATATACCATTTTCATATACATATATATATATTTAAAATATAAAAAATAACAGATTTCATAAGTCGTATAGGTAGTACCAACGGTTAGGCTTAGGTATGTTTTACAAATGGAACACCTGAACTTGTTTTCATAATGTTTTGCAAGTACAAAGAGATTTGTAAAAGTTCGCAAAATGATTCAACTCAAGAAGAGAGAATACAAATTGGTTTGGATTATTACCGTTAATGAATGTGGGTGACAATGTGAATTGTGCTGCTCACACCCTACAACTTTGTGTAAAGGATATATTTAAGTCTGTTGAGGATTACGAAATTGTCGCAATAAAATGTCGAAGAGTGGTATCACATTTTCACCAATCGAATGTTGCTACGTGTCGGCCTTAAACAGAAAACAATTGCAGCTAGGAATGAAGGAGAAACGTTTAGTTCAAAGCAGGGTTGCAAAAGCTTAAGTCACTTGTTAGCTTAAGCTTGGCTTTAATTCACAAGCTAGAGAGTGACTTATGAATTAAAAAAAAAATATAATTCAGAATCTAGGAACTGACTTATGAATTAAAAAAAATTTAATTCACAAGTCAGTTGGTGAATTGTGAATTAAAAAAATTTAAATCATAAGCTTCTTAGTGACTTATGAATTAAAAAAAAATAATTCAGAACCTACTAAGTGACTTATGAATTAAAAAAAATCAAATCAAAATTAAAAAAAATTAATTCAGAACCAACTTAGTGACTTATGAATTAAAAAAAATTTAAGTTATGAGCAAGTAAGTCACTTATGAATTAAAAAAATTCAAATCGTCAGGGAGTAAGTGACTTATGAATTAAAAAAATTTAATTCAAAACCAACTTAGTGACTTATGAATTAAAAAAAATTTAATTCATAAGTTAATGGATAAATGCTGATTAGAAAAATTACGAAATGGATAATTTATAAGCTAGCGTGATAATCTTATGATTTAAAAACTAGATTTGAAAGCTAAAAAGATATTCAAAATTAAAAATTTATTAAAAAAAATAAAAATAAAAATTAAATGTTATACTTACTGAGTAGGTACCAAAAGTTTCGAAGTGCTTAATTAAGAAAACGGAATGTTTTTTTTTTTTCAATTTTATTGAAAATACATATTGAATTAGATTCAGGTACTTGAAACAATTTTACAAAAAAATATCAAATAATCAACTCATGTAAAATATGAAAACCAAAAAATTTAAAGGCATATGCATAAAAATATGCACTCACGAAATTTATATAATGATAACCCATCATTTTCTGAACCCAAAGATTTTATCAATATTGCTTTTTATTTAATTGGATTATAGGGACTGCATAAACGCCAACTCCCAAAAAAATATCCAAAAGCTTTCGTTATAATTAAATAATTATGTAGTCAAAACAAGCTTAAAAATTTCCAATCTACCAACTACCTTATGAATTAAATTTTTTTTAATTCACAAGTCACCAACTGTATTGTGAATTAATTTTTTTTTAATTCATAAGTCACTTAGTAGGTGGTGAATTAAATTTTTTTTAATTCATAAGTCACTTTGTTGCTCATGACTTAAATTTTTTTTAATTCATAAGTCACTTACTCCCTGATGACTTGATTTTTTTTAATTCATAAGTCACTAAGTAGGTGGCGAATTAAATTTTTTTGAATTCAGAAGTCACTTTGTTGCTCATGATTTGAATTTTTTTAATTCATAAGTCACTTACTCTTTGATGACTTAATTTTTTTCAATTCATAAGTCACTTAGTAGCTTAGGATTAAAATTTTTTTAATTCATAAGTCACTTTGGGGGTTGTGAATTAAATTTTTTTTAATTCATAAGTCACCAAATATCTTATGAATTAAATTTTTTTAATTCACAAGTCATCTATAGACTTATGACTTAAGGATTTTTTAATTCAAAAATTCGCAACCCTGGTAAGAGTACATTGCAGGAATATTTTAAGGAATTACTTAACCCAATTCCTGGATTTAGTAATGAAATTTTAGACTTTGCAATCACTTGCCAAGAATTGGATCTAGTGCTAAGTGGCATTAAAGATGGAAAAGCTTCTGGAGCAAAAGGAATTCCAATAGAATTTTATAAATATGGGACTAATATTCTGAAAGAAAGTTTAACAAAATTTTTTTAATAAGGTTATGGATGGTGATGCTATTCCTAAAGCATTCCAGGAATCAGTGATATTTCCCATACATAAAAAAGGTTGTTTATCAGATCCTTCAAATTATCGAGGAATTTCATTTTTGAATGCCACGTATAAAGTATTCACATCAGTGTTACAAAAGCGCCTTACAACATGGATTAAATCTCAAAACCTGTTAAAAGAGTTCCAATCTGGATTCAGATCAGGATATTCAACTATTGACAATATTTTTTTTTGAAAAGCATAGCGGAGAAATTTATATTACAAGGCAAGAAACCTTACGCGTTTTTTTATTGATTTCAAGGCTGCATTTGACACAATTGACCGATCTGCCCTGTTTTACAAATTGTATGGACTGGGCTTATCGCATAAGTTTGGACGTGTTCTGGAAGAACTGTACAAAGGAATTCAAGCTGCAGTTTGGAACGGAGAAGAACTTTCGGATTGGTTCGAAA
Organism: Chrysotoxum bicinctum; assembly: GCA_911387755.1. Taxonomy (NCBI): domain Eukaryota; kingdom Metazoa; phylum Arthropoda; class Insecta; order Diptera; family Syrphidae; genus Chrysotoxum; species Chrysotoxum bicinctum. The sequence continues at coordinate 162,193,248 of OU426987.1, forward strand.
CAACATCTGGAGTAAGACAAGGCTGTACATTAAGCCCTACATTGTTCGCACTTTTCATCGATGATTTGATCGATTATCTGCCCGGTGCAGTGGACTTTGCTGGAGTGAATGGAGAACGCTTAGAATGTGTCAACGAATTTAAGTATCTGGGTGTTTATTTAACAAAAAATCTGACTTTGGAGAAGCATTTCAAGGAAAAACTCTTAAAAGCCAAAACTGCAATCAATGTTTCCTGGAAAAGATGTTTTATGAACAAAAATATAGCGCATAGCAGCAAATATAAGGTATTTGAAGCGGTTTCGGAGACGATTCTTCTATACGGAGCACAGATTTGGGGATGTAAAAAGTTCGATAAAGTAGAGAATCTCTTAAGACACTATGTGAAGAGAATATTTCACCTACCGGAAAACACACCAAACTACGTTATAATGCTAGAAACCGGAATTTCGCCTCTCTTTATAAAAATACTAAAGCTCCAAGCAGACTATTTGCTTAAAGTCTTTGCTATGACTGAAACCCGCTTACGAGAAAGATAGCCCTCAAAGCTATCCAAGATAAAAACAGCTGGTATAGAGATTGGTTGGAATTAGCGGGATGTGATATGAGTTTAAGCATTAACGTTGAAGATATATTGAATGGTAAAAGTAATCTTTACGAAATAATTCAAAAAGTAGATGAGCAATGTAGAGCGGAATTTATAGCTGAAGCATCTGGTTCGCTGTACAGATCAATCTACAGTAGATTGAATCACAATTTATTGGACAAAAATTAATAGTGTACACATGATTGCAACAATGCTCAGGCTTCGAAGTGAATTGCTTAAGTTACAGGTTTCACAATTATTTGTTATCTTAGTGATTTGATTCTTTAGGTTCGGGAAATAATATTTCCTTTTAAGTTATAAATAAAGTTTCTCTATGCCTATGTGATTAAATTCTAAATGCGTTTTGTGAATAATGTCTTCTATTTCTGGTAGGTCAAAAATGTCTATTAAGAAGATTTTTGTCCTTAACAATCTTTGGTTATTGTGATTGTTTTTCCAATGGTTTTGGAATTTCAGAAATAATTCATCGTCTTCTATGTAGATTGCGTTTTGGTGGTCTACATCGATTTCAGATATAATTTTTTCGAAATCTATGTTTCTAAGGATTTTTCGGATAATTTCTATTCGGCGTTTATTGAACGGAAAGGTGATATTCTCGTTGTTTTCTCCGGTTTTTACGATGATTTGTCTAATAAATGAATTCAAAGGTTTTTCTGTAATAGATATTAGGTTAGAACTGTCTGACTCGTTTGAATGTTGAGTAGATACAAGTTCTAATATATTAATTTCTTCGATTTTGATTCGGGATAAAGCATCGGCTGCTTTATTTTCTTTCCCTTGAATGTATTCAATTTTGAAATCAAATTCTTCTAATTTGATTTTCCAACGTTGCAATTTGGAATTCGGTTTTTTGAGGTTTTGTAACCAAACTAGTGGTCTATGATCCGTGAGAATTTTGAACCTTCTACCGTAAAGGTAATGGCGAAATTGTTTAGTTGCCCAAACAATAGCTAACAGTTCTTTTTCTATTGTTGAATAGTTACATTCGTGTTGATTGAGTGTTCGGGATGCGAAACATAACGGTCCGTGTGACTGGCTTAAGACGACTCCTATCGCAAAGTTTGAAGCGTCTGTGGTTAACAGAAATTCTTTTGAGAGGTCTGGATGTCTGTTCATTAAATCGTCTGACATGACTAATTTTAGTTTTTCAAAAGCTTCTTTATAGTCTTTGTCTTCAATATTTAATTTTTTATCTTTTTTCAGGAAGGTTGTTATGTGTTTTATGATTTTAGCATAATCTAGGATAAATTTACGATAATATCCCGATAGGCCTAAGAAGGATTGGATTTCCTTTACTGTTTTAGGGATTGGGAATTTTTGGATTGCAATAATTTTATTGGGATTTAGTTTAATGCCATCTCTGGTTATGATATGACCAAGAAATTCGGATTCTTTTTTCATAAAATCACATTTGTTTAATGAAACCTTCAGATTTACTTTTTCTAATTGATTGAAAATTTTCTCTAATGAGTCAACGTGTTCTTGGAGTGATGTGAAAAAAACGATTATATCGTCTAAGTACACGTAACAAATTTTTCCAACGAGGTTTAAGACTTCGTTCATCATCCTTTGAAATGTTGCAGGAGCGTTTTTTAATCCGAATGGCATACGAAGCCATTCGTAGTGTCCTGATAAAGTAGAGAAAGCAGTTTTTTCTCTACCTTTGATATCTACTTCAATTTGGTGGAAGCCTTTTGGTAAGTCTAATGTACTAAAATAGTTGGCTTTTCCTAGTTTGTCAAGGATATCGTCAATAAGAGGGATAGAAAATTTATCTTTCTTAGTTATATTGTTCACTTTTCTGTAGTCTATTACTATTCTCCATTCTTTTTTGCCGTTTTTATCTTCTTTCTTTGGAACTATCCAAATAGGGGCATTGTATGGTGAGGTACTAGGCTGTATTATTCCTTGTTCTAATAATTCGTTAATTTGTTTGTTGACTTCTTTTTTATGAATTTCAACCCTACTGAGGAAAACCGGAATAAGTTCAAACAAGCTAGAAAGACTTGCAATGATCATATTCGAAAGACCAAGTTCTTACATGACCAACAAATTAGGCAGAAAATACTACAATGTCCCAAGGGTAGTAAAAATTTCTGGTCATTTGTAAAAAATATCCGAAATACTACTTCGTCATCGGTCCCAACGCTCGTTATCAATGACACTCCCTACGTCAGCTCTATTGATAAAGCCAATTTGCTTGCAGCACACTTTGCTGCTAATTCGACGCTGCCAGAGAGTGTTATGACTCCTCCTGTACTTGAGAACACAAATTTTTCCATGGGACGAGTCTTCTTTCGTACTCGTACAGTTGCAAGAGTCCTGAAAGATCTTGACATACACAAATCCGCTGGCCCGGATAGTATCCCTCCTATTGTTCTGAAGAGGTGTTCTTCAACGCTGGCAAAACCACTGCGTAAGCTTTTCTATCTATCCTATTCCTCTGGACTCTTTCCGAGTAGATGGAAAACAGCATTTGTCCAGCCTGTCCCTAAAAAAGGTGAATCTTCGTCCCCCTCAAATTATCGTCCAATTGCACTTACGTCCCTTCTTTCCAAGGTCATGGAAACGCTGATAAATAATCAGCTCAAGAAATATCTCGAAGAACGAAAGCTTCTTAATGACCGGCAGTATGGCTTTCGTAGCAATAGGTCCACTGGTGATCTGATGGTATATCTCACCGAACAGTGGCACAAATCTTTACATCGTTTTGGAGAAAGTAAGATTATTGCACTTGATATTTCAAAAGCATTTGATAGAGTTTGGCATCAAGCTCTCTTATCGAAAATGCGTGCATTTGGTATTGATGAATCTCTTCTTCGTTGGATTAGAAATTACCTTCCAGGCCGCTCAATACAAGTTGTATTGGATGGTCTCAAGTCTGAAACTCATAAAATAAATGCTGGTGTACCCCAGGGCTCCGTTTTGTCTCCGACTCTCTTCCTTATGTTTATCAACGATCTCTTATCTGAAACTTCTAATCCACTAAATTGTTTTGCTGATGATAGTACCCTCAGCTTTTCATATTCGTTCAAAGATTCACTTCCTTGTTCTTCGGAAGTGGAACTTGAACGGCAGCGTATGATAAGCTCATTAAATTCTGATCTTGACAGCATTGTCCATTGGGGAATAAAAAACCGTGTAGAATTTAATGCTTCGAAAACTCAATGCTGTCTCCTGTCGTTAAAGCAGAACCCACCCCCTATGCCGCTATCCATGAGTGGCACTTGCGTTGAGGAAACTGAACAACTCTCTGTGCTCGGTATGTGCATCACAGACCATCTTGTGTGGAATGACCACATATTCGACGTTGCCAAAAACGCTGCCAAGTGTTTAGGTTTCCTTCGACGTTGCAAGAAATTTTTTACCCCTTCTGATCTGGCTGTAATCTATAAGGCTTATATTCGTCCAAAGCTCGAGTACAATTCCCATATTTGGGCAGGTGCTCCAATAACACACTTGAGTCTCTTGGATAGAATCCAAAAAAGAGCTTTAAAAATGATAGGTGATAGAAGTATAACAGAAACATTTGAATCTCTCGAGCACCGTCGCAATGTTTCTTGTCTTTCATTATTTTACCGTTACTTCTATAGACAATGCTCTAGCGAAATAGCCAGTTGCATTCCTCCCCTTAAACAATTTAACCGCAATACTCGCGCTTTTAGGAATGCTCATCAGTTTACCCTTAAGTCCACCTTCGGACGTACTGTGAAATACAGAGATTCTTTCTTTAGCAGGACTACACGAATGTGGAATGCTTTACCCAGCTCTATTTTTCCTTCCCATTGTAATGTTCAAAAATTTAAAACTAATGTGCATCGGTATCTCCTTTTAAACCCCTCCTTATTTTCCTAATGCTCGTACTGTGTAAATCATCTTAAGGGTAGTAATAACCCCTTGTGTGCGCGCTAATTATAAAAAAAAAAAAAAAAAAAATCTATAAATACGCGTAAATATAGGTTCCTCCTTTATTGTTGGGATTTGATGTTTTACATGGCTAGTAAAACTTAAATCATTTCCCTTTTTATAAAAGACTTTTTTATGTTTTTTTTAGTAATTTTGTAAGTTCTCTACGTTCTTCGGTATTCAAATGTTCGAGACGTTTGTCATCCAAATTTTCGATGTACTCGATACTTTGAGGTTCCAAATTCTGTAGGGAATTTATTTCTTTTTGATATTCCTGTTCTTCTTCTCTCGAGAAAAATATAGGAATCTCTTGTTTATTTATTTTTACTATTCTAGTTTTGAAGTCTATCGAAGCATTGTTATCGAGTAGAATATTATTTCCTACAAATCCATCGAAATTTTCATTGAAATTAAACAACTGGAATACACAATCTTCATTAACCGGTATTATGAATCGTTCTTTTGGTATCACTAGTTCTTCAGTAATGAAAATTGGGTTGCCCACCGTTTTTATCTCTAACGGTTGTTTTAATTGTTTAATTAAATCTTTTGGAGCTTTTATTGGGTTTAGTAAACTATTAGTTGCTCCGGTCTATTAATAATCTTAAAATATGGTTGTTTTTTTTTTAATTTAACAAAAGTCAAGTTTCCTTTGTTGAATTGGATGTTTCGGAGGCTAGCTTCGGAAAATCCGGATTATTTTCTTCACTATGGTTTACTTGGGTTTTCTTAAGTTGACTGGAAGTTGGGTCTACTTCCATGGGCTTGTATTGTCTACTGTGAGGTTTATAGTTTGGATTGTAGTTAATACCCTTGTAGTTTGGATTTGGGTTATTATGATTAAAAAGGGGTTTAATGTGTACAGGATTTTTAGGTACAAAGTTGTTTTGGTTGGGGTAATATTTTTGATTGGGAATGAAGTTTTTATTATTAGTTTTTGGTGCTTCGACCAATTTTCTAGGTGTTACTTCATTTTTTTCATCTACAAAACCTGCCCGGGTTAGCTCGTGTAAAGCTGCTTGAAGGTTAAGAGGTTTAAGTGCGAAGAGTACTGTTCGCATATGTACTGGTAACTTTTCTTTAAATATATTGAGAGCTGTTTTATTATTATGTTCTATTTCAGAACTTTTACCTTCTTGCACAGTTTTCTGATTTAGTTCGCAGAGGCTTTTTTGGATATCGTTATAAAATGTTATAACATTTCCCTTGTACACTAGTTGCCTTAATTTATCGTATAATTGGAAAGAGGATTTGAATCCTCCAAAATTTGTAATTAACAATTCTTTTATTTCTGTCCAAGTACTTATGTATGCATGTATTTCAATGCATCTTTTTGCCTTTCCTATTAATTTACTTTTTAATATGTTTATACACATTGTCTGACTTTGGTTGTCGTACTTGTTTAATGTTGGAGTGATTCCATCCACATTCGTAATGAATGTGTATAGATCCTCACGTCGTCGTCCGTCGAATGTATTTAATTTTTCTATGTACTTTAGAGGGTCGAGTGTTAGTGTGAGAGACATTTTGATATTATTTTTATTTATTTTTTCAAATATAGTAGACTCTGTATATAATTTAATATATGATAAATCTGTTCCTAAAGTATCACTGGATTCACTTACTTTAAGCTTAAAATTATTCTTACAATCGTTATTATTTTTTGTTGCTTTTTGGATCCTGTGTTTCTTCTTCTGAGGATTCGTCTGTGTACCTTGGATAGGGATTTGGCTTCTTCTTCGAAAATCTTCTGCTAATAAAACTCATTTGTTGTTGTTAGACAATTAGTCTCCTCTATGGATTTCGTGACATTACCATATACGTTGGTTTGAGTCACTAACTAATTGATTTGCTTTAGATTTATAAATTGTTCTCAATAACTTGTAAATTCACTGAATCTTGTTTTGAGAGTCACTGAATTGCAATTGTGTCGTTCACTTTCTAAAAAGTATACCGTTTATTATTAGTTGTTATTTCGCGATGCTCTTTTGCGTAGAGTTTTCAAAGCGAGTATATTTCACTATTTAAACGGAAAAACGAGCGATAAAAAATGATTTTAATTTCAATACTAACTTTTCCTTTTTCATAGGTTGACCGAAATTTAAAATATTTTTTGTTTTAATCAATCGCGGATTACTTAGATTTAAATTACTAGAGTAACACAACGGATTGTAGGTTTGTATTACTGGATTGTCATATCTTGTATAATTTACGTTTATATTCTGACAGACAATCCTACCGACTGCGCCAATTATAAATGCACTTTAAATAAAGATTTTTTTAAAAAAGAATATCAAGAACGGAGCTCTTGATTCTTTGTCTTTATTATATTGATGCTACTTAAGAACTGACTGGAACGTCGCAGACGACCAGTGTTTGAAGGGTATGATTTTTTGCACAAGTGACTTCGTCAGCATTTCGTTTCTTTGTTCGTTATCTTAAAATATTATCCCAGAATATTTCTATGTTTATTATCTTAGAATATTACACAAGTAGCACAAAATGGTATAATTTCGGTATCACATTTCTTAATTCATACTTTATTCCTTCTTTATTAGGTATGTCAATTTATGCCTACTTAATTCCATCTTAATATGATCTTTATAAGGTATTGTTTTAAAGAACTTAACTTGGTGTGTTTACTCTACTTAAAGCATTCTTAAATACTTCTTAAATTCGCATTTCTTAAATCGGTTTTTTTTGTTACTTAATTCCTTCTTTAATCCTTCTAAAAACATAACTTTTTTGTTTTGGTCCTAAATCGGTATTTTTCAGATTCTTTAATACGTATTTAAGTATGATTTATAACGCCGTTTTCGTAATTTTAGTTTTAGGTGGAAAGCAAAATGTGTTAACCGAATTTATTAAATCTTTAAAAAAAAAAGAGATTGTTTCATTATTGCAGACAAACAACAATTAAAATAGTATTTATGTAAAATGTGACTTTTTTGATGACATCCGTTTATGTAACTGACAAAATGTCCATACTTAATTCATACTTTATTCATTCTTTATTGGGTAGGTGTGCCGATTTATGGCTACTTAATTCCGTCTTAATTTCGTCTTTTTTAGGTATTGCTTTACAGAACTTAACATGGTGTGTTTACTTCTACTTAAAGCATTCTTAAATACTTCTTAAATTGGCATTTCTTAAATCGGTTGTTTTTGTTACTTAATTCCTTCTTTAATCCTTCTAAAAACATTCCTTTCTTTTTCCGGTTCTTTAATACGTATTTAAGTCTTCTTAAAGAGTATAATATTAAAAACACGAGAGAGTTATTTGAGTAGCACTTTGAGACAAGATATTTTAAGTGTCACAGTGGCACAATAGGTAGAGCACAAGCACGGCAAGCGAGAGGACTCGGGTTCGAATCTCAGTGGAAGCACAGAGGTAAATTAAAAAACTAACTTTTAAAATTCTTTCATTCCAGCAAAAATTCACATAAAGACTAGAATATAATAAACAATAATAAAAAAAAAAAAAACAGATAATAAAAAAAATTTATTTTTATTGTTTCTAATAATTTTTTTAAGACTCTTTAAGAAGGAGTTAAGAAGTATTTAAGAAGATGTAAGGAACTATTTAAGAAGGAGTAATGAAGTATTTAAGAAGAATGATATCCCGATTTAAGATCATTTTAAGACTCAATTTATCTTCTTATTTCCTTCTATCGGACCGCCCACTTGCGCCTTTTCTCTACTTAATAGGAACTTAAATCCGTCTTATAGAAGATGTCAGATACCGATTTAGAATTCTTAAAGACTTCGTTAAGTAATTCTGTGCTACTTGTGTAAATTGCTGATGGTAAGAAGAAATGGTATCGCATGAGTATTTGGTAGGAATATGAATGTGATTTCATTTCCTTTGTTTAAAAAATTCCTTTAATTTTTTCTGTAGTTATAACTAACATATTAGGCTCGCATTCATTCTTACACCTGCATCCATAAGCTAAAGAAAACGAAACAAAATATTTGTGAAATAATCAAAGAAAACCAACCACCAAGATCATCCCCTTACGCCGCAGCCATCCACACATTGGTAGACTGTTTGCAAGAATGCATAAGGGGATAAAAAACAAAATCCAATTTCCTAATAAGATTCCCTGATTATTTCTTATTTTTCCCTGTTTATTTTGGTCAGGTTCAAAGCTAAAATAAGCGATCTTGCGACATCTGGATCTCCATGTAACACTACAAAATCGTGTTGCATAGGAATACTATAGAGTGTATATACAAAGATACGATCATGTGATGAAATTTAACGCTACATTACCGACTTTTGAAGCTTTTATTTAAGCTCATATTCAATTACACGATAATCTAATACACATACCATATCAACACAGATAATGGCACGAGTACGATAACTTTGGCGCCAAGATATAATAACGGTTTTTGGTACAGGGGCTCAATACAAGCATTTTTTATTATGGGAGGGGGGTCTATCTCCCCTCGTTTAGACGGAAGGGGCAATTTTATGAAAATTGACTTAAAATCTAAAAAAAAATATTTAAAAACAACGGCAACAGTTACAGATATAAATTATACCTTTTTCAAAAGCTAGAACTCTACAATTTATAATTATTTTTAAATAAAGTTCTTTCAATCAAAAGTTTTTGAAATAATTGACTTCAAAATCAAAATTTATGAAAAAAAAGTTTAAAAAATCAATTTTAGTATTATTTTTCTCATGATTATAAATACCAAGAAAGAAGTAATTGATGTAGTTTAGTTAGCTGCTTTAATAAATTCTTTATCAAATACTGAAAATTATTCGTTTCTATGTTTTATAGTTTTTGAGAAAATTGAAAAACAAAAAAAAAAAAACTTTTGTATCAGATGGGTGCAAATAAAGTTTCTTTTGCATTCTAAGAATCTGGATTAAAAAAAAATTATTGATATTATACATATAAACGTATGTACATATCTCATGGGCATTTATAAATCTTTTTCTAAATATACAGTTAGGTACCTGGCCAAAACTTTAACATTTAAAATATTTGAGCATGAAAATTTAATGCATTAGAAAAAAATTCGCATTACCTATGTAGAGTAGTGTTTTTTTTTAAAATGGCAGCTAAGCATCCACTTCTTCACCCAAAATTAAATAATTTTTCGATTTCTTGTTCGTTTGGGGATTTGGTGTCAACAAACGCGTTTTTAGAAGAAATCGGGTTAATTCCCTCTAAAACGTCTACTCCTCCTCTGTGTTGTGATATTTTAATGACCGTGGAAAATTCAAAAAGTGTAAAGTAAAATGACGAACTTAATGAACTCCATAGTGACACTAGTATGGACGATGAATTCATTCTTCATTGACGAGACTTACATACCCTCAACAAAATTGATCTGACTATTTTGTACTAACTCCTGACTTGCTTAAAAACAGACTGACTGGGACGTGGAATGCAATGCAAAACAAAAATAAAGCAAACATTTTTTACTCAGAGAAGGAAATCTTGATAGAAATAGAAGCTTTGTGCGTATAGAAACAAGAAACACTAAATAACCGCATTAACTGTATTAAAATCAGAAAAGTATATATGAAATTAACGATGCAAACAGTGAGATGCCTAAGGGGGGCATGTTGCCCACTGCAACCCCCCTGCTTGGGCTCACTATAAGCTTTGGAGTGGGAGCAAATTTTATTATATTATTGTGAACAGAGCTTTATACTCCTACAGCGCCATCTGTTGGACAATTGCATATCTACTTTATAGAAGAAACAAAAAGCTCTTTTCCAATGTCAAATGTATTTCCCCTTATTCCAACCTTCTAGAACATTCGAAGATGAGAACCTTCGAGAACAACTAATTTGAGTATATAAGGGAGTGTTCACGGTGAGCGAGACGCAGTTGATTTTTGATTACGGAAGTGTGCAAAACTCTGCTTATTGGATTGTAGAAAGTGTAAAACATATGCGATTTTAATTTGAATAAAGTAATTGAGCTGATTATAAATTGAGATTTATTGTTGTGATTTGGAAAGTGAAAATAAAGAAGAAATACTAGAAAGAGTAATAAGTTTTATTTAACGAACCTATTTTTGGAAAAATATTACATTGGTGTCAGAAAAGTGGAATAAAACTTATTGTGCAGTGAAGTGTGCGGAAAAAAAAATGAGCAAGTTACTGAAAGAGCTCAACTGTAATGAGCTGAAAAGTGAATTAGGCAAGCGAGAACTTTCTAGAGGAGGATCGAAAAATGAGCTTGTTCTGCGTTTGGCCGAATATTTGAAACAACAAAATGAAGACTCGGACATTTTCGTCTTTGAAGCTGACGCTGAGGAAGTAGACGTAAGTAAAAATGTAGATGTTTCAAATATGATTAGTCTTCTGCTTGAAAATTTCGAAGAGCAACAAAATGAACAAAAGAAAGAACAAAAGAATGTTCTCGAACGTCTCGAAGAGCAACGTAATGAACAGAAAAACGAACAAAATAATGTTGTCGAACGTCTCGAAGAGCAACGAAATGAACAGAAAAGCGAACAAAAGAATATTCTCGAACGTTTTGAAGAGCAACCAGAAGAATGTTTTCGAACGCTTGGGGAAACAACATAGCGAACAAAAATACCTTCTCGAAGAGCAGAGAAACATGCTAGAAGGCAAGCTTGTTAGCATCGAGAATAATGTATCTGCACTTGATGAACGTATTTCATTGCTGGAGAATCAAGTCGACAGCAAAATGGAGACGTTTTCAAAAGTATTAGATGAACGTGTTTCATTGCTAGTCGACAACAAAATGAAGACGTTTTTAAAAGAGTTAGACCGTGTTCGAAACATAAAGATTCGGGAAAGTTCTGGGGAAACTGAGAAAAAAAGAGATGCAACCTCCAACCTTTGATGGACAAACTTCTTGGTCTATATACAAGAAGCAATTCGAGGCAGCTTCCACAATAAATGGCTGGGATGAGGCTGACAAGTATATAGCCTTAACTCTTGCTCTTAGAGGAGCAGCTGCTGAGTTGTTGCAAACCATACCAGCAGATAAGAGCGGCGACTTCAATTCCTTGCTTTTGGCTATAGACAAACGCTTGGGTAACAGCCACATGAAAGAAGTCTTCAAAGTGCAACTCAATTCCAGAGTTCAGAAGAGGGGCGAAACTCTACAACAACTGCAATCGGACATTAAAAGGCTTGTTCATCTTGCATATCCAGATGTTGGAGAGGAAATCTGTAACCAGTTTGCAGTTGAGGCATTTGTTCGCGCCATTTCCGACAAACATCTTCAAAGGGCCGTTCGAACTGCTGGAAAACGAACGCTTTCTGAAACATTAGCGTTTGCCTTGACAATGGAAGCAGCTGAGCAAGCTTCTCACGGAGTATATCGACTTAGAGAAGCCATCATCGAAGAATGCTCATGCTAAAGAACTGATGTCCAAAGAAATCAACGAAACGGACTTGCAACGTGCTGGAATTGCAACAAGACCGGACATTTACAGCGTCAATGTCGATTACCACCAAGAAGAGCTTGTCAACATTGTGGAAACGGAGTTTCAAACCCAGAACAAGGTAACAACAACATCAGTGTTACTTCCCGAACAGTTTCCCAACTGGGAAACGAGTAAGAACCAACTTCGAGGGGCAGAAGCTGGTTTCTGGTATCGATGGCCTCAGAAACACCATCCAGGTCTCCCAAACTAAACGAGACAATAAAAGTCTGACTGTCGAGGCAACTTTAAATGGCAACAAACGTGTGGTCACCATCGACACCGGTGCCACCGCCTCCATTATGCGTCAAGACCTAGTGCACCTGAATTGGCTACACAACACCAATAGCTACCGTCTAAGAACTGCCACAGGAGAAGCAGCTAGGGTTTATGGTGAAGTCCGACTTAGAATTCGAATTGCAGATCTAGAATTCTCACACAAATTTTTGGTGGCAGATATATGTGACGAATGCGTCATAGGCATAGACTTCATTAAATAACATCGAATAATTTTGGGTATTGGCAACCAGGTACTCAAATACTGGAATACAGAGATTCCAATGATCTATGCGCACGAAGGAACAACAACTCTAAGGACTGCCATAAAATAAGACGTGACTATTCCTACTTCTTCTGAGGTATTTGTTTGGACAAAATTAGAAGGTGAGTGTGGACGCCATCGATACCTTATGATGGAACCAGGCCCAGATTGTTCTTCGCAAAAGGTCATCATTGGGAACACACTTGTGGCTCCGAAGAACAATATGGTCCCCGTACGGATACTCAACACCAAACCGTACGATGTAAAGTTAACGAAAGGAGAAGTCATCGGTAAGTGCGAATCTGTCGCAGCCATAACACAAATCGACGCTGAAACACCGAGAAAGACATTAGACCCTGAGGATCTCAATACCATCAAGGCAAAGATACTCAATTCATCTAACCTAGACCAACATCAGGTTTAAATGGCAGAAAGCCTTCTGAATGAGTATGCTAACATTTTCGCTTCACCAAACGGGAAATATGGAAGGACACAAATGGCACAGCATCGAATAAATACAGGAGATGCAAGACCCACTCGTCAGCCCGCAAGACATCTGCCACTGGCCAAACAAAATGAAGTTGACGAAATGATTACCACCATGAAGAAGGATGGTTTGATTGAGAACTCCAAGAGTCCTTGGGCGTCACCAGTGGTCCTAGTCAAAAAGAAGGACGGAATTACACGGTTTTGTGTTGACTACCGAAGGTTGAATGACGTGACCAAGAAAGACAGCTACCCCCTGCCAAGAATCAGTGACACCTTAGACGCAATGGAAGGATCACAATGGTTTTTAACACTGGACTTGAAAAGTGGATATTGGCAAGTCGAAATTCACCCTGAAGATCGAGAAAAGACAGCGTTCACCACAGGTAATGGGCTCTGGCATTCAAGGTGAAGCCATTTGGTATTTGCAACGCTCCGGCAACATTTGAGCGTTTGATGGAGTGCGTCCTTCAAGGCCTGACGTGCAAAACTTGTCTTGTCTACTTGGATGATGTTATCGTTTATGGAAAGACATACGATCAGCACTGTAAGAACCTAAAGGGTGTGTTCCAGAGACTTCGAGAGGCTAACTTTAAACTGAACCCAGAAAAATGTGCACTGTTCCAGACTGAAGTAAAGTATTTGAGACATATCATCTCGTTCCAAGGAGTCAAGACCGATCCTGAAAAAGTTGACACCGTCAAAAATTGGCCAACACCACAGGACAAACATCAACTACGAAGTTTTCTTGGTCTTGCTACTTATTACAGACGTTTTGTTAAGAACTTTGCCGGAATTTCGAAGAGTTTTTATAAGCTTACGGAAAAGAACAAGCAGTTTAGATGGTCAGGTGAGTGTGAAGAAGCCTTTCAAGAACTTGAATACCGTCTATGTAATGCTCTGGTGCTGATCTATCCGACTCCAGGCAAGTCTTTTATCATCGATGCTGGATCAAGCAACGTGGGAGTCAGCGCTGTTCTGTCACAAGTGCACAATGGCGAAGAAAAGGTTGTTGCCTATTTCAGCAAAGTACTGTCAAAGACCGAAAGGAACTACTGTGTGACTAGAAGAGAACTCTTGGCACTCGTCTTGGCAACGAAACACTTCCACAAATACATCTATGGACAGAAGTTTCTTCTACGAATGGATAATGGTGCTCTTAACTGGTTGTTGAACTTCAAAAACCCAGAAGGACAAGTCGCAAGGTGGATAGAAAGACTGCAGACTTACGACTACGAAATTCAACACCGAAGGGGAAAACTGCACTCAAATGCCGACGCAGTATCCCGAAGACCTTGTAAAATAGATTGCAAGCATTGCAGGCGACAAGAAGAAAAGGAATCCATAAACATTCTGCGAATAAGGGCTGACCCCATTTATGGATGGAGCAATGAAGAAATAAGATCTACTCAACAAGAAGACCCCGACATTGAACCTCTTCTCGCATGGAAGGAACATGAAGAAAAACCCGCATGGAATGACATTTCCGATAGGATTCCAGTTTTAAAGGCCTATTGGGTACAATGGGACTCACTTCATGTGCAAGAAGGTGTTCTTCGGCGAAAATTGGAGTCCGCTGATGGTAAATGCTATGTGATGCAGCTTGTGTTACCTCAATCGAAAATCAAAGAGGTTCTTCGAGAGATGCATGATGAACCTTCAGGAGGCCATTTGGGAATCAACAAGACGTTAGAAAAAGTAAGACAACGATTGCAATTCTGCCTTATCTTTCAAAGGTGTTCGAATTTATAGTGAGCAAACAAATAAAAGCAATAATCGATCGTTCAAGGCTTTTAAATCAGCAGCAATCAGGTTTTAGACCAAAATATAGTTGCATAACAGCGTTATTAAAAGTTTCCGATGATATTCGTATAGTCATGGATGAAAAGAAACTATCTCTGCTCACACTATTAGATTTCTCAAAAGCCTTTGATTCGGTTGAACACAACATTCTCTACCACAAACTTTCCACGGAATTTAATTTTTCATACCAATCTACCAATCTTAGCCACCGTGTTCAAGCCGTTTCACATAATACGAAGCTTTCATCATTCCTCCCTGTTATAAGAGGTGTGCCACAGGGATCTATACTAGGAGTTTTGCTATTTTCTGTTTTTATTAATGATTTGCCTTAGGTCTTAAAATATTGCAAATTTCA
The DNA here is from genome assembly GCA_911387755.1 of Chrysotoxum bicinctum. Lineage (NCBI taxonomy): Eukaryota > Metazoa > Arthropoda > Insecta > Diptera > Syrphidae > Chrysotoxum > Chrysotoxum bicinctum. The sequence continues at coordinate 162,208,371 of OU426987.1, forward strand.
TATTTACGCGGATGTGCAGCTTTATTTGAGCTTTCATCCGAATTTAATAACGGATGCAGTGAACAAATTGAACGAAGATTTACGTTCAGTATAAAGCTGGTCTCGTCAAAACCTGCTCTTATTAAACCCTGATAAAACCAAATGTTTACCCATCGGTAGGCATCTACCAAATCCTGAAGATTTTTCACCAATTTTTGTATTAAATTCGCAAATCCAAATGGTAAATAAAATTAATAATTTGGGTGTAGTTTTTAACAGTAGCCTGACATGGGGCGACCATATAAATACAACATGTGCAAAAATATATGCATCTCTGCGTTCTTTATCAACATCTCGAAACTTTTTACCCGTCCACATTAAATTACATCTTGCCAAAACCTTGATTGTCCCAATTTTAAGCTATGGTTGTGAAATATGTTCCAACATTGATTCAGCTTCTTTTCGAAAACTTAATCTCGCCCTCAACTCTGTCACCAGATATGTTTTTAACCTCCAAAGATACGATCATGTGTCAGCATACACGCCACAGATTCTCGGTAGTGACTTGCAGTGTTTCCTCCGTTTTAAATGCATAGCCCTTCTCGTTAAAATATTCAAAGGCCATAAGCTGACCTTTTCAAACTCGAATCGTGGACTAATAATTAGACCAAATATGTATTCTTACATGGTACGAGTATCAAGGCGTCAATTCTTCATTTACTAAGTTACCCTCTGGAATAGCCTCCCCCTTTCAATAAGAACTAAAATTTTACAAAGTCATTTTCTGACTATAGTCTTTAATCATATAAAAGGAAACATTTTAAACTCTTTCTAAATAACTTAATTTAATTTACTTATTTTTTTATGTAGATAATATTATTATCTTAATTATAATTATAATCTATTACATTTCGTATATCACGAAATTCCCTGTACTATTAAATGAACTTGGTTCACATTGTACAGAGCTATAATTGTAAATAAAATGAAAATGAAATGAAATGAAAAAACGACTCTACTGGTTGCATGTAAGAGACGACGTTGAAAAGTGGTGCCGAAATTGTGTCGCTTGTGCTGCAACCAAAGGCCCTGGTAAAAAACTGCAAGGAAAAATGATGCAATATAATTTTGGCTCACCGTTTGAAAGGATTGCTGTTGATGTGGCTGGACCATTTCCGGAAACGAATGCTGGAAACAAATACATTCTGGTGGTAATAGATTACGTCAGCAGATGGCCTGAGGCATACGCTATCCCGAACCAAGAAGCTAAGACCGTGGCCGACCAGATTGTGTCTAACTGGGTAAGCAGGTTCGGTGTGCCAATGGAGCTACTTTCTGACCAAGGAAGGAACTTTGAGTCAAACATATTCCAAGAGGTCTGCGCGTTCCTTGGCATTAAGAAAACGAGAACCACACCACTTCACCCGCAGTCTGATGGAATGGTCGAGAGATTCAACAGAACGTTAAAAGAGCACCTCACTAAAGTCGTAGGCGACTACCAAAGAAACTGGGATAGGCACATACCACTATTTTTGATGGCCTACCGAAGTGCAATACATAGCTCAACAGGACAAACACCATCTGAAATCCTGTTCGGAAGAAGCATACGGCTGCCTAGTGAGATAAGGTTTGGACACCCATCACAAGAGTCTCAGGAAACAGGAGATTACGTGAGTGACCTAAAAGAGAGGCTAATCGACATCCACGAAAGGACCAGGACTAGAATGAGCGCTTACAGCGATCGAATGAAGACAAGGTACGACACAAGAGCAAACACGACAGGATTCCAAGTAGGAATAGGTCGTTTACCGAATTCAAAGAGGGTCAAGAGGAAAGTTCAAAGTTGTGCATAGCGATCGACTACACCGATACAGTGGCGAAGCTGGAGATATAATTGTTCGGGACGAACAATCTTAAGAAGGGGGCAATGTTGTGAACAGAGCGTTATACTCCTACAGGGCAATGTTGTGAACAGAGCTTTATACTCCTACAGCGCCGTTTGTTGGAAAATTGCATATCTACTTTATGGAAGAAACAAAAAGCTCTTTTCCAATGTCAAATGTATTTCCATTTATTCCAACCATCTAGAACATTCCAAGATGAGAACCTTCGAGAACAACTAATTTGAGTATATAAAAGAGTGTTCACGGTGAGCGAGACACGGTTGATTTTTGATTACGGAAGTGTGCAAAACTCTGGCTTATTGAATTGTGGAAAGTGTAAAATAAGTGTGATTTTAATTTGAATAAAGTGTTTGAGTTGATTATAAATTGAGATTTATTGTTGTGATTTGGAAAGTGAAAATAAAGAAAAAATACTAGAAAGAGTAATAAGTTTTATTTAACGAACTTATTTTTGGAAAAATATTACAATATGCAAAGTTTCTTTTAAAATTAAAGAAACTTTTGGGTTTAAAGAAGGAATATAGTTTTACTATTTTTCAATTATCTCAAAAACTAGAAGACATAAAAAGAAGTAGTTTTCAGTTTTTAATAAAAAATAATGGGAACAGTTAACCATTTCATTTTTTTTTATTGATATCCATAATGATGAGAAAAATAATAATCAAAGTGATTTTTTTAACTTTTTTTTCATGAATTTTGACTTTGAAGTCAATTACTTCAAAAAATATTGGCTAAAACAACTTTATTTAAAATTTATTATAAATAATTGAAAATTATGGCTTTTGAAAAAGGTATAATTTATAACTGCAAGTGTTGCCGTTGTTCTTCAATATTTTTTTTAGATTTAAAGTCAATTTTTACGAAATTGCCCCTCCCGCCTAAACTAAGGAACATAGACCCCCCCTCCGGTGGTAAAAAATGCTTGTATTTAGCCCACCTACCAAAAACCGTTAGTATATCTTGGCGGCAAAGTTATTGTACTCTCCCCCAGATAATTAGATACAGATGTCTCACCTCCATACAAAATTCTGTCATCGAAAATTTTTTCCAGCAGACAAAAGCTTTCTTAAGAAGTACCATAAGAAGAAGAGAATCCTTTAGTCGCCTTAGTAAAGCTTTTATGAATAAAAAAGAGAACAATATAATATTTTCTCTTCTGTTTAAGGACTTTTTTTTTATTATGCGCGAGAAAGACAATACAGGCAGACAATGCGGCTACCTTTATTCATGTGGAATATATTATGTATCTAGCATAAAAAAACACACATAATTATATTGACACCTGGTAAGTTGCTTTCCACACCACCTGGAAGTCAGTGTGTGTACTGACAAATGGAGATAGAATTCTTTACGCTTTGTCGTTCAATGTTTAAGAAAAAAGCAAAAAGCTTTGTCGTTCAATGTTTAAGAAAAAAGCAAAAGGGTGCTTGAAAAACATAAATTTTACTAATTAATTTTAAATGAACGGGTATCAATATTATGATTTTAACAGAATAATAATATGTGTTTATTTCTAAATCAGGTGGAAAATATATCCAAAACATAATTAATCCTGTGCAATTTGTACTAAAAAAAGTAAAGAAATTGCAAGAAAACAGCAACAAATACTTAAAAAATGCATACACATAAATTTTTTGAATTAAGTCACAAAAATAACAAAGTTTCTTACATTTTTCTGCTTTTTAATTTGTCTTTTTTATCATAGAAACTTGTTAACAAAAAAAAATAAAAATTTTCACAAAACATGAAAACACTAAACGACAAACACCGACCGAATTGAATTGAAAAATTAATAGAAGTAGTATTAGTAAACTATTTGATCCCTAAGTAAAGGAATTTTTTTCCTCATATACCATCACTGAAACATGCCCAAATGTCAAAATATAGGATTCGTTAATAATAAGCACATTCGTTTTTCACAGTAACTATTATTTATTATATCTGTCGATTGAGATTGAGATACACAATACCAAAAAGAAAATTTGTCGTTGCTTTCGACTTTTCTCGGGTCGAAAGTTGAACGACACTCGCAATAAGGGCCTGTCTTAGTTTCCAATTTCCATTCCCAGCTAAACACACAAAATAAAATGCACGACTGGGTCGCACGAACTTGCTCCTATCACAAATAATCATATACAGATGTCTTACGCCTATGGAGCAAAGTGACCTATGAAATTGAAAAAGCTTTATTCTATAAAGCTTTTTAAAAAGCATTTCTTCTACGAGAATCAAAGTTCTTCTCGCAGGATTTTGCAGGATAGGATTTCTCTTCTCTCAATTATGTGTTGCTTCTCTTTTTTTACCCTTTCCTGCAATTTTTTTTTTATATCCGCAATATTCGTTCACCCTTTCACTCCTTCAGTAACGATCAAGCCACAGACAGTTGTTTTTTTTTATATTTTGAAGAATTCTTTTAAGGTTGTCTAAGGTTTGCGACAATGACAAAAATATAAAATGGGATTGACCGATGAATATTTTTATTAGGGTAGATAATTAGAGAATTTTTTTCAATAAATTGTGTTTCGTTGGTAGGTAGTAATTATGTACATAGTTAAAATGATGGAAGGAATTTCTTCATTTGTGTTTTTTTTTTTTCAGTTTGGTTAATTAAGGTAATGACACATTTTGGTGGCGTCATTGGTTGCATTCGCCTTTTCTATTTCGTAAGAGTCCAGGAATGTGTGTGTATATTTTTATTCTTAATGTATGTAGGTAGGAAAGAACATACATATGTAGGTAGGGAGTTTATTAAATTTGGAAATGCCTTTATTGGTTTTATTGTCCACAAAAAATTAAAATTCACGATTTTGGGCAAGAGCTTGTTTAGTGTACCTACCTACCTAGCAGAAAACAAAACAAATTTGTTGGAAATTTATGTAGGTATGTTACTATTTTTGTATGATAGATAGGTACTTGTTGATAAATAGATACGTATGTATGTAGGAAGATAAGAATCTGCTGAGGCATATGTAGGTTCAATTAGAATTTAGATATCGATACATATAATAGAAAATGTTTTTTATTTGGTTTAAATTTCAAATACCTAGGTAACCTATCTAGAATATCTGTATTATTGGTAGGTAGGCATGCAATTACATTTATGTATGTAGTTAATGTAGGTATTAAAATACAGTCAAAATAGGTTATAACGACATCGGTTCTGACGAAATATCGGTTATTGCGAACTAATCTCGTCCCGACCAAGGTTCATGCAAATTGTACAATATACCTAATATTTTGTACGATTGAGGAAAAATCTGGAATAATTTCAAGGCTCGAAGCAAGCTCGAAAAGTTTGGCAGCAAAGTTTTCTGTACCTATCGGTTTCAACAATCGGTTTCAACAATTGTACATTCTTTTTATGATAGATATAGATAGATAGATAGATAAAGTCTTTATTTTTCAATCATTCAAAAGTACAATAGTTTAGATTCAAAAAGATTTACAAAGCATGGCTTGATAAGCCGTCTGCCGGAAGAAACTCAAATAAAAAAGAATAAAAAAGTAGTAATACAATAATGAGAGAAAATAATTTAAACAAATATGTAATTTAAAATATATGCGTATACAAGAAATATAAAATTTATAATGAACATTATGTACCTATTTAATATTGCAACTTTTAGTTTAGTCAAAACAAAATAGAAAATACTTCAACTGTCTTATTATTCTTTATTGGAAGCAAAAAAGATATTTATGTATGTATGTAAACATGAGAGTTTAAGTTTGAATTCAAAAAAGAAATTATGAAGATTTATTATTCAAAATTCAATATGACTTTTAGTTTAGTCAAAACAAAAAAAAAATTGAAGAAAAGTACAAGCTTTTAGTTTAGCTAAAACAAAAAATAGTCGAGATACATCTCTTAAGGCTATTATAAATAAATATAAAAAGAAGAAAGAAGGACTGCATGTATAAAATATTTATTTTAAGTACAGGCTTTTAGTTTAGCTAAAACAAAAAAAAAAAAAAACAAAAAAGAGCAATTATAATTATATCTCAAAACATATGTATTCATATATTCATTTCGAAAGTTTCTTGCGTGTGAAACATAGCGTATAAGAGGCTTCCAACCAAGGTCTCCATTTAAAACCCTGACACATTCCGCTAGCGAAAGAAAACTAGAACTAAAATAAAGTCTTCGGATTTCCTGCAGAACTGGACAAAGTGCTAGGAAATGAAAAACATCTTCGTTCTGATTTAGGTTGCAGAGGGAGCACACAGGGTTTAAATCTGTTCTATGAGGCCTAAAATTTAGATCAAGCATTTCGGTTCTAGTCTTGAAAATTAAACTCATTTCGAGAACAGTAAACTCTTTTCTCATTCTTTTTATGAATGGCGATCATTCAGCCAAAATCATTAATTTTTAAAGAATATTCAAGAATATGCACGAATTCATAAATTGTTGTTGGAAAATCAAAGTATGATATTTTACATTTGAAATATGAACAATTCATACAAATTTCATTGTAGAGTTTTAATAAAACATTTCTTAAAATGCTTGAAACTGTTCTTTTATTGTAGGAACAAAGTGACTGATTTTATGAAACCACATTCATCAACATGAGCAAGTGACATTTTATTAAAAATTACTTAAAATTCTTGAAACTATACATTTTTTACATGCAAAATATCATTAAATGCATGAAACCACTTTCATAAACATTGTTTTTATGCGAATTCCAAGTAGGAGACTTTACATTTGAAATATGAACAATTCATACAAAATTTAATATGAAGCTGAATGAAAGATTACTTAAAATGCATGTAACTTTTCATTTGTTACATGCAACACATCATGCAATGCATGAAACCACATTCATAAGCATGAGTAACGGACATCTTAAAAAAATTACTTTGAATGCTTGAATCCATTCAAAATTGAAATTGGGAATAACTTTTTTTAGTTGATCAACCAACCTAAAAAAATGTCAAAACTCACAAAATTAAAGAAATGTAAATGACGGAATTTTTGTTGATAAGGCATTCCCAAACTAATGCAAAGTATGTTTTCGTGTTGTTCGTTCAATCACAACTAATGTTGTACCTACTCGTACATGTTGTAATTATTACTTTCGACATCGTTAATGAATTTATTTGCGTGCGCCTAAAAACTTGAAAAGAACATGAGTGCAATATCAGCTTGCAATTTTATAGAAATTGAGTTCGTTACGAAAATTGAATCTGTATCTACTGACCAACATTTTTGTGTTCAAATCTTATACATTTTCGGCTTCATGCAATTTTTTACTTAGGCCAAACACAAAACAAATTTAAAGCTTGAGTGAAAGAGTTTCTTTTTTCTGCTCTTCAGAAAATAATAAAAAATGCAATAGTGGTATTGCTCACGGCCTCATATTATAAATGCCTATTTATCAAAAGGAATATACTTTTTTTGACGTAAGTTAGTCCGATCTTGTTCAAACACGAATTTATTTTTTTTTAAAACTCAATATTTTGAAAAGCTCATGCTCATTTTTTTTTTAAATTGATAAATAAAAGTTTCTTAATATAATCTACATGATGTGAAGAAAAAACAATTATTTAACCTAAAAATAACGGTACCCACCATGCAAATCTTAAAAAATGGTTTTTGAAAATCGTATTTTTCTCGAAAACGGTTCCGCCGCACAGTGCGTTGACTAGTGGACAAAAATAAAAAAACATACAAATGCAAATCCTAGGTTTATGCTCTGAACCTGTTTTAGAACAATCTTGAACTACTTAAATTTAAATTTAATTTTGGTTTTTTTTTTCTTCTTCCTGGATTAGCAATTTATGAGCAACTGAGATACTTTAAGCTGCAATGTAATTGAAACTTGTAATTTTGTGCGAATTAGCTTAGCTCGCATAAGACAAATATTTTGGCTATACATATATGTACATACATATGTACATTTTTTCGTTTGACTATTATTAAGGATACTTTGATTGCAGGCATGAGTTGTTGTCTCGAATTTTTCTTGTAAATTTGAATTTCTGTGATTTTTTGAAAAATACTCTATTTTAAGGCTTACAAATTGTATAAAGTAAAGCTTTTAAAAAAATGTTAGCAAACTGTAGCAAAATATTTTATGTCAATATGTTCTGTTATTATAGTGCTTTGAGAAAAAGTTTACTTTTCTTGCTACTTCTTGCTAACCTTCAAAATATTTGACTTTTTTTAGGGCAAGGTCAAAATTTAAGGTTATCCAGTTACAACTAAGAACGATTTTGGTGGAAAAAGTATGACTTCTTTTCAAAAATCTTGAACGTAGATGGAAGGCTTGTACACGAAACGGCGACCATTTTGCGAGACACCACGGAGTCTGGTTGAGACCTTCTTTTATTCTTCCCAATAGCATTCTTAATTTTCTAGAAAATGCTTTGAGAAAATGTATACTTTCCTACTAGCCTTTAAAATATTACAACTTTTGTATATCGTACAATCATCAAATTTTTAAAAATGTTTGGCTTCTAATTAATCATTTTACAATTGTGGGCGTGGCAGTGGGTGAAATCACTATCGTACTAGAAGTTTTCATGTAACAAATTTATTACCAAAAATGGGCGTGGTAGGGGACGTGAAAATTCCTCAAATTGAGTAAAATCTCCTATTTATTAAATTTAGCAACCAATTTTTGTTCACAGTTACCTTTTTAAAAATAGATTTTTGTCCACTACCTGCATACAATCGACGCACTTTGCGTCGGTCGATCCGATTTTAATTTGCGATGCACATAAGTACTCGTACTATCCATAACTTGATTCGTGAAAAAACTGAACTCGAGATTTTGATGAAACTTAATAATAGGATGGAAGTGTGTTTTGAGTAATATCCTTAGACGTACCTGACACACATTTTGTCAAAAATAAAATTTAAATATGTAAATAGAATAGCAAAATGCTGCTTTTTGGTATTTCATCATAAATAATAATTTTTGTTGCCTCTAATAAAATAAATTTTCTGATATTTGATTTCTTCATTTTTTTTTTCTTTTTTCGTATGGTGAAGATTCTAAAAAGTTGAAGCAGTACTGTCATAGGTGCAAAACTTTAAACATTTACAGTCTTATTTATTAGAATTCGCCAAACGCGTGAATAGTAATGCAATGTTTAAGGACTTATTAATCAACTATCTACACAAATTCATATTTATAAAACATTTTCCTACCCAGCATAGTTATAATGAGCTTGTGTCAAATAAAGTACAAAAAAGTAAGAATCTATTACATTAAACCTTCATAACTCTCAGCTGTTCAAGGAAAAAAAAACATCTTGAATTTAATAAACAAAAATGAAACTACGTCGACTCCGCTTATCTGCACTCCGCTTAACTGAAAATATCGGATATCTGAAACAATACATCTATCACCGATTTATTTTGTACTCTTTTCCAAATAAATAGGTTCGCTTAATTGGAACTCCGTTTAAGTGAACACTCCTTTTATTTGAAACAATTTTTTCCCCCAAATAAACAGTTTGTATTAAAATAACTCCGCTTAAGTGCAACTTAGAACGTGTCCAAAAATTTTCAAACGAACACACATAAAATTTTACATTTGAAGTTACAATATGAAGTTACATTATCACCCTTCCATCAGTCATTCCAATCGTCACAGTCGTATTTTTACCTGAAATTTGAATTAAATGCAAATCGTCGGCTGGATGCTATCTTGTTCAAAAGGCCATTTTTTACGAAATCGAGTTATGTATGCAGTCCTCGTAATTTTGGGACACTCTTTAATTTGGCGCAAACCATTTTGTTCTTTCTCTTTTAGTTTTCAATTTACAGAGAACTGTTTTGTTCAATAAGACACTTTTTTAACGATTTTTCAATTCATTTTTGTTCAATAAACTGCTTTTCATCTTTTTTTGTATTATATTGAACAATTGTTAGTATATTAAAAAAAATGCATAATTTCTATCTTGTACAATATCCATACATATAAATGACTTCCTCGTTGATTTTAATTTATAACTAATTCAAAATAAAATAAAAACAATTTCTGTAGCTTGATTTATAAACAAAATTGTCAAGGCTTTCAGAAAAAAAAATAATACCAATCAAATATTTTCTTACATACACAAAAACTTTCAATTTGAACTTTAAAAATCGATTTCCCAACATTTTGAAAAATGGACATTGAACAAGATAGCATCCAGCCGACGAAATATGCATAAAAGTAAATATAATTTGAAAACGACTCCGCTTAAATGAAAAAGAGTTGCATTTATCCGAAGTTCGCTTAAGTGCAACAAGGTTGCAGTTATCCGAAGTTCGCTTAAGTGAAAAATCCGCTTAATTGCAACGATTCTTTTGCATTTTGGGGTAGCAGTTAAGCGGAGTCGACTGTACTGAGAACTAAAATAATTCGAAGATTTAACTTTGATTCATCAGATAAGGTAGGCATGTAATTATCTCTAGCACAATACTAGAAATCAAATTGTTATTCATTCTATCCTAGCTGGAATACTCCTCAGACAAATTATTGACGATAAAATACAATACTGCAAAATAAAAATTGCGATACTAACACACTGGACGGAGAAGGATCAGACAGACAAACAGTCAGACAGCAACAATTGCGAGACCCACTTTTTTAGTCTTCGCTATCATCATAATGTCAAATCAAAATCTCGAGTTCTATTTTTTTACGAATGCATAACTTGCCTTATAATACCTATAAGTCGCAAGTAAAAAATCGAACTCAAGATTTTGAATAAAGTGGGTCTCGAAATTCTGTCTGTCTGTCTGTACGTCTGTATGTCTGTATGTCTGTATTTTGATCTAGAGCCTAAGCCACCGTTCCTGTTTTTTTTAAACTTGGTACTTAAGAATTCTCGGTGATTCCCTAGGGGGGAAATTGAAATTTTTTGTCTGCTCTTAGCCTACTTCATTAATGGTTACTTAACACTTAGGCATTGTAACTGAAGAGTGGCTTTTCAAAAGAGAATATAAGGATTTTCAATTTTAAACTACAGAAGTGTACAATTTTACTTATATTTTGATGCTCAAGTTATCACGTTCATTTTCACAAAAAAAAATTGAAATGCGACTCAAAACCGACTATTATAAGAAATCATAAAGGAGTTTGTTCATAATTCTGTTCAGATTTTTTGAAAAATTTCTTAATGCATTTTTAGGCGTTTTTTGTTGTCTCCGAATCAAAAAGTCTTGATGAAAAAAAACAACAACAGCTTAATTACAATTAATTATTGAATAATAACATTATTGTATAGTTAAATACTCGTAAGAAACAAAGCAAAATACGCCTACTGTGCATTCTCTTTTTAAAAGTAACTCCTCAATTATGAAGTACCAGAAAGCTTAAGTCACCTTTAATAAAGCAGTTTACCAGGGGACACGACCGTGGACGTGGCAGACATTCGTCCCCCAACCACCCTCCCTCCCTTTATTCTTTCACAATATAGAAATTTACGTAGGTATGTATATGTAAATAGTATGTTAACTTAAGCATTCATTAGGTTTTGTAGCTTCTTATTTTTATGTTTAGGCTTTTTAGTTTTGCAAACGTTTTTGTCGAGAGTCCATTTACAATTTTTCCACAAAAGCACGGTTATTAAAAAGTTCACGGTGTCAAGTCTGTGCGTATAACATTCATTTGTATTATCGAACCAATCTGGGAAATTAATGTTTGTTATGTTTAAACATTGTCTCAATATGTTTTGTCTTATGTTGGATGCGAATGCATGTTCTTCAAAGTATGTTGAAAAAATTTTTACATGCAAGCGGCATATTTGAAAATACTTTTCAGAGGGCCATAAAAGTAGAGGTTTATCATTACAGTTGTCATATTCGAATGAAATTTCGTTTTCATCGCAAGAATAACCCTCATCATTCCAATTAGATTTAAACTGCTCTAGTTTTAAATTTTCTTCTTGATCTATAGAGCTATCATCTAAGTTCTCGTGAAGTAAAACAAGTGTTTTATCATTGTTATTTTCTGCTATTGCATTCCAATCTAGATCAAGATATTCTGAGTCATCTTCTTCACAATTTGAAAACTTAGAATTAAATAAAAATTTTAGGGAAATTACTTTAGCCAAAAGAGAACCGAATTCAGAGACTGTCGGATTATTTTTATTAAAATTTCGTGCTCTTATCTTCTCGAAAAGATTTTCAAGCGGATCTTGATTGAATTTATTTACGTTTATATAATTTATTTCATAATGATCTTCAAATAAGCTGTTTCTGATGCGTAGCACGCTTTGAATTGTCAAAACAATCCCTTCAAAGCAAAATACCTTACCTTTTGCATTAATACGTTGAATAGTTTGCAAGTAGATTATCATATCTTTCAAAAAATTTATATTACTGTCATCACGACAGAGTGCTGGTTTTCCTATTAGTAAATCAAATAATCTGTTTACCTTGGTTATAAATTTGGCTGTTGGGGTCGCATATTGCATTAAAGGCTCAGAGAATTTGTTAAGCTCCACAAATGATTCAATGCCTAAAGCTACTGACCTACTCAAAGTCTGTGCAGCCATAGAAACATTCATTTTTTGGAAATCCGTTGGATCGATGTGGGAAGATGTCAGTTTTGGACAAATTTTTGTTATGTTATTTTTCTCAGTGTTGTATATATATTCAATAATTTTCCAACTAACAGATCCATCAGGTGTTAAAAGGTTGTAGCTTAACAGGTTATTGCGAACACTTTTCATCAGATGTGGCATATCATATGTTGCATATATAGTCTTTCCTCTATAGTCAAATCCAAAGTTTTGCAAATTAATGTTAAGCTGGTTGTAAAGTTTTCTATTTGTAGGCCCTTGATCACAGCAAATGGCTCTTACATTTAGCTGAAGATTATAACATATATCTAGACAATTTTTAAGTTCGATCTCAAGATCTGTCGCCGGAATATTTGAGGGACAAGCTACGTAATAGAGGACTTGTTTAAAATTTCCACAAAGACTTCGAATCATAAAAACGCAAACAAACTTTGCACACTTGTTAATTCTAATACCTCTTCCGTAATCTACAAAACCTTCTATTATGTCTTTATATTTATTGTAGGTTAGGTTTGACTGAATGCTCATCTCATCAAAAATGAGGATTATTTCCCGGTCTTTAGAAGACAATGTCCCTGCAACACTCTTTATTTCTTCAAGGACATTCGGATTCATTCCAGGGGATAAGCTTTTAATATTTATCCATCTATGCAATGAAGACGAGTGTGGAAAATGTAATTTAAGCTGATCCCTTAAGAAATTATATCCTGAAGCTGATCGAAAAAAAATACATTGACATATCCATTTCTCGTCTTCTGTAAATGGTTGTCCTCCTTTGGAAAGGATCAATTTTGCGAAAATCTTAGAATTCTTATTGATTCCAGGCATTATGTCAATTTTTTCGGTTATACTCTGCTTCGCATAAGCTTGCAATTTTTTTTTGTCCTCTTTTAATCGGTTAATTTTTCGAGACATTCTTGAATTCAGTTTTTTGAATTTATTAATTTTTATTTGAAGCTTATTGTTCATTTTTGTTAACCGACTGACTTATTTTATATAATAAAATTGCTTCTTTGCATTCTTCTCACATTAAAAACTAATTACCTTCCTGCAAATGTCTTTCTTCTTTCTTGAGACGAGGAACCCGCACATTTAAAGAAAAAGGAGTAGATAAAATATAAACCACGATCACAACTAAAAACTAGCTAAGCAACAGTTTCAAAAAAAAAGAAAAGCACTTTATTTTATCACAGTTTTAGGTATCCTAAACACTAAATTTTTCGATAAATCAAAATATACTTAAGTTATAGATAGTAATTATAATTACTGGTTAAAATAATACTTCGTAATACAAAATTGAGCTGCTAATAATCACTTTCTCAAGCCAAATTGAAGATCAATCTGTCGCTACTCTTCTGCGGGTTTTTCATTGCAGTATACATATCTCACCAATTCATTTGACTAACGGTTAATTTTCATTTTCGATTCTATCTATCTCCTGGACACTTACAAATAAAACAAAATAAAACAGATACATGCATACCTACTTCCTTTTTTTCCTGGAGAAGACAAAGCCACACGAATACATTTTTATTTGCGTACGGTGTAGGTATCTTTGAAAGGGAGAATAATTTGGCATAGATTTCGATTATGTGGTTGTTTGAAAGAAAGTAGTTAAACATCGGCTGGCATGTAAAAAAAGCTTAATCTAAATCTCAAATTTCATTTTTAGTATTTTTTATAATAAAACTAGAAATTTTACCTTTATTTTAAGTGCTTGTCTTTAAAGATCTAATCAATAATTCTCAAGTTATAAGCAAATCAACATTACCTACTTACATACCATACAAAATCCATTTCCATTTTTCTATACCTACCCAAACAGTTGAAAACGAAAAATTATTGCCAAAATCCAAACAAGAAAATTCCTACCAAAAAGTGCAATACCCTCACAAGAAAACAAAATAAAAAAAAACAAAAACAAAAACACCAGCCAAGGAGTCGCCGCGACATACATCAGCCACCAAAACCAATAAAGGAACACAGGAAAAGGCAAATATAAAAACAAAAACAACATCCATCCACACAGAAATTCTATGAATGACAAAATATAATAAGAAAAAGTAGAGACAGAAACAATATAACCCCGGTGGGAAAGGGATGCGCTGTGTCTGGTACGATTAACGATTTGTTTGTGCTATGAATTTTGTCGCTTAGTCGCTTACCCCATGGAAAGATACATTTTTCGCTCTCCTACATTGTGGTCCATGTAGTTCTTGATTCGCTCTTGATTTTTGTATCTTTGTCTGCTGAAAGAAATATCTTAGGACATTTTTTTGTATGGAGATGAGACATCTGTATATGATTATTTGTGCTCCTATGTAATCGATTTGGAATTTTAAAAACGAATGTTATTAGAGAAAACTGTTCATAAGGATGAAATTAATTTTTAAATTCTTTTAGTAGTAAGAGATAAAAACAGAATGCTATCCAACTATGAATTTACGCAAGAACAAAAATTATAAGTCGTTGTAGTGGTTTCTTAAAAAAAAGCCTTTTAAGAAAACATTTTGGTACGCCAATTTAAAGTTTTTATTATTGTTTGAATACAAATTAAATTTACGAAAGGAAATATTGACCCGTTCCGGAGATATCGAATTTTCAAAAAAAGAAAAAATAGATTTTTTTTTTCAAAAATTCAAAAAATATTTATGTAAAGTTTTGAAATGCAATGTGTTTTAGACTTTTTAGAAGCTTCTCTATAAAAATTTTCATTAAGTTCCGTTATGTGGATAATGAGAAATTCAAAATTCGAAAAAATGGTTCTATGGTAGGTACAAGCTGTAATATCTTAATTTCAAATTTTTTTTATTAAATTAAAGATCGTAAAAATTAATTGAAAGAAAAAAAAGTTTTATCAAAATTCTAGGTGCCGTTTTCGAGAAAAATACGATTTTTGAAAACCATTTTTTTAAATTTTTTAGCATTTGTATGGTAGGTATCTTTATTTTTAGGTAAAATAAAATTTCTTTTCTCACATCTTGTAGACTGTATTGAGAAACTTTTATTTATTAAGTTTAAAAAAAAATAAGCGTGGAGTTTTCGAAATATTGAGTTTTGAAAAAAAAATTTTGAAGTTTTTTTTAAAAATCCAAAATTTTTTTTTTTGAAAATTTGAGTACACAATTCTATTTATGTTTTTGGGAGCTTTAGCAAAAAAAAATTACCAAAATCGGTTGCACCGTTTTTGAGAAAATCAAAAACCAAAAAAATGGTTCCATAAGGGGCTACCCCCAATAACCATTTTTCGGAAATTTTTTTTCAACCAATATCTACCTAGCTTTAATTAAATGAAATTTGTTTGCATTTTTATTTTTAAAATCTGTCTAACAGTTTTTGAGAAACAAAAATGTTTATAAAATTTCGAAAAAAAATTCGTATGGCAGGTGCCGTCATTCCGAAAAATGGTTATTGAGGGTACCCCCCATGGAACCATTTTTTTGGTTTTTGATTTTCTCAAAAACGGTGCAACCGATTTTGGTAATTTTTTTTTGCTAAAGCTCCCAAAAACATAAATAGAATTGTGTACTCAAATTTTCAAAAAAAAAAATTTTGGATTTTAAAAAAAAAACTTCAAAATTTTTTTTTCAAAACTCAATATTTCGAAAACCCCACGCTAATTTTTTTTTAAACTTGATAAATAAAAGTTTCTCAATACAGTCTACAAGATGTGAGAAAAGAAATTTTATTTTATCTAAAAATAAAGATACCTACCATACAAAAAAATGCTAAAAATTTTAAAAAAATGGTTTTCAAAAATCGTATTTTTCTCGAAAACGGCACCTAGAATTTTGATAAAACTTTTTTTCTTTCAATTAATTTTTACGATCTTTAATTTAATAAAAAAAAATTTGAAATTAAGATATTACAGCTTGTACCTACCATAGAACCATTTTTACGAATTTTGAATTTCTCATTATCCACATAACGGAACTTAATGAAAATTTTTATAGAGAAGCTTCTAAAAAGTCTAAAACACATTGCATTTCAAAACTTTAAATAAATATTTTTTGAATTTTTGAAAAAAAAATCTATTTTTTCTTTTTTTGAAAATTCGATATCTCCGAAACGGGTCAATATTTCCTTTCGTAAATTTAATTTTTATTCGAACAATAATAAAAACTTTAAATTGGCGTACCAAAATGTTTTCTTAAAAAGCTTTTTTTTTAAGAAACCTCTACAACGACTTATAATTTTTGTTCTTGCGTAAATTCATAGTTGGATAGCATTCTGTTTTTATCTCTTACTACTAAAAGAATTTAAAAATTAATTTTATCCTTATGAACAGTTTTCTCTAATAACATTCGTTTTTTAAATTCCAAATCGATTACATAGGAGCAAGTTCGTGCGACCCAGTCGTGCATTTTATTTTGTGTGTTTAGCTGGGAATGGAAATTGGAAACTAAGACAGGCCCTTATTGCGAGTGTCGTTCAACTTTCGACCCGAGAAAAGTCGAAAGCAACGACAAATTTTCTTTTTGGTATTGTGTATCTCAATCTCAATCGACAGTATAATAAATAATAGTTACTGTGAAAAACGAATGTGCTTAGTATTAATGAATCCTATATTTTGACATTTGGGCATGTTTCAGTGATGGTATATGAGGAAAAAAATTCCTTTACTTAGGGATCAAATAGTTTGATCAATAGATGAATCACAAGAAAGCATTTTTAATTAAAACACCAACACAGCAAATTGACAAAGTTGACGGATTGACGCGATAAGTTTGTTGTGTTCAAGCAGTATAGTAAGAGCAGCATGAAGCAGAGGTAGAACAGAAAGTCGTTCTAGTCAAATACAAGTGTGTTTTATTGGGAAATGGAGAGCCAAATGTATGCATTACATAGTTAAATTTCCCTAGGTAACCAACAACAAAGCCACTTTTATCGACACGAAATTTGTTCAAGTTCAAAAGTGACAGGAATCAAATATCAACACGATATGACGATACTCATTCCACAAGTGTCAATATTCTTTGTGGTAGGGAATTTAATTTGTATGTGATTGATACGTGACTATAATGTGTTTTTTGTGAATTGCGTCGGTGTACGGAAAAAATAGGTATATTCTTATACACGTATGTAGGTACTTTTATTGTTTTGATATACTAGCACTGCCATATGGTTTTAATTTGAATTTTTGTATTAGGACGAGAAAATTGTGAAATAAATGAAATGTAAGTGATGAAATTGTGTAAAATTAAAATACAAACAATAATAAATGTGGGAAATAAAAGCTCAATAATGTTTTAATTCTTATTTAATTCAATAATCAGTATTTAAAGCTAAACAAGTAGTGGAAAAAAGTATATTAAATTATTAAAGTTAACCAATCTATAAGGTTAAATGAAACGTCTTCGTCCTTCGGCTGCTTCGTTATCTCTCTCGGTCGACTTTCGTCGTAATCCTCAGTTGGGTTTGGTTACAACAGCGTTTCAATTCTGGTTTGTTGTATTTTACAGGGTGATACTGACATCAAAGAAATTTGTGCTACGAAACTTGGTATCCTACAATCGGCCATCTTGTATATTTCGCGTCCTCGTGAAACCGTCTTGAGAATCGTCTTTGAGTAGCATTCGGCACGTCTTTTGTCAATCGTCGTAATAATAGAAATGTTTATATCTGTTGTCATCTGAGAATCGGGAAAATCGTCTTGGGAATTCTGCATCTTTTCTTATTTAGGTAGATCTTTTAGTCATAGCTTGGTGGAGATTAGATATTCGTCTTGATTTATGGGTTTGCATCGGAAACTTCATTAGGACCCTCAATTTCACTATACTCTGTCCAACAAAAATTGTCAGTACAGGCCTTATGGGAGAGCTTTTTCTAAAGCAGTGGCACCTGATGCACCCTCACTAGAATGAGTTAGGAAAAATGCCACTAAAAAAAGAGAAAGCCACTGACTTTTCTTAACGAATTGTTGTTGTAATTCTTTCCAAAAACTTGTACACCCCAACACGACCGTCGTATCCCACTGTTGATGAGATACTGTCAAGGGTCACTCAATACGATCGTGCGCTCTTTATCTACATCAAAACAGAGTTACCATTATCATTCTCAATTGCAAGCAAGGAGCTTTTTCAGTGGTTTTTATTAAGGAGCTTTCGGGATTTGAAGCTTTTGATAACACATTTTAAGAAGATAAGTATGTGGAGTGTTGTCGTATTGCTTTTCAACTTAAAAAAAAACGCGCCTATTATCTTACCGCTTGGCGTTGTGGGAAAAGGTAAATTGAATATTGTGTTCAGTCGTTTTGAATCGGCAGACGGTAGCCCTACGCGTTTTTTACTCTCATTTGCGGCGATTTATAATTTAAACTACGGAATCCCTGTGAGGTCTTTAAAAGGCGACACACTTATGCATGCAACCAGAATGAGAGACAAACCTCCTATCTTCCCTGTACTGACAATTTTTGTTGGACAGAGTATAGTATCATCGTCACTAGATTCATCTTCTGTCATGGAGTCATAGGGATTGGATTCATCATCCCAAGGCTTCATATTATCTGCGCTGGATGTTGTATTACGAGGTCCATCATGTGTGCCAACCCTTTGCACATCGTATCTATCATTTGGAGAAACTTTCGTCACTACGTAAGGACCTAGAAATTTACGAGAAATTTTTTGATTAGTACCAAATTGTGTTTTTTTGTAGCAGCTACATCATTAAGTTTGTATTTAGTAGCTAATTTTCGCCTTTTATCGAATGTTCTGCGATTTTCATCTTGTATTGCCTTAATAGAAGACTTAGCTGCTTCGCGTGAATTTTCACGTGATTCTTGAAAAGCTTGCCGAATTTCTTCGTTTACAGCTTCAGCAAGGTCGATGTTTTCAACCCTACGCATCTTTACCCCGAAGAGTAACTCAAACGGAGTTCGTTTAATGCTTCTGTGCGACGTTGAGTTAAGACATTCTTGTAGTTGATTTGTAAATCAAAACCACTTAAATGGGTCTACTGCTGATAGTTTGGCCAATACGGATACGATAACTCGATTGACCCTCTCGACCTGGCCGTTTCCTCTGGGAACACCTGTAGTGATCAATGTATGCTGTATTTTTTTCTGCTTACAATAATCAAGGAAGGCGTTAGATGTGAACGCAGCAGCCCTGTCCGAAATTATGCGGTTAGGGTTTCCAAAAACCAAAAACAGTTTTTTGTAGTTCCAGCTTTGCTAGCACCTCAGACGTTCCCGTGGACTTCACAGGGTATAACCACACGAATTTCGTAAATGCATCAACTATGCAAAAAATGTATGAATATTTCTTACTTGTGATTGAAAGGGGGCCCAAATGGTCGATGTGATATGTGTGTAAGGGCTCCTCTTCTTTGCAAATAGGGTTGAGAAATCCTTCTTGTCTGCCGCCTTTACGTTCGCTGACAATACAGCGGATGCAATTTCTCTGACATGCTTCCAACTTTCGCCTTAGATTTGGAATGAAGTAGTCTCGAAGAATGACCTCTTCCATTTTGCGGGTACCAAAATGCCCATCAGCGTGGACAGATTTTATTACCTCGTCTTGCATTTTTTTCGGTATGCAAAGTAGTTTGTTACCTTCATTATTGTTTTTGTAAACAATATCGTGCTCAATAAAAAAGTCATCATATGGTCCGTTCTTAAAGCTCCTTTAATAGCTAAAAGGTATTCATCTTTATCCTGGGCGCTTCTCAGTCTAGCTAGAAACTCTGAATTTACAACCATGGCAATGGCATTCCGGCTCAACGCATCTGCATGCTTCATGCTAGTTCCTGGTCGATGTTCTAGTATGTAATCAAATTCTTGTAAGGTCAAAGCCCAACCTGCAATCCTGGAAGATATTTCTTTTCTTTCCATGGTACCTTTAAATGCAATACAGTCAGTTACGATCTTGAAATGAAGACCTAGCAGATACGCTCTAAATTTTTTCAATGCCCTGACAATTGCTAATACTTCTAACTCGTAACTGCAATAACTTTCTTCCGATTTGATAGTTTTTTTGCTATAATAGTAGACTGGGTGAAATTTTCCGTCATCGGCCTTCTGGAGCAAGACTGCGCCATATCCAAATTTGCAGGCGTCAGTGCGAACTTCTGTCTCCGCTTCCTGTTGATGAAGCTTCAAAACAGGCTTTTCAGCTAAAATACTTTTTAATTTTTGGAAGGCTATTCTTTCAGCAGAACCAAACTTGAATGTACTATCTTTTTTTAGAAGAGATGTCAAAGGCTTAGTGATCAAGGAGTACCCCGGAATAAACTTGCGAAAATATCCAGTGAGTCCCAAAAAATTCTGGATCTTTTTAACAGAATCGGGCTCTGGAAACTTCATTACTGCTGCCGTCTTGTAATGCGATGGTTTTACAAAACCAAATTTAATCTCGTACCCTAAATATACGATCTTTTCGCAAAGAAATTGACATTTCTTCCATTTGAACTTTAGACCATAAGCTGAGGCTAAGCTAAAACTTGTTGTAAGTTCTCGATTGCTTCGCCATAAGTTGAAGAGAGAACAATGACATCATCCATGTACAAGAGGACTATGCCTTCTGCTATTAACGGCTTGAAAACTTGGTTGATGTGTTTTTGAAAAATTGCAGGTGAAGTACTAAGTCCGAAAGGCACTTTATTAAACTCATACTGTCCGCTGTGAGTTACAAATGACGTGTACATTCGACTTTTTTCAGAGACGTCTACATGGAAAAAACCATTTTCTAAGTCGAGCGTGGAAAATATCTTTGATTTGCTTGGAGCATCTACCTGGTCGTCTATTAAAGGAAGTGGATAACGATCGCGAACTATGACTTTCTTTAGACGCCTATAATCAACGCATAGTCTTTTTGACCCATCCCTCTAGTCAGCGAGGACGATCAGACTTGCGAACTCTGAGTCACTTGGTCTGATTACACCTGTCTTTAGCCATTCTGCAATCTGATCATCTACCACCTTCTTTTCGAGAGGAGCCAACCTCCTGGGGTTTTGATAAATTGGTTTTTCATCTTTGAGGATAATGTTCATTTGTACCTTCGTTGACTTTTCGCATCTAAGGTTGTAGCTGGCAACTAAATCTTTAATAATATTTAAATATGCTTTATTTCCTATTGTCGCATCATCTGCATTCGCATCGGGTTTAATATTTAATAAGCATAAGGTTTCATCTACCGTCTCCTTGACAGTTACCCTACCGTCTTTAGAAATATTAATATTTGTACCATTCAGTACATTCCTGATGCCAACTATCATTGGAACTTTCAAAAAGTTTTTGGAGATAACAAAAATTGTTGCATTGAAGGTTAAATTATCAATCTCCAGGTGACCTTCAAATGAGCCCATTGCCTCGACTGGTGCCTTTGACAGACCTTGAACCTCAATTCTGTTTTGTTTTAACTTGGGTGCCCCAAGCCTTATAAATTCTACAGACGTAATGATAGTCAAATCACTGCCTGAATCTATTAAAGAAAGGATATAATAGCCATTTACTTTGACGAGCTTCCTTGCATCTATCTCACTAGCTCTAGCACAATTAGTAGATTTCGGTTTGGTGCATGAAGAAGATTTGTGGCCAAATTCATTGCACCGAAAACACTGTTCCGAACTCTTCAATCAAAAAAGTCTTAAGTTCATCAAAAGAATACAAATTATTTGTTTTCGCCCTTAAAGCTAGTTTTGCAGATCGTCAGTAAACGTTTTGTGAAAATAAGTTTCTCTAGCTCCGACCATTTGAGAGAAATAGCTGCGGCTTCAACGTTCTCTAACCAACATCTCACATCATAGGTATCGTTTCCAGAAAACTCTGGTACAATATTCAACGTGTCTTGAAAAGTTACTGAAGATCGGGCTCTGTAACCCAAAACGTCTACTTCTGTTTTGAGCGAGGATATCTCCACCTCTTTGCGGAAATTGTCTTCTCTTGCCAACAACAACGACTCCCTCATTCTAAGACACTCGAGTTTGTTTGCTAGATCTTGTGAACTCGAAGGATTTTGATTAGCCGGGCCTCTGTTGTCGCAACCTATTCTCAAATCGTTTTCTACCCGTGATGATAAACCACTCGCTACACCTGCTGCCAACCTACTTGTTAATGAACCACCTGCTGCTAAACCATTCTCTAGAGTACAAACTGCTGGTAAACCACTAGCTTCTATTCCACCTGCCTCCAAACTGCCTGTTTCTAAACGACCTAAATCATCTTTGCCTAGCTTATCGATCACGAGTGCGCCCAATCTCAGACTATCACTTCCACTAGCCAGTGTGTAATCAAATGAATTACCTGTATTTGCCAGACCGTTACCAGTTTTTTTATGATTTTTAATCTCCTCCAATTTCTCCAGTTCTTTCCACGAAATTTGCCATGAAGCTCCTTTGTTGTCCAGCCAAGATTCTCTGACCGCTAGGTCCAACTCCATCTGCTTTATAGCGTGTGAAATATCGTCTGGTTCATCATCGCCAATCGCCGTACTGTTCGGGTTTTTGTTGTTCCTAGGCTCTGACATATTTTTGTTGTTTTAACAATCGATGAAATTCTTTTAATCGTTAAACTTGCGCTGCATATGAATACTCAATAGGTTTTAGGCAAAATGTTTTTTACTTTTTGTGGTTATAATTTTATTTGTACTTACAGTTTAGCAGGGGTATACTTATTTTCGTGTGAACAGTTTGCTCTAGAGTGTCTTCTTCCAATCTCGTTGTCTCGGGTTCAAGGGGATTTCAGCAGCTTTAGTTAGCGGAATTTTTTGTTTTTTTTTTTTTTGTAAAATGATTTTACGGAAATTTTAGCAGTAGTTTTTTTTTCGAGTCTTACAGCTATTTTTTCTCTTCTTTTTATGTTTGAGTGTGTAGAACTACGAGTGGAATTGAAATTTTATGATACAAATTAATTAAAAACTTTTTATGATTTATTTTCCACCAATCCCACTTCTGACACCAATTTTTGTGGGAAATAAAAGCTCAATATTGTTTTAATTCTTATTTAATTCAATAATTAGTATTTAAAGTTAAACAAGTAGTGGAAAAAAGTATATTAAATTATTAAAGTTAACCAATCTATAAGGTTAAATGAAAAGTCTTCGTCCTTCGGCTGCTTCGTTATCTCTCTC
The DNA here is from genome assembly GCA_911387755.1 of Chrysotoxum bicinctum. Taxonomy (NCBI): domain Eukaryota; kingdom Metazoa; phylum Arthropoda; class Insecta; order Diptera; family Syrphidae; genus Chrysotoxum; species Chrysotoxum bicinctum. Next base: position 162,231,841 of record OU426987.1, read on the forward strand.
GGTCGACTTTCGTCGTAATCCTCAGTTGGGTTTGGTTACAACAGCGTTTCAATTCTGGTTTGTTGTATTTTACAGGGTGATACTGACATCAAAGAAATTTGTGCTACGAAACTTGGTATCCTACATAAATGCAATAAATTTCAGTTAAATAAACAAGAAATGATTTCCTCCGAGTTCTTTTTCGTTGATACAGATGATGAAACAACCAACGACGGAATAAGAGACAACTTAGAGATGTTTCCAATCCTCTGCAGCTTGAAGAAAATATGTCTGTTAATGAGTAAAAATAAATTTTCTTTTATTAACATACTACATTGCAAATTTTTGAAATACTTCCGCTTGCCAGCATTTGTTCAATTATTGGCGGACATTGAAAATCATCTCAAACCAACTAAAAGAAATTCGGCAATACCAAACATAATAAAACTTGTCACTGCATTAAGATTCTTTGCCCATGGATCATACCATACTTTTGGCCTGTGGTTAAAATAATTATTATAATGGAAATAATAAGTTAATAAAATAAAAAAAAAAATACATTTTTACCCAGAAAATTATATTCGTTAGAGACAGTCGAACAGTAAAATGCAAACGATAAAGATCGATTATCTAGACGAAAAATTTCGTTCACAATAGAGATCCACAATACCAAAAAAGATTTTCGACTATCGATAAAAGTCGTTTATCGAAAACGAAACGACACTCGCAATAAGGGCCACAGATTTTTTTATAAAAAAGACACCTACGTAGATATTTTGTTGCAATCAGAAGAAAATTAGGAACTTATGTAGGTATGTCAATGTCTTTGGATGCATTTGTGAAATAATATTACTCTCAATATTTTTATGTACATTTTTGATTTTTGCAATTCCCATACAAATTTTTTTAATTTCTTCGCTCAATTTTTTCGATCAGAGCCAAAAACAGATAGTATTGTTTGTTACTCCTACTTCCTACATAGATGAGTCATGAGGTTATGATGACACCTGGAGGTATGAAGATTGGTTGTATTTGATTTAGTGCGATCTTTTTATAATGGCGAGTTGGTTGACTGTTTTGGGTTTGATAAAAATATACAGTTATGGACAGAGAAATAGCACACTTATGAGAAAAATCTCGCGATTAAAATGTCCGTTATGTCCAATGTTTGTGGTAAGTTTGTTCTCCAGGCATAATGGTCTACATTAATTGATGTAAACAAAAAAGTCTTAATAGTCCCGTTACCTTTGATAGATTCTTGCATTTGCCTTTTGATTATATTCTTTTCTCTTTTACTCCTGGACACAGAAATAGCACATATTATTTAAACCGTTGAAATTTTATTTCGCGATCGAAAGTTATGAGAGATAGTGCTTATTTTGTGTTGTTTATAGTTTCATAAAAAAAGTTCTTAACAAAATGGGCTGAGGAGCGCATTGTAATCCCGAAAAGAGGAAAAATATTTTCGATCTTCATACACAAGGTAAAAGTCCAACCCAAATAGCCAAAACACTTAATTGTTGCCGTAAAATGGTTTATAATGCCATTGGTAAGCCGCCACACCGCAAAACTTCGTTACGAATTCACAGAGCCATTGCTAGAAAGTGCAAATGTGACCCTTTTAAGTCATCTCGAGACATTATGGCGGAAGTAAATGAAGAATTTGGTCTTGATGTCTCAAGCAGATTGATAAGAAGAAGACTCAACGATGCTGGGTTGTTTGGAGCAGAAAAAAACCGTTACTTTCCAAGAAGAACATCAAAGCTCGTTTGACTTTAGCTAAGACTCATAAAAACAGAAACGTGCAGTTTTGGAGGAGATGCTTTGGAGTGACGAAACCAAAGTTAATCGAATTGGTCCAGATGGGAAAACATTTGTCCATCACCCAAAGTGCCAAGCATACAACCACAGGTACACTCTTAAGACTGTGAAACACGGAAGGGGCAACTTGATGGTCTGGGGAGCATTTTCATGGCATGGAGTGGGTCCACTGGTGAGGATTGATGGCAGAATGGATAAATTTTCTTATCTCAATATTCTTAAGAATACCATGGAACCATTTAAGGTTAAGATTGGGCAGAAAAAATTCAAAAATTCGAACGATCTTTGGGTTGGTATCAAGGAAACGTGGTATTCTATCCCACGAAGTAGATGCCAAAAATTAGTTGAGAGTTTACCAAGAAGATGCAAGGAAACTTTGAAAAATCGTGGTCACCAAATAAAGTACTAACTTCGTAATATTGTAAGATTTGAAATTCTAAAAATTTTTCGCTAAAAGGTTGATTTTTTTACAATTCTAGGAATGTGTGCTATTTCTTTGTCCACAAGAAATAACGTCACCACAAATTAAAATAATTTTTAAAAATCTACTTTATAGCTTATAATTTTAAATTAATATTTAGATGAAGCTTTATTTGTTGTAAGAGGTCCTGAAATAAAAATGAAAATGTTTCAGTTTATAAGTATAAAATCAAACTAATATTCATACAAAACATCATAAGTGTGCTATTTCTTTGTCCATAGCTGTATATAATTTGAAAAGTTGGAAAAAAAAATAATTAAACTAAAACTTCAATTTGAAATAGGGCGACAAAGAAGAAGAAAACAAACTCCTATAAGATTGTGGATACACGTTTTTTACGGGTTACTTTATTTTGTTTTATCCAAAAAAAATTATCATTTTGGGTAATTTTCGAGGAGATTATATTAAAAGCTGTATGTTTGCATGAAGAATAACTGTAGGTACGAGAATATACATTGTACATTCATACATACATGTGAAGGGATCGCACTAGCGACCACTTAATTATCTTTTCCATATAGAACCATACTTCGATTTTTGACCTCACAAGTAATCGATATTAAAATCATCACAATTCGTACGTATGGGCTAAGGGTGAACGACCAGATATCTTAAGTGGCACAAATCGTTCGGCTATAATGCTTAGTTGACATATTTTGTCAACCTAAACAAATGACCGTTGATCGCACACCATCAACCCATTCACATAATACCATGCACTTTGTATATTTATGCCGTTCGTGCCATTAGGGAAATATGATACTGTTTTTTTTTGTTAGTCATCGACAACGAGTCGGATATGTTTATTTCATTTATATCTTTTATTACCCTGGCGTAGAAGGCAAATTAATGCATTGCATTGGATTTTGATCGTTATGTATCCATTGCTTAAGGCAATGCATTTCATATTGTGGGAATCGAGTGTCAAATATCGAAGTATGGTTCTATATGGAAAAGATAATTAAGTGGTCGCTAGTGCGATCCCTTCACACCACCCTTCCTGGGGAAAAAGGAGAAATCATGACACTTCTTGATTTCTTCTTTTACGCGCCACTTGTACAATGGGGATTTTATTTCATTTGTTCTTATGTATATATGATACTTTATTTCTGTTTTTTTTTGTTTTCTTTTGTGTTTTTTTTTTTTTTTTTTTTGTTACATTAAACTGTGAATATATATTTTCTTGAAATTAGTTATCAACATGGAATATGAAAATAGCTATAGGTATGAAAATAGCTACATCAATTTAAATTGTTTCAAATAGTTACATTTTAAAGATATACTCGTAGCACAGTGTGTACATATATATTTTCATATTAAATAGCTTATCAATAATTTTTAAAGATAATGAATATTTTTATTTTTTTTTTTGTTATTTTAAATTGCTTCTCAACATTTACGTTTAGCTTTATACATTCGGGATATTTAGTTTTTATTTTAAATTGCTTATGAATAGTTACGTTTAGCTATATACGTTTATACATATATTTAGTTTTTATTTTAAAATACTTATCAATAGTTTTTAGCTTTATACATTCAGAATATTTAGTTTTTATTTAAATTTCTTATCAATAGTTATGTAAATCGTAAGTCTAGGCGCGCCTAATTTTATTTTTAATTTAAACCTATAACAATAATTATAGTTATGATTGCATATTTATCTATACATGTACTAGTACTACTAAACGCCTCTTTCTTGCCCCTCTTTTTTTTTTGAGATAAATTCCATACAATATTGTTTACAAGTTATGTGTTTTATTTATTTACAGAGTTATAAAACGGTTTTAATCTATTTTTATGAACCGTTATTTTCTTGTTTTCATATTTTATATCGCAGTTCACACCTTTTTGAGACAAAACTTCATATGGACCTATGTAGATTGGATCAAGTTTTTTTCTATTTTCATTTCTAAGTAAAACTAGACTTCCTATTTCAAAATTTGAGCTTTTTGTTCGTTCTTCTAGATCAAATCTATTCTTCCTTGCTATCTTTTTGCCTATCAGATTTTCTCGAGCATCTTTATGAGCGATTTGTAATTTATGTTTTAAATCAATCACATAATCGTCATAGTTGTACACAGGTTCTACCTGTTTAACTAAATTTAATGGTAGGTTACACTGTTTTCCGAATATTAGCTCGAAAGGTGTATATCCGGTTTCTGAGTGTACTGATGTATTATAACAGAAAACGTAGTAAGGTAGCCATGTGCTCCAATCGGTATGTTTTTCTGAAACGTAACTTCTTAGATATGCTCCTAAAACTTTGTGAGAATTTTCTAAAGCTCCTATACTCTCATGATGGTAGGCTGTAGATTGTAGTTGTTCTATTCTCAATAGCTTACAAATACCCTTGAAAACCTGGTTTATAAATTCAGTTCCCTGATCAGATGCTATTGTATGTGGTGTTCCGTATCTTAGAATAAAACCTTCTACTAAAGCTTTAGCTACGGTGCTTGACTCTTTATTAGGGAGTGGTATAGCTTCGATAAATTTGGTCAACTCATCTTGAATGGTGAGAATATATTTAGATCCATCTTCCGATTCTTCTAAAGGTCCTACTAGGTCTAAAAAGAGTTTGTCGAAACCTGATTCTGCTGTCGATGTAATAGTCATTGGTTGCTTCTTTGGTTGAATGTATTTGTTTCGTTGACAAATTGGACAATGCTTTATAAATGTCGTCACATCGTTTTGCATACCTGTCCAAAAGTATTTTTTCTTTATATTTTGTAACATGCGGTTTATTCCTGCATGTCCGCTAGTTGGAAGTATGTGATAATCATTAAGTATTAGTTTCTTCTTACAACGATCAGTTATTTCAATATTTTTATCTATAATGTGCACTTTAATATTACTTTCTTTAAATATTTCTCCTAATTTCATTTTTAATTCATTGATATTGCTCTGTTTGCGGCCGCATGCGAGCTTCTTTATTTCATTTTTAGTAATATATATTTTTTTAATACAATTTGATCCGCAGAGTTTCTGCACATCCCTCGACAATATTTTGCCAAATATTGTCGATTGGGTTGTAGTGCTGTCCTTGGACTTTTTTAGGAGTAAACGATTCCCTTCTGGGATATACGCCAAAACCTTGTTTGGACCAATAATTATGTCTGTATCCTTGAAATTAACTAAATCTTCCTCGAAGCTGTCAACAATCTTCAACTTTATTATTTTGAGTCCATTTTCTGGTAATTTTAAAAGTTCAGTTATGCGTTGTTCGTCGGTTTTCGTGTTATAAGTGCGTGCTTTTCTTTTCTTCTCTTCTCTTTACTTTTTTTTTGTTTTTAAATAAATACAATTTAATTTAAGAAAAAAGAATTAAGGAATATTAACAACGATAATTACACTGCAAGTTTGATTTCAAAAATTATTAATACGTTTATATTCGGTTCTTGGTTCTTGTTTTCGTTATTTTAATTAAGAACATAGACTTTAATTCATGAATACATCAATACATTAACATATAAATATAAAATTCTATCAAAGTATATATATATGTATATATATATGTGTTTATATATATTTAATTAAATTACTTAGAAAACTTAATGTTCACTTGCATTTTATTCTTCTGTTTTTCTATTTATAGTATGGTTCATCTAAATTGAGCTATAATTAAAATAATATTGATGTTTCTGATTGAAAAAAAAATTAATTTAATTTAATCAAGCGAACTAGGTACATAATTTTACTTTTTTTTGAGAAATTATAAAAAGTTTTATAATTATTGCATTTGCTGTCATATTTGCACTATATTTTATTTTATTATTGTTTCCTGTTGTATTTCTATTCCATTTTTATTGCAAAGTGTGGGATTTGGTATGATTTATTTTATTCTATTGATTTTTATTTTGTTTCCTTTCTTTTTTATCGGATGTTGTTGTGCTGCATTCTAATAGTCGGGTTAGTAAGCAAATTGGTAGTTTTTAGGTCTTCCAATTATTCTGGTGACTGTTACTCGGTTCCGCTGTCTGGGGTGGCACCATTTCGAGTAAACACTTACGTTGTATTGCTGCAGCACTTTGAATATCTGCTAAACTAGGTGCGTTTTTACTGGAAGAGACATTTTTCTTGTTGAAAACACCCGCATGAGCTTGTGCAATTGCCATTTGGTAAGAATACAGCAAGGGTTTGAACTGCATCATATGCCGGGGATTCGAGCCAGCCAAAGCTCTTAATATATTCTGTTGAAATACTTGCATTGCAGCGGCTGTAGCAACAGGTGAACGGTTGCCTAAACTTCCACGGTTGTAAGTGGCAAGTAATGTTGGTTGGTTCCAATTCAGTAATCTACTGAACTGGCAAGATCGCCATGTAAAGATTGAAGGGTGTTTAGCAGCTTGGGTAATAAGCTGGCAAGATCGCCATGTAAAGATTGAAGTAGAGTTGGTTAAAGGTGGAGGTGTCCTACCGGAATACTTTAGAGATCTAGAATCAAATCGCTTAGCAACGAATGCTTCAGCTCGGACCTCTGGCAAAACTGCACTCGAGGTTTTGACCTACAAATCAAAGTATTCAAAGTATTTTCCCTTTTTTCCTTTCAGCTCGCAAGCTCCTCAAGAATAAAAAAAGAAAAGACCTTCTGCTTTGATGTCTAAGGCGAAGACAAATTTATTTTGAAAATATTGTTCCTATTTATACTTACAAATTGGTTATCGGAATCGATCCATACTTCGATTTTTGACCTCACAAGTAATCGATATTAAAATCATCACAATTCGTACGTATGGGCTAAGGGTGAACGACCAGATATCTTAAGTGGCACAAATCGTTCGGCTACAATGCTTAGTTGACATATTTTGTCAACCTAAACAAATGACCGTTGATCGCACACCATCAACCCATTCACATAATACCATGCACTTTGTATATTTATGCCGTTCGTGCCATTAGGGAAATATGATACTGTTTTTTTTTGTTAGTCATCGACAACGAGTCGGATATGTTTATTTCATTTATATCTTTTATTACCCTGGCGTAGAAGGCAAATTAATGCATTGCATTGGATTTTGATCGTTATGTATCCATTGCTTAAGGCAATGCATTTCATATTGTGGGAATCGAGTGTCAAATATCGAAGTATGGTTCTATATGGAAAAGATAATTAAGTGGTCGCTAGTGCGATCCCTTCACATACATACATACGTAGTACAATTTTTTTATTTGTCTTTTCAAAAATGTATGCCTAGCAATTATCGCGTTTGTGAAAATTTATTAAAAAGTGACAATTTTCCAGTTTTTCAATTAGATACAAACATATGGTATCTTAATTGTACACAAAGTTAATTTTTATAAATGTTACGCATTGTCAAATTAAAAAATTTATTCCTACTACAAATTTCAATATTAGGCCATTTCAGCCTTAATAAGAAAACGTAGTAGTGTATGTATACATACATGCGAAGGTAGATAAGAACGGTTGTTTCTGTTTTCTAATTTGTTTTTGTAAGTGATAAAATAATGATAGTTTTGATAAAGAAAAAAAAATGGCATATTTTAAGCTTTTGAATATTTTCTGCTTTTAGGCTATTCCAAATAAAATGTCTGATGCATTTATACTGTTAAGTGTGTATTTGCTTAGTTCACCCACCCTTCATTCCATTTTACTTTTATTATTTTTACAATCCATTTCATCGGTTTTCCACTTTTTAGTATGAATCGAAATTTTAATTTTTCATACTGTTTACTGCTCAATTCTTTCAAGTATTCACTAAGTTCTGTAGCTTCTAAGTTTAGTTTTAGGTTTTTTCCTAAGGCTGAAAACACACCGGATAAGGCAAAACATGTTTTTTTGTTTCGTGAAACAAGAGAACATTGTTTCTTATGAGACTACAACCCACACTGCCGTAGTTGTGGAGATCCACAAGAAAAAGAAACTGTGGTTCATTTTCTTTGCGATTGCCCCGCCTTAGCAAATTACAGGATGACTTTCTTTGGGAAAGCCTTCCTCGATGACCCCAGCGAACTTTCGGAGAAGAAAATCAAAGATCTGATTATCTTTCTGAATGCGACAAAATGGCTTTAGCAATGCTCTGCTAAAGTACATAAAAAGCCACTCTCTTCCGTACTAAATCCTTGTTAGGTTGACACGAGTTAATGGTATCAAAACGGCGCACCGCAGCGCTAATTGAGTCGCGGGCCCAGGGCTGGCGACTACCATCTCTACCTACCTACCTACCTTCTTATGAGACTAAACACACCAAAGAAAACGAAACAAAACAAATGTTTTTGTTTTGAAGTGTTACGATGGTGGTTGTCGAAAATACATACTATTGTATATACGAGCAACACACACCGAATGCAACAAAACTGTTTTGAACAAGAGTCGTTGACGATAATTGCATACTTTCTTATGGCGCAACGCACACCAAATGAAACAAAACATAAAAACAAAAGCAAAACAGAAAAACATGTTTCGTTGCCGATAGGTGACCTATTGTTTTTTGCAAAACAAAGTTTTGACTCCGTTGTTTTTATTTTCTTCTTTCGTTGCACTTTACAGAGTTATTTGCTTCTACGTTTACTCTGTGCGCAAATTTTAAATAAATATGAAATATGTAGATGGAGAGAAGTTCATTTTTTTAAATTAAGGCAAGAAGCCCTATCTATAATTATAAAGATAAGGAACATGCCAATATTACTATTGATAAGCTGTGGATTGCTACTTCCTACTATGACATTTGAAGATTGGCAAGATTAAAAGCTTTTCTCTTTTCTTATGAATAAACACATAATGTCTGTTTTGTAAACACAAAATTGTTATTTGTATTTACTTGCCGTAGAGTTATAATCTTTCAGCCGGAGTTAAGCTTTTACGATAGTTCGTATTTTGTTTCATTTCAACGCACACCAAACGAAACAAAAAAACAAAACGTTTTGTTTTGTTTTATTCTGTTTCGCTTGGTGTGTGTTCAAATAAAAAATGTTTTTTTGACTATCGAATAAAAAACGTTTTGCTTAAGCAGAATGTGTTTTTTTGTTTCGTAAAACAGGAAAACATGGTTTCTTATGAAACTAAACACACCAAAGAAAACGAAACAAATCACGTTTTTGTTTTGAAGTGTTTCGATGGTGGTTGTCGAAAAGACATGTTATTGTATACGAGCAACACACACCGAATGCAACAAAACTGTTTCGAACAAGGGTCGTTGAGGATAATTGCATACTTTCTTATGGCGCAACGCACACCAAATGAAACAAAACATAATCACAAAAGCAAAACAGAAAAACATGTTTCGTTGCCGATAACTGACCTGTTGTTTTTTGTAAAACAAAATTTTGACTCCGTTGTTTTTATTTTCTTTTTTCGTTGCACTTCACATATTTATTTGCTTCTACGTTTACTCTGTGCGCAAATTTTTAAATAAATATGGACGTAGATGGAGAAAAATTGATTTTTTTTAATTGAGGCAAGGAGCCCTATCTATAATTATAAAAATAAGGAACATAAACTTACTATTCATAAGCTGTTGATTGCAACTCCCTATACTATGACCAGTGGCGTAGCGTGCCATCTCGGCGCCCGGGGCGGGAGACCCATTTTGCCGCCCCCATTCAATACTACGAGTAAATTAAAATTAAATTTCGAGACATCATTTCACAGGCATTGAGGTATCTTTTATTGAAGATAAAATACGATCAGCGGTTTCATAAACGGATTCTACGGGCCTTACGAATGAGGCTCGTGAAAAAAAGCTGCATCTGCGGATTCATCGCCATGCATGCGTTTTTTCCTTGCGATTTCTTCTCGTTTTGAGTTCGATTACAAGTTTTTCACAGAGAGTCTTAGAAAAGTCGATTGCGGCTTGGATGAAACGGTCTCTGCTCTCCATTTAGAGAGCTTTTAAAGCGCAGAGTTTCTGAGCACACTTGTCCACACTCAGTCTACTTTGCTGCAGGTAAATCTGTACTTCATCTTTTTCAGGTATCTCTGCAGCTCAAAAGCCAAGAAAAGTTAGGAATTTGAATGACTGCATGACTGTCAGAAGAAGACTGGCTCCCGATCCGTCAATTCTTTCAGTAACTCAAGAACTTGCATAAACTTATTCTTAATCGTCTTTACAGTTTCATATCTTTGGCAAGACGAGGTTCACTTCTTCTGCAGGCTTGTGACTAGATGCTTGAGGTACTTCTGCTGAGTCGACTTCGTCTTGACCCTGCTCTGTGGTGGGACCAGAACGACTTCCAACTTCGACGGCAGGCACGTCTTCTTCTTCTGTCTGTAAAATAAGTTATGCATTCCCATGAATATTGGCCGGAGGACAATTCTAGGCCACTCACGATTATAGATGGAGCAATCATACTTACTTGTGGTATTCCGCGCCGCTTCCTTTAACTCTTTTCATTTCCAAAAACTAGTTCAAAGGTTGAGTGAAGTACTAAGTGTTTTAGTTTTAGAAGACTCAACAGTATTTAAACTATAAACAACACAATCGAAATAACTTTCTGTGATGCGGGAGGGACCAAAAACATTGAGCTGGCTGAGACTAGAATAACGTTTCCGTCGAATCCTAGTTATCTTATCATATCTCGCATATGCATATCATATGTTTCGGAACCCTCCCTTTCAGTTTCCCGAGAGTTTCGGAACGTTTTGTTTTAGTTTCGCGAGTCGCGCGACAATACGGAATGCACTCTTATGGCCCTACTCACCGTTTACGAATTCACGGAAATCAGCCGAGAGCGTCAACGACGAAACACAGATAGGGTGGCAAATTTCAAATTTACATTATTGTTGTTTGTTGATTTGTCAAACGATTTGTCATGAAATATATGATTTCTACTCTACCCACATCACCGACGATATTTTGCCGCCCCCCTAGGCCTGCCGCCCGGGGCGGACCGCCCCCCCTACGCTACGCCACTGACTATGACATTTTTGAAGATGGGCAAGATAAAAAGCTTTTCTCTTTTCTTATAAATAAACACATAATGTCTATTTTGTAAACACAAAATTATTATTTGAGTTTACTTGCCGTAATGTTATAATCTTTCAGCCGGAGTTAAGCTTTTATGATAGTTCGTGTTTTGTTTCATTTCAACGCACACCAAACGAAACAAAAAAACAAAACGTTTTGTTTTGTTTTATTCTGTTTCGCTTGGTGTGTTTTCAAATAAAAAATGTTTTTTGACTATCGAATCAAAAACGTTTTGCTTTATGCGGTGTGTTTTCAGCCTAAGAGAAAAACAATTATCAAAAAATTGGCTGTATCAAGTATGTGCGTACGGCTCATTCTTATTGTCAAACCAATTTGAAAAATATGTTTGTTTAAATACATTAACGCAAAATTGTAAACATTTAAGACATTTCAGTGAGTTACTAAGTTAATTTAAAAATAGGATTTCGCTAATTTTAAACGATTTTATCATCTTACTATCTCTAAACATTTTAATAAAGTTAAAATAACAAACTGGCTACTTTAACTTTTAGTAATTTAGTAAATTCATATGAAATCTGTCATTTTACTTTAAAAACATATCTTGGCAATTTTATTTGAAAGAGTTAAATTGTTTTGTAGTACCCTTTGGCATAATGGTTAGTGCGTTGCACTGTCATGCGGCAGGTCTCGAGTTAAATTCTCAGCTGCTGCAAGAAAGTTTTTTTTTTAGGGGTGTAGTGCTTCTTGTGAAGAATTGACAAATTCTCCAAGAGTCTCTCTTGTCATGGAAAGTGCTGCTCATTAGCCGTTAGGAATCCGTTTCTGGTAACACGCACACAGGAATGGTTGAGAGTTGTAAGTCACTAGGTCCTGGTTCACTCCGAGCTGTTGCACCACCAAATTTATTTATTTAATCTATTTAAATTGTGTCTTTTTAATGATTCGTGAGTTAATTGTTTTTAAAAGTAAATAAAATAATATAAAATGTTTTCGGAAGATGAAGATTTTCATATACAAATCGTCACCTGAGTTTTATCTTGTTCAAAGTCCATTTTGAAAAATGTTGGGAAAACGATTTTTTAACTTCAGAAGCAAAATTTTTACTTAAATTTGAAAGGAAGTACTGTGGAGTTTTTTTCTCCATTAAACTCAATAATTTTCGTTTGCAAAATGATTTATAAATCTAGGTTTTATTAAATCCTGAAATAGTTAAAAAATAAAATCAAGTGGGATGTCATTTTGGATATTGAACAACGTTGTATGGGCTGTAAACAAGTTGATTAAATTGGTGGATATTGAACAAAAAAGCTAAATATTGAACAAAATAGAAGTACTTAATAATTAAATCATTGAAACTACGAAAATACTATGAAAATAGAACAAAAATTCTAATTCATTCTTTGAGTAAAGCACTAGAACATAATGGGTAATCAGAAAAAATATTGCTGCTGCTCGGTAGGTAATGAAATTCAAAATTTGTTAAACATTTTTTTGAATTCACTTTTTACCCTTCTTTTTTTCAAATAAATACATTATTTATTTTACATACAATTTTTAATTTAAATTTTTTTATTGTTTTAAGCAAACTGGCGCAAAATTTTAATTAAATTAGTACGATGCTAAAGCTGTTTTAGTATGATACTAAAATCGTCGAATACCTACATATATTATTTCTATATTATTTATCGTGCTATTTACAAACGCCACACAAGGACTTAGTTCTTTGCACGAACTTTCATTGTTTTAGGTGCAATGTATTAAGAAAATTGCCTTAGCACGATAATAGTTAGAAAATTGTAAGAATTAAGAATGAGTTAGTAAATTACTTTAAAGTTAGCAAATCGTTAAGAATTATCATACTACCTTAATAAAAGGCTGTTTAAAATTTTGCGCCACTGAGTTTTATTGTAATTGGTTTCTTATTATTTTTTCATAAAAATCGTTGTTTAGACCTAGTTTCATACTAAAACAGATTTAACATCGTAATAATTCAACTAAAATTTTATGCCATTATGGTTTTATTTGTAATGCATTGAAAGAAGATCAGGAGCCTGTTTCTCAGATCATACACATCATACATTTTATACAACATACAACATTTTTATACAACATACTACACATCATTCTGTTTCTAAGATTTCATTGGAAGTGTTGTATGACATTTGTTTTGTTGTATGATGTGTATGATTCTGACATTTCATTATTATTTGAGTGTGAGGTTAATATAAATCTCAATTTTTGGTGAAGACGTGTTGGAACTAGTTGAAATTAATATACGTGTCAGATGACGCCTTAAAATAATAAAAGAACCTGTTAATTTCAATCTTAAAGATCCATATTTTGTTGAAAAATTTAGATTGCCAAACATTTTTAGTGGAAAAATTGGGAAGATCAATTGTGCGTTCAACTAATTGCAACGAAGCCTTGTCACCTTTGCAACAAATATTTTTAACCCTTCATTAGCTTGGAAATGGAATCCATTATCATGAAATCGGCATAATGCAAGCACATAAGACAACCCCAATGAAACTACCTCTCTTTATGCCCTACAGGCTCTACCATGTTTTGTGAATGTCGAGCCAGAGAACTTCCCAAATAAATTTTGTTTCCCCAGCATTGACTGATGAAAACAATGTTGCTACATGTTACATGCAGCAGCCACTTTACAACAGAATTTTGTGCTGTATTAAATGTATGATCATTTATAGGTAAATTTGCTGTATGATGTAAATGATACATTTCTGAGAAACAGAATCATACAACATTCCAATATTTTCAGTGTAATCTTCAGTCATACATTGTTGTATGACAGTGGATCATACAACAAAATTGAGAAACAGAAATCATACAGCAGAACTGTCAATATCATACAATGTATGATGTGTATGATCTGAGAAACAGGCCCCAGATTGTCGATATTGTATTTGTCTACATTGAAAGTAAACTTTTTTCTTGAAATTAGCTACTCTCTTTCACTTTGCTTCCGATCTTATCACAAATTTGGAATAAAACTGTCCTTTTTAAGACTTTTAAGCTAGGCGCGCAAATTCAATTTTTAGTTTCGCAACTGCTTGGGTCGAGCAACTAAACAGTTTGTGTTTTGACACAAACTAAACGATTGCCTAAAATGAGTTCGCTATTTTGTGTAACATATATAATTATATGTTTTCTATAAACAACCAAACAGTTGTGCAACTAAAAATTGAATGTGCGCGCCTAGCCTTAAGGTCCAAAATGAATTAAATATTTTCACACGTTCATCATAAGAAAATTTGGTGAAACAATTATGACTGCCACTAACGTTGCAAGCGGATGTCATTTGAATATTGCTTACCACCTTGACCCATCCGTTTTTGTATATTTTGTTTCCACAAAAATGGTTTTCGATTTTTTTTACTCGATCCGGGGCTTCTCTTGGTGTAAAGCATGTAGTTTGTTTAGATGAAACGGAACCTTCTGCTGGTACTACATTTTCCAATGAAGGTACTGAAATGACTTCTTCAGATCAAGGAGTTATATTAGAATTCTGAATCATAGAATTCTGAAATACCAGATCCTAGATGAGCTGGATTTATCATACTGTAAGCGACAAATATTGTATTCAAAAACTGTCTAAAGATAAAAGGGTTTCTCAAAATACCTTAAAAGCGTTTGAAGATTACGCTCCAACTTTTCGCTTACATTACAATGTGCTTACAGCTTCCAATGTTATATCAGTATTAATTTTGTGTGGTACATTACAGTGCAGTGATATTGAACAAAAATGCGGTTTTCCGTCCGCATAACTTTTTTAATAGGATTTTGTTCAATAACATACAAAACTAAATGGATTAGATATGGATATTGAACAACAAAGAAATACGTGGTAGTTTTTTTTAAAGTTAATATAAAATTGTTCAATTTCATATAAAAACAAAAAGCAGTGGTTGATTGAATAAAAAAGACACTCAAAATATTTAATAAAGTGGTTTATTGAACAAAATAGTTCTTCATAACTTTAAAACTAAAAAAGATAGAAAAAAATGGAGTACGCCATTCGAAAGAGCATGTTCGATTTATAAAAACTGCATTTCTAACTCAATTTCGCCAAAAATGGTCTTTTGAACAAGATAGAACTCAGGCGACGAAATGTATATGATTGAAGACCCAGCTCTATGAAGAATTGCACTCCAGACAAAGGTTTGACAAGATAGCAAGATAGTTCGGTTTTTAGTTTAAAACCTAAACTTCCAAGATCGCATTACAAGCCGTAGACTTCCGATTGCACCAGAATTCCAAGTACCTACTATTTTCATTACACTTTTTTGGAGGAAGACTGGAATGGTCCAATCCAAAGTGGCGAAAATAATAAAACAACATTTCGAAAAAGGTTGTCAAAAATAAACAAATAACAAAATACATTGAAAGTTGTCCTTTTGACTTTTGAGTTTCCGACATTTCAAAATATTAGGTGCGTTCCCCAGATCTAGTTTTGTTTGTTTTGTTAATTTTAACGGACTGTACTGATTTAAATGTGTTGAGATGCACAGTTTTTAATAAAAAGGAATTAGTCTATTATTGGTGCTTATTTTGACATTCTCTTTCGTTAGAAAGTGAGTCGAATTCGTTGAAACTTAATTTTGAGACTCGGCGATTAGAATGTTAATCGAACAAATCGAAAGTTTACCCAATCCATAGAAAGTTCATTCATTTGCGAAAGCTAATTCAATTTTGACATTCGAAAGAATAGAATTAAATTTCATTTTTGTGTCGTTTGAATTTTTCTGTCGAGTAAACAACAAAACATGTAAGTTTTTAATTATTTCATGGAAAATAAATTACTTTTATTAATTTTTTTGTTGTTTTATGTTTAAAAGTCGCATTCCAACTGGACAAACCGAGAACAAAAGGAAAAGTTTAATCAAAATAGTGGAAGAAAACCCGGAGGTAGCAAAGAGTTTTTTTTTACCACCCGCGTTGATACGGAAAGCATCCACTATCCTTCTCCTCTGCAATTCTTCAACACCGTCTTCATTTATAAACAACACAAATGCCATATTTTTATTTTTTATTTATTATTTTATGTTTTTATCAAAGAAATTTAAATTATTAAACAATAAACAACACAATTACAACTAAACAAAGATTTCACTTTTCGGTTTTGACATTTCACAAACACTTCTCTTTTGTTTTTGATATTTTAGTGTGGCCAAGTGTATACGAAAAAAAAAATAAAAATTTAGAACGCGTCATGAACAACTTATTTTTTTTAAGAATAGTTTCAAAACAGCTGAGTTGACACAAAAAATGTAATAAATATGTAGTTCTTTATGGTTAAACTTTACTTTATAATGAAAAAGTGTATTATTTATTTTGTTTCTTGATTATTTATCCAACATCTATAAAATGTTTAGAAACAAGAAAAATGTAAAACGATCATACTAGTTCAAATAGAAATATAGTAAATGTCAAACAGCTGACAATGAAAATGAATTTTTTTTGAAGTTCATTTTATGCTATCATTCGCAAATGAATGTTATTCCTTCAAATCTCAAAATTAAGAAAGTTCATTCGAAGGAATAGAATCATTCTAACGAATAGACTATTCATGAGAATGTCAAAATAAGCATGATTAGTTAATAAAACGATAAAAAAGTTTTCGAAGGGCTAGTAAATTACTAAAAGTGAAACAAATTGCTAACTAATAAAATGCTAAGTTCTTAATAATATGTTGTTTAAAATGTTGACCATATATGTTTCTATCATCACGTGTGAATGCTTGTTTCCTATTAATAAATCATACATACAATCTATTTATTTATCTAATACAATTTTATGTTGGGCTTGCATAGGTATTCAACTAAATGTTGTGAAAATTTGTGTAAAAGCTAAAATAGCAACCGATTCATTTATTGTCTGTACCGCCATTCTTACATTGATTTTTTGAAAATCTGTGCCAGTTTGTAAGCTTTGGGCATAACGTTTTTATTTTTTCATTGTTGAAGATAAATTCGATTACCTTTCAGCTCACAATTCCATCAGAAAAACAAGCTATTCAACGAAGGTATATGAAATAAGAATATGTGCGTTTAGCCCAGGTACGACAGAAGGCTCATCAGTTAGATGCTATCGTACCCTTCAACATCTAACTGATGAGCCCACTGTCATAACTGGGCGAAAGCACTTTGGAGTTAAGGTCGCTTGAACTTTAAAACTTTGACTTTATATTTTATTATTATAATAAATTTTTCATTATTACACAACTTGAAAACCCAAAAAATATATAAAAATAGAAGTCAAGGATGTAAGTAAATGTTATGTAAGTACACCGAAATTAAGGACGAAAAAAATATTGTCAAAACTTAAACCTATGTTGTACATACCAATAAAACTTAAAAAAAAACAATATATGTGGGTGGCAGACCTGGCACAGAGGTAGCAAATGCCACTCTAGTAGCCAAAAGCACAGACAAGAGAGAGAGACACAGTTGAGTTAAGCGACGAACGGTACTGCGCACTAACTAATTACTTTTACCTATTTTCTAATTAATAATTGTTATTTGCTTTTTCCCTCATTGAAACTAATTTTTAATTTTGAATTATACTTACTAAAAGAAAAATCTCTTTTAATTTGCCGGGGAAGAATATTTTACATATATTTTTGAAAAACCTGTCTATACTTAATATTTGTCTAATAGGAATAGAATATTTACATAGAATCAGGAGTGTTTGTATTCCAATATTTGCAGAAATATAGATCTCTTATACCCAGGCACGTAGCCAGAGGGGGGGCTTGAGGGGCTGAAGCCCCACCCGAAAATCTAAACAACAAATTAAAACTTTCTAATGCAGTACATAACGCTTATAAGAAACTCATAAATTGCACAAGATTTGTTTCTTATAACCGAGTGTTTCTTATATTCATAGAACGGATATGAGAAACAAGTTTCTTATACGGATATGAGAAACAAGTTTCTTATACGGATATAAGAAACAAGTTTCTTATACAAATATACCCAGCAGCGTTACCACTTCCGGAAAAAAAGTCGAAGTAGATTTGGAGAAAAAAGTGAAGTAAATTGAGAAAAATCGAAGTAGATTTTAAAATGACTCTATACTTGGTTTTTGAAAAATTAGAACTCAAGATTTTTATCAATTGATATTACAACACGAAAAAGTAGAGATTCCGTCTGTCTGCAGGTGTGTACCTCAACCTGCAGCCTAAATGAGAAATTGAAATGTTTTTTTTTTGCTCGTTTCCTACCATTATGAAATATCATATTTATTTCGAAGACGGCTCTAATGGTTTTTATAAAAAAAAAATCATGTTCAGATGCAGTCCGCATTTTTGTAAAAAAACGGTACCTGTCATAGATCCTTATTTTGATTTTCTACTTTCTCATTTCTGAGTCTACCGATTTCGATCAAAATTTTCATATATGAGTTTCTGTGATTTTAAAATAATATTGTATACAAAACATTTTTATCCTTAAATATATATTATTAAATATTTAAAATTGTCAGTACATTTCTTTTAATTTTAAAGAAATTTGTATAGCTATAAAGAATTTATAGGAACGTTTTTATAATACGAATTCTATATACTACTCAAATAAATCAGCCAAGTAGAAGACTTAGCACTATTAATGGACTTGTTGAATTATTGATTCAAATTAGCTTTTTTGCCCTTTAGTCCACAAAAATTGGCGTTTCGTCCCGGCGATCTCACATGGACTCATCTGTTGACGAAACCCCAATTTTTGTGGACTAAAGGCCAAAAAAACTAATTTGTATCTGGAGACGACAATTTAAAGAATCACGTCAGTGCTAAAAACGCAAGCTATTTGAGTCCAGATATCCAGAATGAAATCCTGGAGATATGTTCTTATATTGTCACAACTGAAATAACTAAACGGGCTATAAGTTCAAGTTGTTTCAGTATCCTCGCTGACAAAACAATGGATGTTACTGGGACTGAACAACTTTCGATATGCCTTCGATATGTCGACTTTTTAACAGATCCCAAAAGTTGTGTGCTTCGGGAAAATTTTGTAGGTTTTGTTCCTGTTGATGACCAAACTTCGGAAAATTTGACAAAAACCATACTGCAGCGATGTGAAGAACTAGATCTTGATATGAAGAATTGTGTTGGCCAAGGATATGATGGAGCCGCAAATATGGCAGGTCACTTAAGTGGAGTACAGTGCAGGATTAGGCAACAGTATCCAAACGCTAGGTATGTACACTGTGCAAGCCATCGCTTGAACCTGGCTCTGTCTAATGCCATGTCAACTCCTGCAATTCGCAATTGCCTTGGTGTAGTAAGTAAAATAGCTACTTTCTTCCGCAACCATTCAAATGCAAATATAACTTTCAAAACTGTCATTAAAAAACACGCACCAAAGAGCCGAAAAACTCGACTTCTACGCCTTTATGAAACAAGATTAATTGAAAGGCATGACAGTATTGTTTCCTTTGTAGAGCTTTTCAAATGCATCTCAATAAGTCTTGAAGAAATAACGTGCAGAACGTGGGCGATGTCTTCGAAAGCATCAACACTTTTGGCAGCGATCCAAAAAAGTGATTTCCTAGTAAGCCTCATTATACGCGAAAAACTATTCTGTTCAACGCTGCCCTTATCAGTTTTCCTACAGAACAAATCCTTAGATTTCGTTTCTGCAATCAACCGCACAAAAGAAGTTTTGAATTCTCTTAAGAACATCAGAGAAAATGCCGAAGATTTTTTCAGATAGGCTTTTCAATGCGCATCCCAACTTGCCGAAGACTTATTTGAAGTTGAATTAAGAGCTCCAAGAACTTCATTAAAACAAACAACGCGTTCCAATCCAGAGACCTCTTCTACTGAAGTCTATTTTAGAGGTCTATACTGATTCCTCGTTAATACAAAATCTTACGGACAGATTCATGGTCAACAAAGACGTTCTACCATCGTTTCAAGCTCTTCTACCAGGTTTTGCTGCAATTGAGCGGGTGAACGAAATGGAAAAACTTACATGTTACTTTGATAATACAATTTCTTTGTCAGCTGTGAAAGCTGAGTACATTCTTTGGTGCGGAAAAATATCGTCGATTGACCTTTCTACCGAGGTTTTGAAGTTGCTTGATATATGTGACAAGACTTACTTTAGAGGTATAAACTTCTTGCTTACGGTTTTGGTATTGATAGAACCTTTTCAACTATGAAAAGGATTAAAACAGTATCTCGAAGCGTTATGGGAAATGAAAGATTAAGCTCTCTTGCTATGATATCTATTCATTCGGATATTAATGTGGATCCAGATATGGTGATTGATGTCATGTCAAAAAAAATTTGGAAGCAAGCTCCCCCCAAAACAAAATCCTGGCTACGGCACTGCTTATACCACCTACTTAATTAAGAAACAGCATCAGTAGAAGTAGTATTCGACTAATATGTGAAATTTAACCGTATAAGAGAAATCATAAAAAAATATATACATATTTGTCTAGGGTTTAGTTAAAGGTATCTATAAAACTCGTCTTTGAAAATTGTAACTTCTGAAAAGCTTAATCAATCATTATTTTGGTGCTATCATTAATTTTTTCTTATTTTATTTGTACAATCATTTCTTCTGGGCCTGAAAAAAAATTATTTTAACCAACATTCCACATAAAATCAATTATTATATTTCAATAATTATTGGTATGTATGTTAGTCTTATTTTAAATTTTCGGATTAGCCGGGTATATAACAGATATTTAACAAGTGCAATATGGAACACTGTAACCACCTTGAACGTTTCTCTACAAATTTCACTGAAAGTGGTCCCGGTATATAACGCGGCTAATCCGAAAATTTAAAAGTTCTTATTTCGCTATCAAATAGTTAATAAAAAAAGATTAATGTTAATTTTCACACATAATAATTGAAAGTGAATACAAAAAAATAAGTTTAAATTTTCAATGATGAGTTTTAATGACAACCTACTTAGATTTGTCTGTATGTATGTATCTAAAGTCAAATTATGTATTTTTTTTTTCATCAAGATTTCTGTGCTAGACAAATGCCGCGATTTTTCTGTACAATACGATACATTAGATTTTGATATCTTAAAATAAAAGTGTAGGTATAACTAACACTTTATTATAACATTAAAACCTTTCTGTGTTATTTTATTTTAACTTTAGAAAACTCTTTTCTTGCTTAGAAATTTGTATGAAGACAATAATTATTTTTATTTATTTTTTATTCGTTCTTCTAATACGAGTAGAAGCTATGAACAGTTCTCATTTAAGCAATAAAACCGGCTCTACTTAACGCAGTCGCTTTGCTTGGAGGCTTTGTCTAACTTTTTCATAATTTTAAACACTTTAGACAACTCTTCTAACTAATGTGGGTTTTACAACAGAACCTCAGCGAGTTTACGTTGAACAACCCTTAATTTGACAGATACATAACTCAAACACAACACAAATAGAAAAAAAATAAAAAGCCAACTTTAAACCAAATAATCGCCGAAAAAAGTACACTTTATATACTACCTCGGTACAGACTGATTGTTTATAAATTATTTATATTATTTTAGATAGAAATGAAGTATATATACATAGCTAATTAACAACAAACAAATTCAATTTTGATTTTTCAAGGTGCAAATTCATTTGGCTTTACTCGTCTCGGCATGCGTACATAACATATTTATGTACATTTACTTGTATGTACAAATTTGCTGGTCGTAGAGCACTTTTGTACGATTGTTTCGAATTTCAATAATATTCAGTGATTGATCCTATTTACAAAGCACATCTCTTAAAAAGTCGAATAAAACATCAGTAAACATTTTTACTTCAATTTGCTTTGGTATGAAATAATCACTGCCAATATGGATAAAGTACACTATCAAAAGATAAACTAGCTATTTGCTGCTGTTAAAGTTAGACAAACTCTTTAACGTTAAAGTATAGTTTATGTCCTTTAAAATTAAAAAAAAAGTCGGTTCTCGTTTTACATACAATATTTAAAGTCGACTCCCATTCTACAATTGATTTAGAGCATGTTTTAAATGTTTAAAATTTTGCGTCTATTGGTTTCATTTGTCTCACCCGTGACAGAAAAGTACCTGACTATTTTCAAAATACATAAAGGTGGTGTTTTATTTTCCATTTCAGCAAAAAATGAATTAGTTATAATATTGTTGGTTCTAAGGAAGTCAATGTAGATTTTATAAAAAAAAATTAAACACTCCTGACTGTGGAGTGAAATTTCATAAAAATGTTCTGTACAAAAACTGAAATTCACTCACCCGTGCGCAGTGTGGCCTCTATATTATCAAACTTATAGAAAAACACATGCACATTCTTCATAGAATACCAACCTACATACGGTTACTCCATGGATGTACACACAACCACACAAACAAACAATATCAACATGACGAACATGTGTTAAGTATTTAAAAAAAAATACAAACATTATAAATTAATATAATACAAATGATGGAGATATTATAGAATATGTTCTATTTACCTAATGCCTTACCTTTTACCACAGATAATTATATCGTCGCTTTTCCGGCAGAGTGGCATAAGTCGAAATTTGTCGTTTTTTAGTTTTGAACACAGAACTGAGCAGAAAAACAAACGCAATTTTTCTGTGTAATCGGCGTTAACCTACTTCTTCTAGTTTCCGAGTTATGAAAAAGCGCCGCTCTCAACTTTCAAAAACATCCCTGTCATTTTCTACGTATAAATATTGCATAAATCAATTTTTGTTTTTTTTTTTTTAATATTTCGTTTTTTATAAAACTTAACAAACGAAAAATGCAATTTTTCCACTTATTCAACATTCGAGTTATGTTTTTTATGAACAACGAAATTTTTTTTTTCAGTATGAAAAAAAACTTTAAAAGGCTCTCCTGAAAATTTGCAAATTTTGACTTATGCCACTCTGCCGGAAAAGCGACGATATACAGATGTCGCATGCCCATAGAAAAAACTGACATATGAGAATGAAAATCTTCATTTGAAAGAGCTTTTAAGAAAGCTGTTTTCAATTTATTATTTTAAGATTATGTGAGAAGTGCTTTTTCTCTTTAAAATGTGTGCTCTCTGAATTCACGAATAAAATCTATTTCGTCTGTTGCTCTTGCGTATTCAACTCTGTGTCTGTATTCTTCGTTTTTTTGTTTAATACCGCCAGACCCTTTTTTTTAAATAGATTTGTTATGGACACAAGAACACAAGATACCTACATTTTTCATAGAGGGATCTTGGCAAGAAAAAATTGTATTTTGTGTGTTTATCTGGGAATCTAAGGCAATTTTGTTCATAAAAAGGACACTTACTTATATATTTTGTTGCATTTAGAAGGAAATTAGGAACTTATGTAAGTATGTCAAAGCCTTTGGATGGATTTGTGGAATAATTCTCTATCTTTTTTAGGTAGGTATACCTATTTGTTCTTTGCAATTCCCATACAAATTATTCTAATTTCGTTGCTCAATTTTGTCTATCAGAGCCAGAAACAGTATTGTTTGTTAGTCCTAGTCCTATCCTAGTTGGTACATACATAGATACATATGTACGTATTTTGCAATCAGGTTCATGAGGTTATGATGACACCTGCAGGCAGGAAGGTTGGTTTTATTTGATTTGGTGCGATCTTTTGATGATGGCGAAAATAACGTGGTTGACTTTTTTGGGTTTGATAAAAACAAAAAAATCTGAAAAAAATAGTTAAATTAAAACTTCAATTTGAAGTAGGGCGACAAAGAAAAAGAAAATAAAGTCCTAAGAAATTGTGGATACAGATTTTTGTACGGGTTAGTTACCTATTTATTTACTACCACCTACTTAATTAATAATTATGAAAAAACGCAACCAGAAGAATAACTGTAGGTACGAGAATATACATTGTAGATACATACCTACGTATAGTACATACAATTTTTCAAAAACGTATGCCTAGGAATTCATTGCGTTTGTGAAAATTTATTAAAAGGTGACAATTTTCTAGTTATCAATTAGATACAAACATACAAATTAGCTGGGTAAAGCTAACGATAAAATTTAAACGAATCAAAAAATTGTTTTTTAAGAAAAAAAAGCGTGCGGATAACTTCGAGTTTCGGTTTGGAATAATTTTATTCTTCTTATTCTTCTTCTTGTTTTTCATTTTTACAATTTAATATGGCCGGATGGGCGGGAAATTCAAATTTTAGACCAAATTTAAATAGTTCACAACAGTAAATTTTATTTTTTTAATTAATTCATTTTGATTTTTAAAATTGTTTGCATCGTCAAAACACCTTTGCTGTAGCAGAAGTTAATTTATAAATGTTACGAATTGTCAAATGAAACAATTTATACCTACTACAAATTTCAAAATTATTTCATTTCAGTATAAGTAAATAAGAAAACGTAGTATGTATGTACATACTAAGGTACATAAGAGCGGTTTTTCTGTTTTCTATTTTTTTTTTTTGTAAGTGAAAAAATAATGATAGTGTTAATAAAGAAAAAAGGAGCATTTTTTTAGCTTTTCTGCTCTTAGCCTATTCCATATAAAATGTCTGAAGCATTTATACTGTTAATTGCGTATTTGCTTAGTTCACCCACCCTTCATCCCATTTTACGTTTATTATTTTTACAATCCATTTTTAGTTTTTCATAGATACTGTTTAATTCTTAAATGTTTCAAGCATTCACTAAGTTCTGTAGCTTCTTATTTGTATATTAAGGTTTTAAGTTTTTCTAACGTTCTTGTCATTTACAAATTTTGAGAGAAAAATAATTACCAAGAAGTTGACTGTATATCAAGTCTGTGCGTACGGCATTCATTCTTATTGTCAAACCAATTTGAAAAATATGTTATGTTAGTAAGTTACTAAGTTAAAAAATAGGATTTCGCTAATTTTAAACGATTTTATCATCTTACTATCTCTAAACATTTTACTTAAGTTAAAAAAACAAACTGTTTACTTTAACTTTTAGTAATTTACTAAATTAATATGAAATCTGTCATTTTTCTTAAACAAAATCTCTAGGCAATTTTAGAAGAGTTAAATTGTGTTTTTTTATTTCGATTCGTGAGTAAATTGTTTTTAAAAGTAAATAAAATATTATAAAATGTTTTCGGAAAACGAAGATTTTGATATACATATGTATGTATGTATATGATTGAAGACCCAGCTTTATAGAGAATTTTGCTCCAGAAAAAGGTTTGACAAGATAGCAGATCGGCTTTTAGTTGAAAAACTTAAAGATCCAAGATCGAATTATAAGCCGTATGCTTCCGATTGCACCCGAATTTCAAGTACCTACTATGTATTTACATTACACTTTCTTGGAAGAAGACTGGAATGGTCCAATCCAAAGTGGCGAAATAATAAGAAAAAACATTTCGAAAAAAGTTGTCAAAAATAAACAAATAACAAAATAAATTTAAGGTTGTCCTTTTGACTTTTGAGTTTCCGACATTTCAAACTATTAGGTCCGTTCCCCAGATTTAGTTTAGTTTGGTTTGTTAATTTTAACGAACTGTCATGATTTAAATGTGTTCAAATCCACCGTTTTTGATAAAAAGGAATTAGTCTGTTACTAGTTAGTAAAACGAAAAAAAAGGTTTAAAAATTTCGAAGAGTTAGTAAATTACTAAAATTTTAACAAATTGCTAACTAATAAAATGCTAAGCCCTTAACAAAATGTTGTTTAAAATGTTGCTCCTATGTTTCTACCATTACGTGTGAACGTTTGTTTCCTATTGACAAATCATATAATCAATTTATTTATCTAATAAAATGGTATGTTGCGCTTGCACATATGTATGTATTCATTCAACTTAATGTTGTTAAAATTTGTGTAAAAGCTGAAATAATCCTCTTCTAATAGCAACTGATTCATTTATTGTCTGTACCGCCATTCCGACAATATTTTTTTTTGAAAATCTGTATATACGTGCCAGTTTGTAAGCTTTGGGCATATTTTTTTTTTATTTTTTCATTGTTGAAGATAAATTCGATTACCTTTCAGCTAAAAATTCCATCAGGTGGTTCTTAAAACAAAAACAAACTTTAATCAACGAAGGTATATGAAATACTAATAATATGTGCGTTTAGCCCAGGTACGATAGAGGGCTCATCAGTCAGATGCTGTCTGCCGTACCCTTCAACATCTTACTGATGAGCCCACTGTCGTAACTGGGCGAAAGCCCAGTACACCGAAATTAAGGACGAACAAAATATTGTCAAAACTCAAACCTGCATATACCATAAAAATTGAAAAAAAAAAATATATTTTTGAAAAACCTGTCTATACTAAATGGTTGTTTAGTAGGCGTAGAATACTTATGTACATAGAATCGAGAGTGTTTACATCCCAATATTTGCAGAAATATAGATCTGTTATACCACCTACTTAATTAAGAAACAAATACTTTTGATTACAAGTAGTATTCGATTAATATGTAAAATTCAACCATATGAAAAAAATCATAAAAAAATATATATTTATCTAGGATTTAGTTAAAGGTATCTATAAAACTCGTTTGTGAAAATTGTAACTTCTGAAAAGCACAATCAATCATTATTTTGGTGCTATCATTAATTTTTTCATTTTATTTGTACAATTATTTCTTCTGTGCCGGCATACCTTCCACATAAAATCAATTATTATATTTCAATAATTATTGGTATGTTATTCTTATTTTAAATTTTCGGATTAGCCGCGTATATAACAGATATTTAGCAAGTGCAATATGCGATACTGTAATCACCTCGAACGTTTCCCCGGTATATAAAAAAATTTAAAAGTTCGTATTTCGCTATAAAATAGTTCATAAAAAAAGATTAATGTTAAACTAATGTTAATGTTGTGAAAACACATAATAATTGATGATGGTGTTTAAAAAGTGAATAAAAAAAATAAGTTTAAATTTTCAATGATGAGTTTTAATGAAAACCTACTAAGATTTGTCTGTATGTATGTATAGGTACATATAAAGTCTAAAGTCAAATTATGTATTTTTTTTATCAAGATTTCTGTGTTAGACAAATGCCGTGATTTTTCTGTTAAATACGATACATTAAATTTTGATATATTTAAATAAAAGTGTAGGTATAATTATTAACACTTTATTATAACATTAAAACCTCTCTGTGTTATTTTATTTTAACTTTAGAAAATTCTTTCCTTGCTTAGAAACTTGAATGAAGACAATAATTATTTTTATTTATTTTTTATTCGTTCTTCTAATAAAAGCTATGAACAGTTCTAATTTAAGCAATGAAACCGGCTCTACTTAACGCAGTCGCTTAGCTTGGAGGCTTTGTCTAACTTTTTCATAATTTTAAACACTTAAGACAACTCTTCTAACTAATGTGGGTTTTACAACAGAACCTCAGCGAGTTTACGTTGAACAACCCTTAGTTTGACAGATACATAACTCAAACACAACAACACAAATAAAAAAAATAAAAAGCCAACTTTAAACCAAATAATCGCCGAAAAAAGTACACTTTATATACTACCTCGGTACAGAATTTGATTGTTTATGAATTATTTACATTATTTTAGATGGAAATGAAGTAAACATATATAGCTAATTAACAGCATACAAATCCAATTTTGTTTTTCCTAGGTGCAAATTCTTCTGGCTATACTCGTAACATCGTAACATAGTCGTATGTATGCACACTTGTATGTACAGATTTGCTGATCGTAGAGCACTTTTGCACGATTGTTTCGAATTTCTTATATTCAGTAATTGAGTCTATTTACAAAGCACATCTTTTAAAAAGCGAATGAAACAACTGTAAACATTTTTACTTCCATTTATTTTGGTATGAAATAATCATTGTCAAAATGGATAAAGTACACTTCTAAAAGACTAGTTTATCTTTTATCTATTTGCTGCTGTTAAAGTTAGACGAGCTCTTTGACGTTAAAGTGTAGTTTATGTCCTTTAAAATTAACAAAAAGTCGGTTCTCGCTTTATATACAGCAATTAGAGCCGACTCCAATTCTAAAATTGATTTAGAGCAGGTTCTAAATATTTACAATTTTGCGCCTGTCTTTTATTTGTCTCACTCGTGACAGAAAAAAGACCCTGACTATTTTCAAAATACATAAAGTGGTGTTTTTTTTTTTTTCATTTTAGCAAAAATGAATTAGTAATAATATTATTAGTTCTAAGAAAGTCCATGTAGATTTTATAAGAAAAACTAAAAACTCTTAACTGTGGAATTACACTTTAGGAAATTTCATAAAAATGTTCTGTACAAAAATTGAAATTCATTCACCCGTGCGCGGTGTGGGCTCTGTGTTGTCAAACTTACAGAAAAACACATGCACATTCTTCATAGAATACCGACCTACTCCATGGATATACACACACAAAGAAACAATAACAACATGACGAACAGGTGTAAAGTATTTAAAAGAAAAACAAAGATTATAAATTAATATTACACAAATGATGGAGATATTAATAGAATATGTTCTATTTACCTAATGCCTTACCTTTTTCCTTTTTTCTGAACAAGAAAAAAGATACCCCAATAGGAAATTGCTTTTTTTGGTAGATATCTACATAATATTCCACATGAAAAACAGGTAGCCGAGCCGCATTGTCTGCCAGTTTTATCTTTCTCGCGCATAATAAAAAAAAAAGTCCTTAAACAGAAGAGAGAATATTACTCGTAGTCGTATGTCGTATATTGTTCTCTTTTTAATTCAGAAAAGCTTTCTTACGGCGATTATAACATTCTCTTCTTCTTATGAAACCTTCTTAAAAAAGCTTTTGTCTGCTCGAGATTGTCTGCTCGAGAAAATTTTCGATGACAGAATTTTGTATGGAGGTGAGACATCTGTATATAATTATCTGTGCTTTTACCTTTTTTCTAAACAAAAATAGGATACCTCAATAGGAAATTGGATACATATGTACATAATTCCACATGAATAAAGGTAGCTGCATTGTCTGCCAGTATTATCTTTCTCGCGTATAATAAGAAAAGTCCTTAAGCAGAAGAGAAAATATTATATTGTTCTCTTTTTAATTCAGAAAAGCTTTCTTACGGCGACTATAAAATTCTCTTCTTTTTATGAAACCTTCTTAAGAAAGCTTTTGTCTGCTGGAAAAAATTTTCGATGACAGAATTTTGTATGGCGGTGAGACATCTGTATATAATTATCTGTGATAAAAAGCAATTCCCTACTGGGGTATGCTATTTTTGTTTAGAAAAAAGGCAAAAGGTAAGGCATTAGGTAGATAGAACATATGTAATTCTAATAAAATCAATTGAATTATATTAATTTATAATCTTTGTTTTTTTTTTTTCTTAAATACTTTACACCTGTTCGTCATGTTGTTATTGTTTGTTTGTCTGTATACATCCATGTATTAGTAGCCGCATATAGGTCGTTATTCTATGAAGAATGCACATGTGTTTTTCTATAAGATTGACACACACCGTGCACGGGCGAATGAATTTCAGTTTTTGTACAGAACATTTTTATGAAATTTTCTTAAGCGTAATTGCAAAGTCAAGAGTGGGCGCTGTTCATTTTTTTTATAAAACCTACATGGACGTCCTTAGAACTAATAATATTATTACTAATTCATTTTTGCTGAAATGAAAAAAAAAACACTACCTTTATGTATTTTAAAAATAGTCAGGGTCTTTTTTCTGTTACGGGTGAGACAAATAAAAGACAGGTGCAAAATTTTAAACATTTAAAACCTGCTCTAAATCAATTGTAGAATGGGTGTCGACTTTAAATATTGTATATAAAACGAGAACTGACTTTTTGTCAATTTAAAAGGACATAAACTATACTTTAACGTTAAAGAGCTCGTCTAACTTTAACAGTAGCAAATAGCTACTTTATCTTCTTATTTATTTATTTATTTATTTTTATTTACTTATTTTACTTTATCTATATTGACAATGGTCATTTGATACCAAAGCAAATCGAGGTAAAAATGTTTACTGATGTTTTATTCGATTTTTCAAAAGATGTGCTTTGAAAATAGACTCAATCACTAAATACACTGTGTTACACGATTTTGGTACCCTCTTAACTGTTAGCTGGAATGAATAGGTAATGAGTCATAGATTAAATGTCCGAAACATATGTGGTATCCATCACGTCTAGTTTTCGAGGTACACTTGCCAACTATTATTTCTACTACCTTCACTTTATGCGTTACCGTTACAGTTCCCATTTTACAATGTATTGCACTATTTTATTATTTTGTATTGTTTATTAATCGTTTCTATTCGATAACGTCGACATCTTGTACATGTTTATTTGAAAATCCAATATGAATACTGGACTTAGTGGTCGTCGCAACTGCTTAAATGCGCCAAATAAGTTTTGTTACGTTTGCGAACAGTATACATATTGTGAAATCACAAACAAAAAATGCTTCGGAAAAAGTGAAAAATGCATACTCTATTTAAGACGTGCTATTAATCAAGATAAGCCATGGATACCAAAATTTTTTGTGTTTCGTGCAATGCTACTCTCATATCTTGGTTAAATGGGAACAAGATGTCAATGCCATTTACCGTACCAGTCTTATGGGGTGAAAGTAGTAATCATTTTAATGATTGCTACTTCTGAGTGACTGACATACGAGGTTTTACTAAAAAAATCAAGCACAACATCAATCATCCTTACGTTCCTTCAATGTCGAAACCAGTACCACACAGTAAAGAAATGCCTGCTCCTTTATCTCCCTCAAAAAATGAAATCGAGATTTCAGAAGAACCAGATTTGCTAAATATTGTGGACTATAATGACGGAAGCTGCGAAGATACTTCAACAAGTTCTCTAGGTCAACCACATCTAGTAAATCAAAATGAATTAAATGATTTGGTACGAGTCTTAGACTGAATTACTAGGATCTAGATTAAAAGAGTGGAATTTATTGGCTTCTAACAGAAATGTATATGTGCAACGAAAACATAATGGAAAAATGGCTTAATTTTATTAAAATTTTGAAAACATATGTTACTGTAATGATATAGAAACTTTGATGAGTGAGTTGAACATTCCTTACAAATCACAAGACTGGCTTTTATTTATTGATGGTTCAAAAACATTTGTGAAGGCGGTATTGCTGCACAATGGTAACAAGTATGCGTCAGTACCAATAGCATATTCAACTGTTTTAAAGGAAACATGAAAATATAAAATATAAAGTATGCGCTGATCTTACAGTTATAGCTATGTTGCTCGGACTACAGGGTGGATTTACCAAATACTGTTGTTTTCTTTGTGGAAAAGCACTATGCTATAAAAGTATGGCCAGAAAGGTCAGAAAATCTAATGTGAAAAATATACCATTAATTGATCCTTACAATGTCATTTTACCACCACTCCAACTTGGTTTGATAAAAAATTATGTCAAGGCTATGGTTAGAGAGAGATGCTTTCTTATATTTAAAAACAGTTTTTTCAAAGTTAAGTGATGCCAAACTGAATGAAGGAATATTTGTGGGACTACAAATACGCACGCACATTGAATAAAGACCCAAATTTTGACAAAAAGGTCAGTAATAAGGAACTTGATGCCTGGTTATCACTGAAAGCAGTCATAAAAGGGTTTTTAGGGAACCACAAGGCCGAAATTGCGGAACAGATTTCTTTAAAATACGTTTTAACCTTTTAATTTTTAATATAATTTAGCACATTCTTACGGAAGAAAAATGAGACGTGATGAAAAGAAATTTTTTATGTATGTTTAATAAACGATAGGTGTAAATAAGAAAACATGACATTTCGAAGCGGGTACTCAACTTTTTTATCATTTGTAACGCAGTGATATTATAGAAATTGAAAACAATCGTACAAAAGTGCTCTACGATCAACAAATCTGTACATACAAGTGTACATAATTATGTTATGCCGAGACGAGTACAGCCAAATGAATTTGCACCTTGAATCAACAAAATTGAATTTGTGTGCTGTTAATTAGCTATACCTATAGACTTCATTTCCATATAAAATAATGTAAATAACTTGTAAAGAATCAAAGTCTGCACCGAGGTAGTATATACGAGTATGTAAAGTGTAGGTACTTTTTTCGGCGAAAAATTATTTGGTTTAAAGTTTTTTTTTTTTTGCGTTTGAGTTATGTATCTGTCAAATTAAGGGTTGTTCACCGTAAATTAGCTTAGGTTCTGCTGTAAAACCCACATTAATTAGAAGAGTTGTCTAACGTGTTTAAAATTATGAATA
The DNA here is from genome assembly GCA_911387755.1 of Chrysotoxum bicinctum. Lineage (NCBI taxonomy): Eukaryota > Metazoa > Arthropoda > Insecta > Diptera > Syrphidae > Chrysotoxum > Chrysotoxum bicinctum. The sequence goes on from OU426987.1 coordinate 162,264,208, forward strand.
AGTTAGACAAAGTCTACAAGCTAAACGACTGCATTGAGTAGAGCCGGTTTTAGTGCTTAAACGAGAACTGTTTAAAATTTTGCGCCTAATTTCTAAACAGGGTATACTTTTACTGCAAATTCATTTCACAAAACGTTCATAGCTTCTATTAGAATAACGAATAAAAAATAAATAAAAATAATTATTGTCTTCATACAACTTTCTAAGCAAGGAAAGAGTTTTCTAAAGTTAGAATAAATAATTACTTAACACAGAAAGGTTTTAATGTTATTAATGACGAAACAGAAATAAAGAACAAACTAGACAATTTATATGACACTAATAGGAAACTTACTACAGAAAATAATAAACAAGTTCTAATCAATCAAAATATAGCCGAACATATAAAAAACATTACTAACCATATACAGAAACAACAAAAAACTATCGAAACCTATTTTAATAAATATAATCTTCAATTAGAAACAAGAATAAGAACCCTAGAAGAAGAAGTTCAATTAACGCAATACTCGTACATGTACCAAATTAATAATGACATTATTCTCCTCAGAAACCATGTAGATGACATTGAGCAAATACTTTAGGAACAGAAGAACTAAAATTAGTAGATAATATAGAAAATTATAACGAAGTTAAGTTAGCAGTCGCTTTTTATAAAAACCAAATAATAATAATATTACTCATCCCTAAACTATCTGAAATCGATCACTCAAAAGTTTTTATAGAACCTATCCCAGATAAAAATAATATGTCAGTTTTAATAGAAACTAAAACGATTTTAGTAGACCAAGAAAATAACATAGATAATTATCCTGTTAAAGACAATACAAAAAGAAATCTTATTAGATTTTTTTAGATTTAATTGATTTTTATTAATATAAATTTTAGTTTGATTACAAATATACAATTACAAAAATCAATAGAACATGGTTATGCCATCTGCCTGATTGACAACCATTTTTAAATAAAGAAAAATATATATAATATACATAGATCTACAAAATAGTAGTTTAAGTTCCAATTTTATTAAAATAATTAGTTTTGAAATTTAAATGTTAAGTTATTATATTAAATGAAAAATTTTCTCACAGTATACTTTCTCTTTAGGCGAGTGCAATCTTGCAGTATTGGAATATTTTTGTAACATTCGCTTCATTTAGTAGCTCGATAGTTTGTTCTCTTGATAGGTATGCACATCCCAAGACACTTCTTCTTGTCTCCCTCAGAACTGGGCATCTGCCTATAAAGTGAATAGTGTCTTCTCGTTCTCGCAAGTTACAGATGGTGCATAAGATAGGTAGGTCTTGTCTATGTGGTATAAACTTGAGTCTTAGAAGCCCTCCTCTTAAACGAAATATGGTAGAAATTTCTTCAACACTGTATGAGTCTCGAAAATAATTTTTATCCTGTAAATTGTGATCCAGTCGGCTGTAAATATTTCTGTACAAAGATTCCGATACTTCTTGCAAGTACTTCCCTCTAATTTGTTCGTCCAAGCTTTTTATCATTTCGTACATTGTGTTTTGCCAACATCCAATTTCCTCTATGTTCAGGTTTAAAACTATTCCACTCTCCCGTGCAATATTCAGCCAATCCTTGAACCATCCCGATTTAGTCTGTATTGAATGCAAAGCTATTTTCTTTTGCAGCCGATAGTTTGGCATTTTCCGAACTTTTATCATGTAATCAACGTTTAGCTTGAAAGTTTTGATGAAAAGCGGAGAAAGTCCTGTTTCTAACATTATCATGTAATTGGGTGAGTTCGGTGGCAAACGAAACGTTCTTTTTATATAGAACCTAAGTAGCTTCTCTACAGTTTCAAACCTCCTTCCTCCCCATACCTGCGCTGCATAAAACAAAATTGACTCCGATACCGACTCAAAGACCTTATATTTGTTACTATGTGCGATATACTTATTGTTAAAGCAATTTTTCCAGGTCACGTTGATGGCTGATTTTGACTTTAGAAGTTTCTCCTGCAAATGCTTCTCCATATTCATATTCATAGTAACTTTTACCCCCAAATACTTATATTCTTTTACAACTTCCACCATTTCTTGATTAAAGTACCATCTTTCGTTTGAGCAAGGTCTGCCCGTACCGTTTTTGAACACCATTACTTTTGATTTGCTTAAGTTGACAGTGAGTTTCCATTGTACACAGTATTCCGCAAGTCTGTTCATCATCAGTTGCAGGGATTCTGGTGAGTATGCCATTATAACAATATCATCCGCAAACAAAAGAGCTTTGATAAGAGTTCCTCCATATTATATACCTCCCGGCAAATAATCAGTTAGGTCTTCAATGAATAACGCAAATAAACTTGGACCTAGCGCACACCCTTGTCTTACTCCATCATATGTTTGAAACCACTCGGATATTCCATTTCCGTCCCATACTGCTGCTGTAGTATCCGTATACAGACCTTGAGTAAGTCTTCCAAACTTTATCGACATACCATACCCATATAATTTGTACCATAGATTTTCTCGATCTACCTTATCAAATGCTGCTTTTAGGTCAACAAAAAACACAAAGAGTTTTTTCTTACGGGCAATGAATGAATTCGCAACAGTCTTAAGAACGAATATGTGGTCTATTGTGGAATATCCAGCTCTAAAACCCGCTTGATTTTCTTTTAGTAAATTGTTGCAAGATATCCATGTATTTAACCGTTTAAGCAAGACTGCTGTAAATATTTTGTAAGAAGCATTTAAAAATGAGATGCTACGATAGTTTGCTGGATCTGTCAGTGCACCTTTCTTGTGGATTGGAAAAATAAGCGCTTCTTGGAACCGCTGAGGTATTGTTCCGTTCTCAAAAATGGTATTGAATATTTGAGTAAGAGTTTCACATAAACTAGACGTTCCAAATTTGTAAAATTCCGCTGGTATCCTGTCGGACCCTGCAGCTTTACCATGTTTAAGACTATTTATAGCTTCCTCAACTTCCCTGAAGGTTATAGGTGAATCCAATGTATCATCGTTCAATGATAAATGTGTTAATAATATTATGAAATCAAAAGAAGCATTATGTTCCAAGATTGTAACAAATGAAAGTGAATTTAAGGAAATCACACCAGGAACCATAATTGTAAAGAATGTAAATGAAATAAACCTAATTCACGATTGTAATAAGTTAAACTTTTTATTAAAAGGAAACTACCTTGTAAAATTCAAAAATTGCTAAATTTCTATTAATAATAAAACATTTGAAAACATTGAAAAGAAACCATATGATACGATTATACTACCAAACTTTGTAACTAAAATTAAAGAAAATAAAATAGTACCAAACATAAGTTGTAACGATTTATATTTAAAACATGTAGAAAATAGAGAAATCAATAAAGAAATATCAGAAAATAATAGAACAATAAATACATATATCATCATTAAGTATCAATACTTTTATAATATCAGTTGCCATTTTTGTAATTACAATTTTAATGAGAAAATTGCAAAATGAATCAGTTGTAAAAATTTCGTCGGAGCCTCAATCTAACGGAGGGGGTGTTACACATGCCGACATAGCTAATGCCGACATAGCCACACGTGACATTAAAACTATAATTTAACAAGAATGAGAACATAAGTTCATTACTCTTCATACATTCATTTTGCAACTAATTACATTTCAATCAAACAAACAATTCCGATGAATTTTATAAAATGTATTTCATATGAAACTTAATATCAAATTGCTGACAAGCAAATTATTATTAAGTTTCGTAGGTTTAATAATTTGTAAAAGATATTCAATAAGTAAGTCTTAAGGAAGATTCTAAATAAAAAACTGTGAAATTAAGAATTGGTTTTTTTTTATCATTTTCTCGGTTTTATTATTTTACTGTTAATCTGGGAATAAGTATACAAAATAAAAAAAATTCTTTTTTTTTGCTTTTCCAATGATACCTGGAGCTCAGCGAAAGCTTATATTAAGGTGATGCAAAAGTGGAATGTCATTGGTAAATGAAAAACAAGCCAATTATTGTTTCATCCTTACTTTAATTATAATAATATAACTTAAAAAGAACTATTTTAAATTGTAGGCCTTAATTAGAATTCCCAAACTAAAACTAGTATTTTTTATACATAAAGGTATTCCTTTTAATTTACTTTAGTAATTCCAGTGAAATCAAGGCAATAAATTCAATTTTATTAAAGGGGTGCATTGTGAACGCGGTGTGCATGTGCATATTCTCCTTTCATTTTTTTTTTGAAATATGTACATTTAAATTTTTACTTTCTGTCAATTTATTTATTTTTCCCCTGAATCTTTTTATAGGCCGTATATATGACCTCACCTTTTTTTATACTTCTTAGGAGAAGATCGTTTCGCGTTGCGCAACTTATTATTGGCTTTTTGTTTCTTTTCAATTACGCCCCTCAATTCATGGTTAATTTTGGCACGATAGTTCACTAAACCTTGACAGCCTTATTTACTAACTCGTTTTAGCGACGGAGTAAAGTTACTTCGACTTTACAACGGCTCTAAACCTGAAAACCTTATTTATAATGAAAATGCACGAGGAATAGCGGTGGAATAAGCTAAAACTGGTTAATAGGAGGTTTACGGCCGTTTTAGTATCTAAATGTCATTTTGATATGACATCTTGTGAAATTTACAAAAAGGAGTATAAGCAATTTTTTTTCGTTTCTTACTAAGACAAAAAGGATAGATATTTTGCATAAATTATTTATACATATTTTCCAAACGTTCTAACAGTTGTACGGTATTGGGAACGCAATGTGGTTTGGTTGGTACATTCATTTATTGGATTTGAACTTTATACAATCCAATTTTAAATGTATCCAATTTCCAATATGCATACAATGATAATAAAATGAATAATAATGGAAATCAGCTGGGGTTTGCTGGGGTTTTTGTTTGTGTATAATAACCAGAGTTTTAGATTTGTGACTTTTTTTCCTAGTATATTTGACATAAGGAAGGCGTAGCTAATACGGCTAAGAAAATATACATATATTAAATAAGGATTTGTTTGACGTGGCGTAAGCTCGAAGTAAGTGCTTCGGCTCGGTTTAACTATTCCGAGGTGATAGTTTATCCTAGAGCTTCTATTGAAAAAAATATCAGATGGTTTCTTTTTGGTGACTGAATGTATAGTATTATTGTATCTGTCGACTGCTATACTTAATAACTCTTTCGTTTTTAAGTCCTTATATTCTGCCTTAAGGCATCGAAAAATCTCTAATACCGTTAAATGTAATCGTTCTACCTGGCCATTAACTTCACTGCGATGGACCGGAGTCCTGTAAAGTTCTATTACCAGCATTTTAATGAAATTTAAAATGATTGGGCTAAGGAAACTTCGCTCGTTGTCTGTTACAAGCATTCTAGGCACGGTAAAATAATGCAAAATTTTTGTTATTTTGTTTCTGAGGTATAGAGATAACTTATTTTTTATACGAAAGAGCTTGGCAATTTTGAAAATTTGTCTATGCAGCTAATGTATTTTTCGTTTTGCAACTCCATTATATCCATGTGGAGTATTTCCTATAAATGGGCTCGTCAGTGCTGGTTCTGATCTCAGCTCTAACTGCAGTTCGTATCATTTCATTAGCACTAAGTGGCCCAAAAACATCACCATATTTTTCTATTAATTTGGTAAGCTCAGACTTGACTTTTTCGGGAAGGCTTTCGTCGAGAAGAGCATTAATCTCTGCTGATATTTTGTTCTTGAGGGGAAGTTTGATACTCTTCAATTTACTTTTTTTGTTTGCACCGAATGGTCTACCTCCATTTTCGGGTGAGGCTTAGGACCGGTTGGCCTTGGATGCGGATTGTTTCCCTGATTATTCCTGTGGAATTTCTGGTACGGATTCCGATTGAAGGTTCTTTGAACGTACTGTGTCTGAGGAAAGGAAGGGTAACTTTCCTTCCTCGAAAAATGGTTCAGTGGAACTATTACCGTGTTATTATGATTTCCAACATGAATTGAATAGCCACGGTAATTTAGATTTTGAAATTCAAGGCAGGTCGTATATGCCTCTGGTAATGTTTTAGGCCTTTGAATCATTACCATTCTCGAAATATCACCATTAAGTCCGCGGATAAAGTCATCAAGAGCCCTATTTCGATAGGTTTCGACTAAGGCATTGACAGTCTCTTGACTCAAGGATTCTGTCTTTACTTTATTAATCATTAGCGATAATTGATGGTTCACTGCCGCGTAAAATCCGTCAAGCTTGCTTGACTTCTGAGTCAACTGATTGAACTGATGCTCCAGTGTCCTCATATCACGCTTATCTGCGTAGTGGAGAGAAAGACATTGTTTTATGTCTGTCCAGCTACCATCAAATAGGATACAAGAGCAGCATCCGCTGGTCCTCTGACCTTATTACGGATGTGCTGCAAAATTGCCCTATATAGTGGTTTTGTTTTAAGAATATCATAGTCCTTCAGGATTCCCTCAACGTCATGAACCCATGATACATATTGTGTGGAACTACCGTCAAAGGTCTGAAGTTCTTTAACGCAGTCAGGCAACCTATTAATTTTCTTTAACTCTTCCTCAGTTTGAGGAGGGTTTAAAATCATGGGTTGGTTGTTCAAAGCGATAGCTTCTACTATAGACCCTTCTACAGTCCGACAGTCCTCAAGTGACTTGAGACGGCCTTCAAGCGCCCTTAATTGATTCAAAACGGTGTTCATAGCACCGGATAATTCGGTGACCAATCTGGTTAATTGATCCATGATCGTTATTTACTTATTTAATTTGAATATGTGTAAAAAAGACAATAAAGGAAATCTGATTTCTCACCTGACCTTTAGGGTTAGTTACCCTTTCCTTTCTTTTTTGCTTTTTCTTTTTTTTTTTGCACAACACAACACACTCACAGCATTAATTCATTTGACAATGCGCACGCTATATTAACTTTTATTTCACTTTAAGTGAATTTTTATACTTTATAATTTTATTAATTTCTCTTTTCACATTTACTTATACTATATAATATTTTTCTTATCTGCCTTTACTGCAGCTTTCTTTTTTAATTTTTTGTATCATTGATTCCTCTTTTTTTGTCAGGATATTTTTTGCATAGTGCTATTTCATTTCTGAATTTTCCTAATTTCAGAATTTTCTTTGTTTTTTTTGGGGAAAAAAAATTTTAGAAGTATCTATTACTTTTTTTCTTTTTTTTGTGTTACAATGAACTTATGAACAATATGAAAATTTTTCTTTCTTTTTTGTTTGTTTTTTTGTTTTTGCAAAATTTTGTAATCACAATTTGTATTCAAATTTTCGATATACAGTCGATCAAAAAAGAAATCGGATATACAAGTTTTGTCTCTTTAAATCACAAAATAAAATTGATGAAGGTTTGAAAATAGCGTATTTCTGCATCTATACATAGTTTTTACTATAAACTCTTTGGCGCAAAATTTTAAACAACCTTTTATTAAGGGCTTAGCAATTTACTAGTTAGCAAATTGTTAAAATTTTAGCAATTTACTAACTCTTTGAAAATTTTAAACCTTTTCTTTCGTTTTACTAACTAGTAAATTACTAATTGCCTTTTGTTAAATATGGTGCAACTGAACACGTCCAAGCAATGACAGTTCGTGAAAAAATACAAATCAAACAAAACTAAATTTTATGATTTGTCAGAAGTCAAAGTGACAACCTACAATTTATTTTGTAGTTCGTATAATTTGTCATCATTTTTATTTTTCCTAGTGTTGAAGGTATGTGTTTATTTTAAAATATTTCAATTCAAAATAATAATAATTATCTTTTCATCAAATAGCGAGAAGTTTGCTGTTTTCACTCACAGAAGCATGGAGCAGGAGAAGAATACTATTATAATAAAGTGAGTAGATCATTTGATTCGTGTTTCTTAAAATAATGTATGTTATTGCTCTGTTTTTTATGTTCAACAGATTCCAACTAATAAGTCTTCCAGGATGTTTTGGTCGAAATGAAGCAATCCTGCGCCTGCCGTACGTAAGTCTGGACAACACTCTTGGACCCCGTCGTTGTACGGTGCGCACAGACGAGATGTGGATAAACTAATCTTCAATCTATCTCAACTAGCCCGATTAGAATTCTGCACAAAGATCTCGGATTATTCGTTTACTAGGTGCAATTGACTCAGCAATCGAAGGTGCATGACCATCCCCTTGAGACGATGTCTTCCATAATTAATCGGAATATTTGCTCTTACTAAAAAAGCAATTCCTGTAGTTCAACCAAACAACGCTAATAGACTAAGAGGCCACAGCAATTTTTGGGTGTGATTGATATCAAAAAAAAAAAATAATTAGCATAATTAGATAGGCCCTAAGTAGTTATTTACAAATGTGAACGTCTTGCATGCTCTAGTCGGAGCAATAGCGCATAAAAGTGCATCAGATATGCAGTTCTTTGCAAGTCTAAATAATTGTGACACCAACTATGCCAAAATGTAGAGTTAAGCCCACTGAAGTTTTGCAGACAGCCTTCTGCTTACAAGACGTGATAAGAAGAGGGCACTTCTTGCACGAAAAAGGCCGTCTTCAAAACGTCTTTGAACCTGATATTTGCAATCAGGGCATTCAGTTCTTCATTTTGAATTTAGGCCTAACTAATTATTCTAATTATTTTTTGTTATCAATCACACCCAAAAAATGCTGTGGGCTCTCGATCTAAAAGGAACTTTTACGAACAATGCGATAAGCGAATGTAATATTCAAGTTGCTATGCAGATGGCATCGGCTTCAACACATGGAATCAGTTATATCGGTGACATCGAATGGGCAGATTTGCCTGAAGTATATTTATCTATGGGCCTTATTGTGAGTGTCGTTAACGTTCGATTCGATAAAAGTCGATAGTGCCAAAACGTTTGATGCATTAAAATTTGTATCCAAAACTATTAAGATAACAATGTTGTTGTAAACACGCATAAAAACACAGCTTATGGTATCTTATACAAGAATAATATTTCAGATATCTTAATTTTTCGATGATCGATTTTCGACAAAAGTCGTCGATCGATTAACAAACGACACTCGCAATAAGGGCCTATATTTAATTTATGTGATTTTGTACAAAGTATTCTTAAGTTTGTAGATAAAAACTAATAAAAAAAATTACTTAAATTACTTTGAATTCAAATATGTCCAGCATTTTAATATAATTCGGTTCTTTTTTCTACTCCAGCTAAGCTATTAATATGACTTCTATGAGAATTTAATATGAAATGGGGAAGCACTTTTTTCTTTCCCATTTTTAAAGTACCTTTACGGAAACTTAAATCCAAGTTTTTGAACATTGGATTTCAGTATTTTTTAAACAGGACGAGTTTTTTCTTTGTAATGTAAACTAAGTTAGTTGTAGGTAAAAAGAAATGTGGGATAATAACAAAAAATGATTTATTTCTTCTTCTCGTACAGTTTTTTGAAATCCTAAAAATAGTTTCCTAGAAGAGAATGTAATAGAAATCGAGAATTGTGCTTGTTAATAAAGCAATGAATTCCCTACCTGAATAAGAAGTTTTAGTGAAATCATTGCCTAATTGTAATTAATAAATACCAGTGGCGTGGCGTGGATAATTTTAAATGGGAACCCGTTATAAAATTTTGTCACCTGTAAGAATTTCTAGTAAAGATATGGTATCTACAAATGCATTCCACATTGACTTAGCAAAAAATGTGTAGCTATATTTTTTATACTTCAAGATATTAATATTTCAATCAACAATGAGCTTGAAACATAACAAAAAAGGAGCTCCTTTTAGACACCACCCCCTTCGTCGGACATAACTGAGGCACCTTCCTAGGAATATTCTATTAAATTTCCCTTGCAATCATATGTGTCAAGAATATAAAATATATGATGGGACAACTCATCTGCATTAAGACTCGTCCTAACGTCAAAAAATACAAGATATCTTTCTTGTATTCCATTCTCTGACAAGAACCGGAATATGGCACTCCGTTGTCCCCTATGACTCAAATCTGATGTTTCGTCGATCATAATTGACACAAACCGAGCTTATATGATTTCTGCTTTAATTTCAGATTTAATAACAGCCGCGATTCTATGTATCAAGTCATTTTGAATATCGTTGCCCTATAACACTACTCTAAATAGGATTCCATTAAAGTGTCATAAGTACTTATATATGTTGATTTTCTTTGAACATAAGAAATCAATTTCTGTATGAAGATTTTGATCCCTCGCCAGATTTTGCGTTCCTAAACACCCAACAAAAATTTGTTTTTCTTTGACATGGATCAAAATCTTTAAATCCATATTTAAAGAGGGATTTACATGTATACATGAAACACGCACCCAAAAACAAAAAAATTCGATCTGGGATCGAAATCCCTGGTGTGTAAACGAAAAAAGGATAAAATGTAAACTATCAACTATCCTTACTAAAATTATTTGGTTTCTCCGATAGGTAATCTGTTAAACAGCAATCTACATTTATCAAAGACATTTCCAAGACAAAATCTAGAACTGCACTAAAATTAAGAAGCTTAATTTTTTTATCACTATAGTGGGTAATAAAAGGAATTAAATCTTCACCTTCACATCTAACTTTTCACTATTTTTAATTAAGTTCAAATTGGCTTTTCAAAACACTAGATTTATTTGAAGTTATTGAACCTCTGCAACACATTCTTTTATTGAATGCCAATTGAATCTAAATTTAAATTCCTATTAAAAAAAAGCAAATACATTTTATTTGTCCAGAGTAGCGATATGCTAAATTTACACTGCTGACAAATTGCCATAATATTCTACCATGATTTATTTCATAATTCAACATTATCACAGTAAATTTGCAAAAACATCAATGGTGCATTTTACATTAGCATGCAAATCAACATCAAATTCAAAATCAAGAATCAACAATACGCACATGCCACATGCCATATTTATATTTATATGACATATTATTAAAGAAAAAAAAAACAAATAAGTCGAAGAACACCGTCTTATTTCTTACACAAGGTTGAAAAAAGGCGAGCACCTGAACTCCTGCAATGTATTATCTTCCTACTGAAATGCAATGCTAATTGCTAAAGGGAGAATAAAATACAAATAATTCCAACTCCTACAGGTATACATCGAAAATTTTATAAGACGGAATGTAGCGTCTTATTTTTTGAATATGTTGGACAAAGAGGATCCGAAAAACAATGCTTGGGGAAGAAAGGGATATAACACAAATAAATAAGACGGTGATTGAAAAGTTTACGTCAGAGTATTTTTGTGACTCTCTTGATTAATGTTGGTTGTGGATTGTGGAATGTGTTTGGATAAAGTATAAGATACAAACGAGAGGCAGAATGGATAACTTAAACTTATTCGATGTTTGTTTGGTAAATTGTGTTATTTGTGGATTTTATAAAAGGTAAGACGATAGGAATCGTGTTATATGGACGCCACGCCACTGATAAATACATATACTTTTTGTATTTGAAATCAAAAATACACATACATACAAGAAGCCAAATAAAAAGCAATTTGAACCTCCGACAAAGTATGCGTTGCGGACAATTTTCCGCTCCGAATATCATTTTGTGTTTGTGTGTACTGTGGTCTAGTAACGGTTTTAAGAACGAAATTAATTTTATCAATAATACGAGTATAAAAGTATATGTAAATTGGAAAATGCAACAGGAAAAGGTAAATTAATAAAAAAATTCCGATACGAAAATTCAAAAGCAGTTATGGAACTTATTATTTTAGGCAAAACGTGACAGAGAACATAACTGGGATATGACCGAAAAGGAGGTTTTTCGACAGTTGCTTGATCATCAAAGGGAAATCATTGAGAACAAATCCAACGACGTCAAAATGATTGCCAAGAAAAAAGCCGCTTGGGATTCAATACGATTGCATATGGTTGCAGCTGGTTACAACAGAAGTGTAGACAAACTTAAGCAGCAATGGACACGGTTTAAGGTTGCAGCAAAGCGTTCTCATTCAGAAACAAAAAAGGCTATCAAAGCAACGGGCAATATAGTACCTCTTCCAGTTTGTGATCCCTTTCATACACTTGTTCAAGGTATGATATCTGAACAACTCGAAGAGGATACAATCTACATAGACAGCAACACTGAGATCCTGCCAGTGCCGACTACAATCGAAGAGAATGATGAACTTGCCAGCACCAGTGCTGTGTTGTAACGGAACCTGTTGCTCTGGCGAGGCTCTCAGAAAAAAAGGACATCTTCTATTTTTCCCAAAGGGGATGAGCTATAACCCTAACATAGCAAATCAAAAGCACATTATGAATTTTATTCCTTTTCCTCGAGCCCTGCTAACCTTCACTCCCTATGCCACCATTACAACCTCCAGTTTACAGGATCCTAAAAGGCCGATCCTGGCAGCAGAAGCGAAGGGTGTCCCAGTTACTACGACTCGGCATGCTTGCTTAAGCCTAGGCTCTGCTCGTCGGGATCGGGTGGGTTCTTTGCCGTAGTAACATAGAACGTGTGTTACGTATTAATTCATGCCGTTGATACATTCTAAAAGTTGAATTTATTTATTATTGGTTCGAAATTTATTCGCGAGGCCAAAACTTCATCCGATTCGAAAAGAAAAAAAATTATCATTCAAATTTCAATTAAAATGAGATGAACGCGAGAGAAATTAAAAGTTGGCAACCCTGGAGAGAAAGATGGACCAGATGTTATAGTCCAATAGAGGCAATCCCACCCTCGCATCACTACAGTGGTACGTCCATGACTACTGCGACCTCGATGTACACTTGCAGTAGCCCCCTGACTGGTAGTAAGTACTGTAAGGCTCACGATCTTATTTCCATGTTCTTAAGCCTCATCACCACCCACTCGCATGTTCTGCTCTATGGCTTTCCAATCATCCTACATCCACCTTAATAAAGGCTCTAGCAGATCATATTAAAATTATTTAATATGTAAATATCTTCCTTCTAAAAATTAACATGTTTACTGAACTACTCATATTGACCCCAATTCAAAATACCTCATTTCAAAATTCGTTATAAAATTTATTTAATGAGAATAAAAAAATCAGAATATATTAATATAAGTAGTAATTTATAAAAAAATGGTTTTACTTTTATATAAAATTTTTCGATGATTATTTGTTCGTTTACGATGTTTAATTTTGTTTCTCTTTCCTTTTTTTTTTGTATGTTATCTAATTCAATATTATTATTAATTATATTAATGATTAATGATATTTAATTCTATACTTTTGCTTTAATTATAAAAGATTTCCTTTTATGTATTCGCGTATGTACGTTTGCGATTCTATTTTAAAATCTAAAAAGTAACCGATAATTTATTTGAATTTCCGACTTTAAATCTGTAGAATACTTTTAGGTCAGTAGATATTTCCGGTTCGAAATTTATTTACGACATTACTAGTGCGTACGCACCTTTTCTTACTTTGTCAAAAACTCAAACTTTGTTCTATAAAAAAGCTCAATTAAGATCAACACCAAATTGTTCCGAAAAAGCTTTTGGCGTATGTCTTCACTAATACAATGATTAATTTTAATAGCAAATTTCGAAATCAAATATTATCAAATTTGAATCTAATTAAAAGCACTTACCGATTTAATCTCTATTTTTTTTTTTGTTGTTGTTTGTTTTTTTGTTTTTTGTATTTAAGTAGGTATTATGATTAAATAATCGTTGATCGTACGAAAAATCAGCCGTCGAGGAGGTGCACCGCTTCGATGGGTTGAATTGAAATGTGTGTATCAGTTTTATATGTATGTACGTTGTATTGTTTGTTAAATGTTGTTGCCTAAAGAATGGATTAAATTTGAAAGTATTTAAAAATCGAAAAATTGCTGTACAGGAATTATAAAAAATTGAAAAATTCTGAGCTTGTTTTTAGACTTTTGAAATGGATAGATTTTACTAATAGTATGTAGGTACTTAGCTTTGTAATTTAAAATAAATGATGATTTTATAGTTGTCGTTGTTTATGCTGTTGTGGTTGTAGATAGGTGAAGTTTATTTGTAGCCTGTTAAAGTTGATGTTTCTATTGTTGTTTGAAGTTTACAAAGTACAGATAATGTATGGTTGATTATTGAATGATATTGCTGTTAAGGATGTCCTGGGTAGATAGTTGAATGCTATTGTCGTTATAGATGGATGGTGGTTGTATTATATTGCTGTATGGATGGTTGAATAAAGTTGCTGTATGGATAGTTGAATGGATGGTCGTATGCTATTGCTGTATGTATGTATGTTTGAATGAAGTTGCTGTATGGATAGTTGGAATGATGGTCGTATGATATTGCTGTATGGATGATGGTCGTATGATATTGCTGTATGTATGTTGATATTAGATAAAATTGGCTGTTGCAGTTAGAGTGAAACTACGCGTAGTTTCGTGCTACGCGTTCTGCTGCTGATGGTGGTAACCCTAAACCGTTCCTTTTTTTTTTTTTTTTTTTAAGATAAAAAGATTTTCGTTGTTTGCGGAAGCCTGGTTGTCGAAAGCGGCTACTGATGGGGCGTTGGCTGGATTTCGAGTTATGTAAGTATTGTGGCGACTAGGTTTGCGGTAGCGTGGTTTAACCACACCGTAGTTTCACTTTGAAATGAAAGTAAAAGAAATAAAAAACTTATGAATATTTGGTGTGACGTTCAGAATTTGTATGGTAGGTTACCTCTAGTTTTATTTTGATCTAGATAAACTGGCGTTCTAAAAAAAAATGTTTTCTGCGTGGCGTCACACTACCATTTTCTAAAAAAAAAATCGTAATACATAACTCTATTTGTAATTTGTTTTGCTTTCTTTTTTTTTTTTTTATTTTATTTTATATACTTAAATTTGTTTCGTTACCATTTTTCTTTATTTTATGTTCAACTTTTTAATTTCTTTTTATTTTTCGACTCTTTTTTTTTTTTTTATTAATAATCTTTGTTTCCTCTTACAACTTTTCTTAGGAATTTTAACCGCCTGGTTAGCGAGAATGTAGCGACTCGAAATCCAATCACCAACTGATGATTTTTCTAAAACTTGCAGCTTCTAACTTTTTCTAGAGTTAACGAAATTAACTTTTCCATCATGGAAGTGGTTCCGGTCTTGTTTTTGTTAAATTTTCTCTTTTAATTTTGACTATAAAAATCTGATTTTGGTTTTAAAAATCATTTTAGAATTTTTGACATATATATGTATGTGTCCAAATTTTCACTTTTTGGTCAAAATTCTGCAATTTTCCGGAATTTTCCACAATGTTTTCCACCCATACCACTTCGTTTATAAGTGTTAGTTAACGAAATTTTATTACTTTATGTTTCCCCTTTTTTTTTTATTTTTCTGTTTCCATTAGCTATACCAAATCATGTCATCTCATACGTCGTTTTCAGCTTACTTTGTCCGAACTATCTTATACCTTGCCGTGGTCCAGTTGACTCGTCCGTCGGTCGGCTGAAACACCCATCCTTCGTTCCTTCGAGTTCGAATCCCACTTTTCGCCGCAGATTTGAATTATTATTATTTTTTTTTTTTTTTTGTTTTTCATTTCATTTTATTTTTATGAAGACGTTTTATTTTGGGTCATACTGTATAGTTTCGTATCTTACTCTAATGTATCGTTACAGACAGTTTCCTAACGAGGGCCAATAAATAAATTCTAATATTTAAAAGTGAACCGATTCCAATCGGTTGGTTAACGATTAATTGACACCCTATAAGTATACTACCAACTCATCTCCCTTCTATCGTTAAATTCAAATCTCAACTGTTA
Source organism: Chrysotoxum bicinctum (assembly GCA_911387755.1). NCBI lineage: Eukaryota > Metazoa > Arthropoda > Insecta > Diptera > Syrphidae > Chrysotoxum > Chrysotoxum bicinctum. The sequence continues at coordinate 162,279,931 of OU426987.1, forward strand.
TACTACACAATAAACTTTTCTCACAAACCTGCTTACTTTACCAAGTACAAAGGAGGCTAAAGGAACAGGAACTACAAACACGTCTCATGCACAGACTGACAGCCGGGCTAAATATACAGATTTCTACCTCCTAATGTCCTTACCGTGGTATATACCTACTCGTTTCCCTTTCAAATCCTCCAACTCATACAAATTGTTGCCTATTATCTTTTTGACTCTCATCTTCAAAAATTTCGGGGATAATTTTGCGCTAATTTTCTTCGATGCATCACTCAAAATGAAATTTCTCCTATAAACAACATCTCCTACAGAAAATTTGACCGCCTTGCTCCGCGTATTGTATACCGTTTCATATCTCAAATGTGCGTTAGCTAATGATTCTTTTATGTAGGTATGGAGAATATTCATTTGGGATGCCTTTGACAAAACTTTAATCTCGGAATTGTTCAGACCGTTAAGGTCACTAAGTAATTTATAATCGTATCCATGTTCGACCATTGGTTGGCCAAATAGGGCCTCGTATGGAGATACTCCCGTTGCTGAATGGACTGTGGTGCAGAGCGCACTTGCGATCGATGGTAGTTGTACATCCCAGTTCCGTTGGTCTTGGTCGATATATGATCGAATTGCGGCCAGTATAGATCGATTCACCCTCTCGCTCGCATTAGCTTGAGGGGAATAATTAGCAGTCCTTACGTGATTCACACCATAAGAAGTCATCAGTCTTTCGAATTCTTTACTAGTGAATTGCTTCCCGTTATCCGAAAGCAAAGTCTCAGGCACCCCAAACAAACAGAGGATGTTCTCAGACAAAAATTTAATTACCGTTTCCGATGTGGCTTTTCTAAGCGGCTTAATAATCACAAACTTAGTCAGTTGGTCTAAGGCGATAACTATATGTGTGCTGCCATTTTTGGAACGAGGGTATGGCCCTAAAAAATCTATATATACCATCTGGAACGGTCTATCAGCTGTAAATGCTTTCCCCATAGGTGGTCTTAGGGTACTGTTTGGGGCCTTGCAACACTTACAGATGTCACACTTTGCGATGAATGCTTTTACCTGAGCTGCCATACCGGGCCAAAAGAAACGAGCTCGCAGTCGGTATAAGGTTTTCGATATGCCACCATGCGATGCTCGAGGCGGCTGATGAGCCAAGGATATTAAACGATCTGTCAACGCTTCCGGAACCCACAACTTCCAAACAAGGTCATCCTCTAGCGGATTACCTGTGCAATGTTGGACCTTCTTATAAACGAAATTGTTCGATACTTGAAGGTCCGGTAGCTGGTCTTTTTGATTTACGACGGTGTCAATGATCTTGGAGTATTCCTCAGATTTAAAACTGGGGTCTTCAAGGTCTATGTGCAGGACGTCAGAGGTTTCCTCCACAGCCGAATCATCGGGGTTCAGTGCCTCCTCTTCGAATACCCTTGAAAGAGCATCGGGCACCACATTTTGCGAACCCTTCCGATGTTCGATTGTGAAGTCAAAACCTTGAAGCTTTAAGCTCCATCTCGCTAACCGACCACTCAAATCCTTTTGATTCATCAGCCACTTCAAGCTGGCATGATCGGTGATTATTTTAAATTGTTGTCCCTCTACATATGCTCGAAACTTTTTAACCCCGACAACAGCAGCTAGGCATTCGCGCTCTGTCACACTGTAATTTCGCTGTGCTTTGTTTAACTTTTGAGAGTGATAGTAAATTGGTCTCTCGTTTCCTTCGTCATCTGTTTGGCACAAAACAACGCCAATTCCGGTGTTAGACGCATCACAAAGTATGATGAATTCCTTACTGAAATTGGGATTGATCAGTACAGGAGCGGATGTTAACGTTTCCTTTAGCTTCTCAAATGCTTTCATGGCCTCTTCTCCAAAGCTGAATTTTGTTCCTTTCTTGAGGCAATCTGTAAGAGGGCTAGCTAAGGTCGAGAAGTCCCTCACGAATCTCCTGTACCAGCCTGCTAATCCCAAGAATCGCCTTACTTGTCTCGCTGTTTTTGGAATCGGAAAATCAACTATAGCAGATATCTTTTCTTGATTAGTTTTCAAGCAACCATCACCTACCACATATCCCAAAAATTTCAATTCTTTAAAACAGAACTTAGATTTCTGTACATTAATCGTAAGGCCTGCTTGTCTCAGTTTATCCGCGAGGATCTCTAACAACTTGACATGTTCCTCAAAAGAACTTGACACTACCAGCAAATCATCAACATAAGGAAATATTTGTTCTCGCAGTGTAACCGGTACCACTTTGTCAATAACTTCACACATTGTTTGACAAGCGTTTTTAAGACCAAATGGCATTACCTTAAACTGCATAAGGGGTCTGCCAGGAACCGTAAACGCCGTTTTTTCCTTTGATGATTTCTCCAGAGGGATTTGCCAGAACGCATCCTTCAGATCTATGCTCGAAATAAAGCGCGTATCTGGAAGACGCGACAGCAAACCCTCTATATGAGTCATTGGATACGCATTTCCCTTCGTCTTGGAGTTCACTTTTCTGTAATCTAAACATAGTCGATTCTTTCCTGGTTTTCGAACCAGAACTACTGGAGAGCTCCATGCACTGGAACTCTCTTCTATCACTCCAAGCTCCAGCATACGATCCAACTCCTCATACATCAGCTTTTGCACTGCTGGAGAAATCGGATAAAAACGTTGCTTAATAGGTTCGGCATCCCCCGTATCTATTTTATGTTCCAGCAACGATGTTTTTCCAAGGCCTAAAACCGCCGAAGAAGGAAACATATTGATGGTTCTCCTTAATGTCTTTGATTGCGTATCCGTCAATTCGTGTTCATTAGGATCAAGTTCCTTTGAAGACATATCAAGCGAAATTTCCGAAATAAGGTTTGGGGCTATGTTAAATGCTTTCCAAAAGTTTATACCTAAGTATAATTGTTGTTGCAAGGAAGGTACGATATACATATGTATATTTTTCATCTCTCCCTTGTAAGATATCTTTGCCAAGATTTTGCCTACTATGGCCTGATTCTTTCCATCTGCGGTTCTTATACTTCTGGATAATTTAACATAGTCGATTTTGTTTTGGTCTAAAAATTCTATCCCTCCCTCACCCAAGCAACTAATGCTAGCCCCACTGTCTAGCAGCCCTCGCATTGGTACATCGAAAATCGTAACTCTGGCGTATGGTCGAGGATCATCTTCGTTATACAGTGTCGTAGCTTCAATTGATTTGAACTCAAGTTTCTTATCTTTGAATTTTTTTCGAAGTTTCTGAACTTTTTCTGACACCGGTTTTCCGAAAATTCTCTCTCTTACTTTATAATAATTCTCTAGCCTTTCATGTAAGGTCTTTGGAGGTTCCTTACGAATTCGAGGTTTTTCTGTTGGAGAAGTATCAGTAGACTTAAGGCAAGTCTCCGGTTTTAAAATAGAAATAGCAGGTGGTGTATTGGAATTTTCTAATAGCAAGGTTACTGGCAGGGAGTTTGATAGTTGCTTTGAAAAATCTAATGTCTGTCCGAGTTCAGATTTTGAGAGCAGGTTCCCTTGGACATGGGTCTGCTCTTCTGTTCGTTTCCCGAGCATCTTGTGCACTGGGGTACAGTCGTGTTCTCCATACCACACTTGTAACAGAAAAGGTTCCTTTGGGGTACCTGACATTCAAAATACGTGTGTTCTTTTTCCTTGCAATTGAAACAACAAAGGTTTCGAACATCCCTGTTTGCATTGAAAGCTTCTAAGCTTGGATCTCCAACTTCAAAACTATCTCTACTGTCGGCTACCTCTATCTCGGAAACGTTTTTACGAGATGATTGAGGGGGATTGAACTGTTGTCTAGGCTTCAAGGAGCTATTTTCATGATTGTTTAAGTACTTTTCTATATTTCTACAGACATAGACCATTTCCGGTAAACTATTTGTATGAAAAGTTATCAATAGCTCTCCCATGCGCCTCTTTACATTTAGCTTTAACAATTCGACAATCTCCTTTGGCTGTTTAGGAATCCTCAACCTACTGTTTAATTGTAAAATGTCGGTATAAAAATCGTCAAAGGTTTCTGACGGTTGTTGGCGTCTGTCAAAAAGCTTTCTAGACAATTCAGAATCCGTCTCTAAGCTTCGGTACTGTTCTAATAAAGCTAGTTTTAAAACATCCCAACTTACTCTTGGGTTGGATTTAAGGTAGACCCAATACCAATCTTCTACTGCCCCCTTTACAAAATGATGGAAGTTCTGCACTATCTCTTCCCAACTAACGTTGTATGAAATCCTAATCCTATTTAACCTAAACAGGAAATCATCCACTGTCATTTGTCTACCATCGAATTTTATACCCCATTTATGGAAATGATGATATTTTCTAGTGAGTACGGTAGCCATCGATGGTTGGAAAGTATCATTTACGGGATCGCTTAACGACATGTCATTGAGTTGTCTTAAAAACTCATCAGCGTTTGATGTGTGGCTCTGAACCTGAGGATGTGTCGTAGCTTCATGTTGATTCTGAGCACTGATCACTATATTATGTGTTGAGGTAGCATTGATGGAAGGAGGAATTGTTCTCCATTCTGTCAACGGTTGGGAGTTTGATGCATCCGTAAATTCTGTCCGTCTTATAGGTGTAGTTTCCATTAGCGTTCTGCGTACAATGTTTGCAACCTGTTCCTCCAGATGCACCCTATTTCGTTCAGCTTCGGCCCTAAAAATCTCCATGTCTTTGGCTCGATTTAAACCTATCGCTGCAGTCACCACTTCTTCTATATATCCCCCTATCACCTGATCTTCCTCATCCTCATTACCATCGTCCAGGTGTTCATCATTAGTTGCTTGCGCCGATTGTGCCAGCAAGGAATTGGCTCCTTCTGCATCCGCGTCTGATGCTCTAAGGCTAACTGATGGATTCTCTTCAATAAATGTCTCACTTGAACTTCCAGTTGTATTGTTTTGGTTTACTGTTTGGTTCTTGTTCTCCGTACTTGCGTTTGTATTGCTGCGCAAAGCATGTATTTTCCGATACTCCCCTAGAGTTAGTCTACGCTTACGCATCTTGACCAAGAAAAATATTCACAACCAAGCTCAAAAAAATTAACCTTCTCTGCTCTGAAAACAAATCCTCCGAATACCTTTAAAACAAAACCTCAAGACAAATTTATTTCAGAATTGTAAAATTTTGCAAACAAATTTCGAAGTCAACTTCTGAGAAAAAGAAAACCCAAAAGATAAAAAATTTGTAAAACTGATCCTTGATGTCAAATATTGATCCAAAACAAGCAAAATTAAAAGGAAATCCAAAAGAATAAAAACCAATTAAAATCAAAAAAAATATAGAAAGGTACGGTGAGAAACAAAAAAACCATTCGATCACCTAACGACCCTGAATCGTTTCTGAAAATGATGAAAACCAAAACTTAAATATTAAATAATCAATGTAAAAGTTATTTAAATTTCAATAAATCCGAAAAATCGAAATTGTAATATCAACAAAAGGTATAAAACAAAATATCTAAAACTGTTAAAAATTGTTATTAATTGTATCGTTGTATCTATCATTTAAATTAAAGGTGTATGTAGTATGTCGAAACCCAAGCAGATAAACATGCCAATAATCCACTCTCCCGAGTTACGTTCTCTCTCTCTTCCTCTCACTTCGTTCTCAAATTACCAAAATATAAACAATCGCCGCCGAAAGAAAATCTAATTTTAATCTCGTAAAATCTTTTTCTTGTTTTGGTTGTTTCAAGTTAACACTATATTTAAGGGCATCTTTTTGTACTCGCATCCATAATCCAAATATATACTTAAGTTTGTGGGTCGAGCACTGTTTTATTCCCTTTACCGCAAATCAATTTCTTAAATTAACAACAAAAATCGTATCCGAATCAATTCAAAATTTGGAATAATTTTTCGAAATTAATGAGCTAAAAAAATGTTGAAACGTTGAAGCTCCAGTTGAAAGCAACAGGCTGAGCAGGGATACTTTCACCCACCCACTGGACGTCAACTATCTGCATCCACGAATTCATTTTACGTGTAAGTTAAACAAACAAACAAAAAAAATTCCTGAAATAAAACTGAGTATTTTCTTCCATTGGCATATCCTTTTTCTTTACAAAAAGGATGAAATCGGGCCCCACGTTGGGCGCCACCTGTAACGGAACCTGTTGCTCTGGCGAGGCTCTCAGAAAAAAAGGACATCTTCTATTTTTCCCAAAGGGGATGAGCTATAACCCTAACATAGCAAATCAAAAGCACATTATGAATTTTATTCCTTTTCCTCGAGCCCTGCTAACCTTCACTCCCTATGCCACCATTACAACCTCCAGTTTACAGGATCCTAAAAGGCCGATCCTGGCAGCAGAAGCGAAGGGTGTCCCAGTTACTACGACTCGGCATGCTTGCTTAAGCCTAGGCTCTGCTCGTCGGGATCGGGTGGGTTCTTTGCCGTAGTAACATAGAACGTGTGTTACGTATTAATTCATGCCGTTGATACATTCTAAAAGTTGAATTTATTTATTATTGGTTCGAAATTTATTCGCGAGGCCAAAACTTCATCCGATTCGAAAAGAAAAAAAATTATCATTCAAATTTCAATTAAAATGAGATGAACGCGAGAGAAATTAAAAGTTGGCAACCCTGGAGAGAAAGATGGACCAGATGTTATAGTCCAATAGAGGCAATCCCACCCTCGCATCACTACAGTGGTACGTCCATGACTACTGCGACCTCGATGTACACTTGCAGTAGCCCCCTGACTGGTAGTAAGTACTGTAAGGCTCACGATCTTATTTCCATGTTCTTAAGCCTCATCACCACCCACTCGCATGTTCTGCTCTATGGCTTTCCAATCATCCTACATCCACCTTAATAAAGGCTCTAGCAGATCATATTAAAATTATTTAATATGTAAATATCTTCCTTCTAAAAATTAACATGTTTACTGAACTACTCATATTGACCCCGATTCAAAATACCTCATTTCAAAATTCGTTATAAAATTTATTTAATGAGAATAAAAAAATCAGAATATATTAATATAAGTAGTAATTTATAAAAAAAATGGTTTTACTTTTATATAAAATTTTTCGATGATTATTTGTTCGTTTACGATGTTTAATTTTGTTTCTCTTTCCTTTTTTTTTTTTGTATGTTATCTAATTCAATATTATTATTAATTATATTAATGATTAATGATATTTAATTCTATACTTTTGCTTTAATTATAAAAGATTTCCTTTTATGTATTCGCGTATGTACGTTTGCGATTCTATTTTAAAATCTAAAAAGTAACCGATAATTTATTTGAATTTCCGACTTTAAATCTGTAGAATACTTTTAGGTCAGTAGATATTTCCGGTTCGAAATTTATTTACGACATTACTAGTGCGTACGCACCTTTTCTTACTTTGTCAAAAACTCAAACTTTGTTCTATAAAAAAGCTCAATTAAGATCAACACCAAATTGTTCCGAAAAAGCTTTTGGCGTATGTCTTCACTAATACAATGATTAATTTTAATAGCAAATTTCGAAATCAAATATTATCAAATTTGAATCTAATTAAAAGCACTTACCGATTTAATCTCTATTTTTTTTTTTGTTGTTGTTTGTTTTTTTGTTTTTTGTATTTAAGTAGGTATTATGATTAAATAATCGTTGATCGTACGAAAAATCAGCCGTCGAGGAGGTGCACCGCTTCGATGGGTTGAATTGAAATGTGTGTATCAGTTTTATATGTATGTACGTTGTATTGTTTGTTAAATGTTGTTGCCTAAAGAATGGATTAAATTTGAAAGTATTTAAAAATCGAAAAATTGCTGTACAGGAATTATAAAAAATTGAAAAATTCTGAGCTTGTTTTTAGACTTTTGAAATGGATAGATTTTACTAATAGTATGTAGGTACTTAGCTTTGTAATTTAAAATAAATGATGATTTTATAGTTGTCGTTGTTTATGCTGTTGTGGTTGTAGATAGGTGAAGTTTATTTGTAGCCTGTTAAAGTTGATGTTTCTATTGTTGTTTGAAGTTTACAAAGTACAGATAATGTATGGTTGATTATTGAATGATATTGCTGTTAAGGATGTCCTGGGTAGATAGTTGAATGCTATTGTCGTTATAGATGGATGGTGGTTGTATTATATTGCTGTATGGATGGTTGAATAAAGTTGCTGTATGGATAGTTGAATGGATGGTCGTATGCTATTGCTGTATGTATGTATGTTTGAATGAAGTTGCTGTATGGATAGTTGGAATGATGGTCGTATGATATTGCTGTATGGATGATGGTCGTATGATATTGCTGTATGTATGTTGATATTAGATAAAATTGGATGTTGCAGTTAGAGTGAAACTACGCGTAGTTTCGTGCTACGCGTTCTGCTGCTGATGGTGGTAACCCTAAACCGTTCCTTTTTTTTTTTTTTTTTTTTAAGATAAAAAGATTTTCGTTGTTTGCGGAAGCCTGGTTGTCGAAAGCGGCTACTGATGGGGCGTTGGCTGGATTTCGAGTTATGTAAGTATTGTGGCGACTAGGTTTGCGGTAGCGTGGTTTAACCACACCGTAGTTTCACTTTGAAATGAAAGTAAAAGAAATAAAAAAACTTATGAATATTTGGTGTGACGTTCAGAATTTGTATGGTAGGTTACCTCTAGTTTTATTTTGATCTAGATACACTGGCGTTCTAAAAAAAAATGTTTTCTGCGTGGCGTCACACTACCATTTTCTAAAAAAAAAATCGTAATACATAACTCTATTTGTAATTTGTTTTGCTTTCTTTTTTTTTTTTTATTTTATTTTATATACTTAAATTTGTTTCGTTACCATTTTTCTTTATTTTATGTTCAACTTTTTAATTTCTTTTTATTTTTCGACTCTTTTTTTTTTTTTTTATTAATAATCTTTGTTTCCTCTTACAACTTTTCTTAGGAATTTTAACCGCCTGGTTAGCGAGAATGTAGCGACTCGAAATCCAATCACCAACTGATGATTTTTCTAAAACTTGCAGCTTCTAACTTTTTCTAGAGTTAACGAAATTAACTTTTCCATCATGGAAGTGGTTCCGGTCTTGTTTTTGTTAAATTTTCTCTTTTAATTTTGACTATAAAAATCTGATTTTGGTTTTAAAAATCATTTTAGAATTTTTGACATATATATGTATGTGTCCAAATTTTCACTTTTTGGTCAAAATTCTGCAATTTTCCGGAATTTTCCACAATGTTTTCCACCCATACCACTTCGTTTATAAGTGTTAGTTAACGAAATTTTATTACTTTATGTTTCCCCTTTTTTTTTTATTTTTCTGTTTCCATTAGCTATACCAAATCATGTCATCTCATACGTCGTTTTCAGCTTACTTTGTCCGAACTATCTTATACCTTGCCGTGGTCCAGTTGACTCGTCCGTCGGTCGGCTGAAACACCCATCCTTCGTTCCTTCGAGTTCGAATCCCACTTTTCGCCGCAGATTTGAATTATTATTATTTTTTTTTTTTTTTTTGTTTTTAATTTCATTTTATTTTTATGAAGACGTTTTATTTTGGGTCATACTGTATAGTTTCGTATCTTACTCTAATGTATCGTTACAGACAGTTTCCTAACGAGGGCCAATAAATAAATTCTAATATTTAAAAGTGAACCGATTCCAATCGGTTGGTTAACGATTAATTGACACCCTATAAGTATACTACCAACTCATCTCCCTTCTATCGTTAAATTCAAATCTCAACTGTTATACTACACAATAAACTTTTCTCACAGTGTTCGTAAGTCATCAAAGTGATCTCGAAGACGGTGATATGAACGAAGCAAGTGCACCTCCTATACAACAAGCTCCACCGCTCACAGCAGACTTACTCTCCAATTTGAGGCAATTACCAAAGAAGGCAAAGACAAAGACCGATGTGATGACTTCTCGTGCTAACCAAATTGACGAAGGCACTTGTAATGCAGCCGAACTTCATCTATTGCAAATGGAACATGCCAAAAAGGTGTTGATGTTGGACGACGAGCTTTTATGTGATAGAAGAGAGGAACATGCTTGGGCTCGTGAGAAACATTTGCTAGAAATAGAGCAAATGAAAGAAGTTCATAAGAAGAGAATGGCCGAATCTTAAGGAAATGTTTTTTTTTTATTTATTTATTTATAATATATTATATATATATATTTATATAATAAAAATATATATTGGTTGAAAAGAAATGACTTGTACATTTTATTTATTTTATTTTAAAAGTGTTGATTAACGAAGGCGTTTCTGAATGCTGTTCCTGTTGGTGTTATTTCAACAATATCCTCGTTTAAGTTTGTATCCGTCAGTTGAACTGGTATTTGGCTCTCTTCATGGAAATGAGGAAAATTCCGCTCTTTGGCCACATTGTGAAGCACAGCCACAGCAACTATAACATTTTTTGCTGTATCAAGGTCCAAACGTAATCTATCCAGCAAAGTTCTAAATTTTGATTTGAGCTGTCCATTTAGGCATTCGATTCTACTTCTTGTAGAGGTGTGGCTGTTGTTGTACCTTTGTTCTTTTCTGGTGATTGGATTTCTCATGGGCGTAAGCAAAATTTTTGAACATGGGTATCCTGCATCGCCTAGCAGAACACCCTGATGGACATTTACACTTTCTTCCAGCTTATTCTTGAGACGACAATTGTTCCAAATGTTTGAATCGTGAAGAGAACCCCGAGATCTTGCAACTATATCCATTATCATACATCTATGATCAGTTACAATTTGCACATTCAGAGAATAATAACCTTAAAGAAATTAAAATGTTTTGTATTGGACATAACATCTACTTTTTAAAAAAGAAACAGTATAGATACCTTTTCTATTTATGTAGTGCCCAGCCATAATAGGCCCCACAATCCTCGCAGGTCGCTTGATTTGTACATGTGTACAATCGATCGCACCTATGACTTTTGGGAACCTGGCGATGCTATAAAATCCCGATTTTAAGTCATTAAATTCCGCAGGGGATGACGGAAATTTAATAAAGTGTGGGAGCAACGAAGCAATTTGTTTCGAAATATTTTTTATGATTTTCCCCACCGTGGACTGGACCATTCCATGTAATGCTCCTATAAGATTAATTGTTGTATACAGGTATATCCTTTGTGTTCCATTATGAAGTTTACTTACCAACATCTGCCTGATGAATATTTCTTCCAAGGAAGTGCAATGTAACTAAAACTTGTAATTCCGGTGAAATTGGAAGCCCACGGCATGTAATTCGGTCTTGGATTTTCAGGTTTTCAACCAAGAACCGAACTGTTACCTTATCAAACCTATACCTGGAGTAAAATTCTCCATCGTCCAGCTCTTCAAATGGATTTGTCCGTGACTTAAAACATCGCACTTTTCTGCACAAAGCTGAGTCTTCAAACATATTAAAATCTTCGTCCTCAGAAAACATTTTATATTATTTTATTTACTTTTTAAAACACTTAGCTCAACAATCATACACAAAAAAAACACAATTAACTCTTTCACAATAAATTGCCAAGAAACTTTTTTCTAGGCAAATGACAGAAGTCATATGGATTTAACAAATTACTAAAAGTTAAAAAGGCCAGTGTGTGATTTTAACTTTAGTAAATTGTTAAGAGATAGTAATATGTTAAAATCGTTTAAAATTAGCAAAATCCTTAGTAATTTACTAAAATGACTTTAACATATTACTAAATCGTTTAAAATTTTGCGCCTTTATATTTAGCAAAAATTACAGTTTTATTAACAAATTGTCATCGAAATTTAATTTAAAAGAACATAATTAATCGCAAATTTAATATCAAAAAAGAAATCGGACACTCTGTGTTATACTCATTTTTTTGTTTTTAACGGGACAAATATAACACTTTTAGGTTCTTAAAATTCCGTTACATATGTCAGATGTTTATTCGATTTGAATTTTATGTGTTATTATTAATAAGGAAAAATAGTGATAAAACATTTTTAAAAAGGTAACTCTGTACGTGCTATTGCAGAAATTGTAGAAAGAAGCAGGTCTACGGTAGGAGACATCATAAAAAAATTAAAAACAACAAAATCTGTTGAAAATTTACAAAAATTTTGAAGACCAAAAAAGTTTACTGCAGGCGATGAACGTTGGATATTGTAATAAGTTAAAAAATAAACCCCAAATAGGTGCACCAAAGTTGACGGCGGAGGTAATTAAATACTTGCAATAAGATGTTAACCCTGAAACCGTAAAAACAGTGCTGCGAAAAAATAATTTTCATGGAAGAGTTGCAAGAAAAAAACCTTTTATCAACAAGAAAAACCGAATCAAGAGAAATAGTTTATAAGGAGCTACCAAAAGACGGATTTGTCATTCTGGAATCGTGTTTTGTCTCTGACGAGAGTAAATTTAATAAAACAGAGAACAAAACACAATTTCAGATTGACAAATCTGTCTTTTGGTAGCTCCTTATAAACTATTTCTCTTGATTCGGTTTTTCTTGTTGATAAAAGGTTTTTTTCTTGCAACTCTTCCATGAAAATTACTTTTTCGCAGCACTGTTTTTAGGGTTTCAGGGTTAACATCTTATTGCCAGTATTTTCTTACCTCCGCCGTCAACTTTGGTGCACCTATTTGGGGTTTATTTTTTAACTTATTACAATATCCAACGTTCATCGCCTGCAGTAAACTTTTTTGGTCTTCAAAATTTTTGTAAATTTTCAACAGATTTTGTTGTTTTGAATTTTTTTTATGATGTCTCCTACCGTAGACCTGCTTCTTTCTACAATTTCTGCAATAGCACGTACAGAGTTACCTTTTTAAAAATGTTTTATCACTATTTTTCGCACTTCTATCGTTGTATATCAACATTGCTCTTCCATTTTGACCTTATTAATAATAACACATAAAATTCAAATCGAATAAACATCTGACATATGTAACGGAATTTTAAGAACCTAAAAGTGTTATATTTGTCCCGTTAAAAACAAAAAAATGAGTATAACACAGAGTGTCCGATTTCTTTTTGGATATTAAATTTGCGATTATGTTCTTTTAAATTAAATTTCGATGACAATTTGTTAATAAAACTGTAATTTTTGCTAAATATCCAGAGTTTATAGTAAAAACTATGTATAGATGCAGAAATACGCTATTTTCAAACCTTCATCAATTTTATTTTGTGATTTAAAGAGACACAACTTGTATGTCCGATTTCTGTTTTGATCCACTGTACCTCGATTTGGTATTCTTTACAACGTGAAAGAACCAGTTGTTTTTTCCTTTTTTACTTGCGACTTATAGGTACTATAAGGCAAGTTATGCATTCGTAAAAAAAATAGAACTCCAGATTTTGATCAAAGTTGACATTACGATGATAGCGAAGACCAAAAAAGTGGGTCTCGCAATTCTGTCTGTCTGTCTGTCGGTTCGACTACAGCCTAAACGGCTCGGCCGATTCTCTTCAAACTTGGTAGATATGGGTTTTAATTTTTTTCCGCAGGACGTTTTTTTCTGTTTTTTTTAAGACCAAAAATAACGGTACCCGCCATACGATTTTTTTTCGAAATTTTATAAATATTTTTTTTTCTCAAAAACTGTCCCACAGAATTTTTTAAGAAAAAATTGAAAAATTTCATTTGGTTAAAACTAGCTAATGGTTGAAAAAAAATTTTACAAAAAATTGTTCTTTTTGATAGCCCCCCTGTGTCCATTTTTTTTGTTTTTGATTTTCTCGGAAACGGTACAGCCGATTTAAATAATTTTTTTTATGCCAAAGCTCCTCCAAAGTTTGAATATTATTACATATTCAAATTTTCAATTTTTAATTTTTTGGATTTTAAAATTTTTTTTTGGAAACTCAATACTTCGAAAACCCCATGCTCGATTTTTTTCAAACTCGACAAATAAAAGTTTCTTCACATAATCTACACGATTTGAGAAAAAAATTTTGTTTTATCTAAAACTAACGGTACCTTCCATACAAATTTTAAAAAATGGTTTTCGAAAATCGTATTTTTCTCGGAAACGATTCCGAGAATTTTGCTAAAATTTTTTTTCTTTCGATCAATCTTTACGATCTATAATTTAATAAAAAAAATTTGAAATCTAGATATTACTGACTGTACCTACCATAGAACGATTTTTTCGAATTTTGAATTACTTATTATCGGCATAACGGATTTTAACGAAATTTTATATAAAGAAGCTCCTAGAAAGTTTAAAAAACATTGCATTTAAAAACTTAAGAAAAAATATTTTTTCAATTTTTAGAAAAAAAAGTATTTTTTTTTTTTGAAAAATTCGATGTCTCAAGAACGGCTTAGTATTTTTTTTGGAAATTAGACTTTTATTCGTACAATAATAAAAACTTAAGGTTGGCGTACCAAAATTTTTTCTTAAAAATGTTTTAAAAATTTTGTACATAAAAGCTTATTTTTTTAAGGAACCACCTGCATAAATTCATATTTGCATAGCATTCTGTTTTTATCTCTTACTACTAAAAGAATTTAAAAAATTCATTTTATTTCTTTTAATTCCTAGTCTATTACATAGGAGCAAGTTCGTGCGACCCAGTCGTGCATTTTATTTTTTTGAGACAATGCTTCAAAAATTCAATTCAAAACGAATTTCTTATTTACACTGAGAATTTTTTTGATAATTCAATTAATTTTAAAAGGGACTTCTCACATTCAACTTTTTCGTTTCACTGTGATTTTTATATGTTTATAAAAAATTTGTTTCCTTAAAAGGATTTTTTTGTTAAGCTCTTTAAATGTTTTCGGATTTTTTCCACTCACGTCAGCAAAAGAGGCATCTCGTGATTAGGTGATTATGTCTAAAACGTCAAAAGAAAAAAAAACCGAATTAATTTAGGTCTAAGGAACCAGCTCCGGAAGAGTCATGTGAGTCCCTTTTAGTCGCAAGCGTTTATTCTTGCAAGCGACCTATTAGCGGCACGAACAACTTCACTTTCGAATTCTTGCACCGACGATGACCACAATGTTCTCATGGTTATGCAGTTTTTGTTGCTCAGGGTTTATAGGGTTACCGTGTTCCCATGGTTACAGCTGTACCTCTCACTCTGTAGAGTGTATAAACCTCCTGTCCTGAAGGACACAACAATTCGCACGGTGAAAGGATCCAAAATTTGAGCCGGTCCGTGCTCGGGCGCCAGTTAAAGATATCCTTCGCGAGGATATAAAGAAAAACGGGAGCGCCAGCCCAGAGGGCTGGCCCAACGGTTCGACTTACTGTTAAGTATCAAGAAAGAAAAAAATTATTTTGCAAACGTTATAAAATATATTTTAAGATTCGTAATAAACAACTGTTCTATTCGGAGGTCGGAATACAATTCATTCATTAGCTTAAACCTATAGCCCGCTTTCCTGAATATTGCTGACGAGCAATATTAAGTTCCTCGCATTGGTTCCCATGATAATAGCTGATCTGTTATATTACTATAAGAGGATCGTATATCCAGCTAATACAATAATATAGGCCAATGCCCTCTCGTAGTCGTGTGAATAACTGTTGACTCTGCTGAAACAGGTTTTTGCGTGTCTAAGGCGGTGTGCATTGGATGGTGATAACTTGAACTATTGCGCCCACTAGAGTATGCAAGACGTTCACATTCATAAATAACTATAAAAGGCCTATCTAATTATGCTAATTATTTTGTGTTATCAATCACACCCAAAAATTGCTGTGGGCTCTTGGTCTATAACACTCAAATAATAATGATATTTCAGAATCATACACATCATAAAACAATACAAAAGTCATACAACACTTCCAGTGAAATCTGAGAAACAGAAAATTGTATGATGTGTATGATATATGAAAATGTTGTATGTTGTATGAAATGTATGATATGTATGATCTGAAAAATTAACTTTAGTATATAATTTTTTTTTTATCATTCTTTGTCGATGTCTTCAGTTTCTGTATCATTAACAATTGCATACCGCAATCTTCGATATTAAAAATGGTCTTCAGCCAGTGCCGGATTAAGCCAGCGCGGGGCCTGTAGCAAATTCTATCAAGGGGCCCTTAGACTGTTTTAGGTTAGGCACTTATCAAGTTTATGGTATTAAATAAAACAAAACTGTTACAAACAAACTTTTCTTGATTTAATTTGGGAAAATTTATAAATAATGCTGTTGATATCGATTTCTCGGAGTAAATCATGTTCAATATTCATTCATTAAAGTGAGGAGATTAAGATGTTGTTGGCTCATCGTGTTCCTCAATTCATTTTTAACATGTTTTAATGTTGAGAAAGATCGTTCACCACTGCAGTTGGTGATCATGAGAGACAAATAAATGCGCAAAGCAATTTCAACGTTCGGGAAACAAGATTGTAAAGAATTATTTATCAACAGCTTGTAAACCTGCATTTCCAGAGCCTCATGATTCCTGCTGTCAATAATACCAGCCACATCAGAATTGAGCATTGAAGCGAATTGCACTTATTCGTTGCCCAGACTGTCCTCCAAATCATCTGCGTAAGCACTTACTATGGTTGCAGATTTTTAACCCCCTATTATGGAAGACAGCTCAACTATAGTTTAGTTGTAATTCTTAAAATTGGTATTATCGATCAGAAGCAGTTGACTGTCAAAGCACAACCAGTTGTCGATTAGCAGACAACTAACAAAATGGCCGAATTTTCAGTTGTCTCTTCGTATTATGTAAGTAAGTTGAGTTGTGCTTCGGTTGTAATAAGCGTCAAAATCAAACAACTGGTTCGAAGCAGTTGTGTAGAACATTTTAATGAAAGAATCTGCTTTCGGATAAAAAATATGGACACAAAACAGTAAGTTAAACAACAATTTTAATAAAAATAGAATGTAATGAGTGTATTTTAGTTTGAAAGCTACATGGCCATCACAATTTGAACAACTTGTTGCTCTATGTTAGCTGAGCATTTTCCACAAATGAGTTCCTCAATCACATCTACCACTTTTTTAATACAACTGACACTATCGATTGAGTCAGTCCTAAATTAAAATCATTGCCACTGCACTACACATCAAAAAAATGCATACTTTAGGAATAGAAGTGTACATAAGTTTATTAAATATACGGATATTCTTTTTTATTCTCATCTTCCAAATCACCGAAAAACAAATCGAGAGAACTTTCCATCATACAATTTCTTATTCTTGCTTTTGTATGTATTTTATTTGAGCAGCTGGTTTTTACAGCAAATCGACTCCTAAAAGACGGCAACGTATTTTTTCATTACAACTGATTTTAGTTGACTTGCATAATACGAAAAATTTGTTTGGTTGCCTTAGGCTAGTCGCCCACTGGCAACTGTGATCGAAATCAAATAGTTTAATCACACTGGCAACTCTTTACTCACGCTCGCACTCTTTTCTCTCTTGCACTTATAAAAAACAGCTCAACTGTTGCGAGGCAATCGTTTAGTTTGTGTCAAAAAATAAACTTTTTAGTTTCGAGAATCGAGTTGCTCTAAGTGCGCGGTGTCCCATCTTACATTGATTTTTTGACAAAAATCCAATGTGAACTAAACCAAGATTAAAATTGTAATCATTAACATTGAAATATTTTGCTATTTTCAACAAATTCAACAAATCCATTAATAGTGCTAAGTCTTCTACAGTAGAAGTTCTACTAGGCTGATTTATTTCAGTAGTATATTGAATTTGTATTATAAAAACCTTCATATAGAATCAATGCTCGGCCACGGGCAAAATATTCCAACGTTAATGATTATAATTTTAATCTTGGTTGGATATAGTTCACAATGGATTTTTGTCAAAAAATCGATGTAAGATGAACTGAATTCAATAAAAATTGCGTATTGACTAGGTCCACACAGCCAACTGATGAGTCCATGTACGATCACCCGGACGAAACGCCAGTTTTTGTGGACTAAAGGCCAAAAAAGCTATTTTGAATCAGGAAGAGATTTTAGCTCTCGGAATATTCCGAAAATACCAGCAATTTTATGATAACTGTTCATATACGTTTACCTAAAGCAGTGAGTACGTTATCAATGGTGACAATAAATACCTGAATTTCATACCGTTGTCCAATTTGCGTTTGGTGCGGTGCGAAACATGATTTTTGGTAAGACCAGCAGATAAAAAAATAAAATTTTAGTTGATCATTTTGATGCAAATATTTTCTTCTTAGTAATTGTGACTAAATCTAATATGTAAATAATACTTTTTTATGGTCAGAAAAGGTTGGTGCGCGGGGCCCCCAAATGCGCGGGGCCCGTAGCATTTGCTACTCTTGCCTCGTGGCTAATCCGGCGCTGTCTTCAGCTGTGTTAACTCGCTGATTCTATTCAGCATTTACACCAGCGATCTAATAGGTAGTCTAACTCGGGCAATTGTGTATGCCGTCGACCTAATAGTGTACAGAACAGCTCCCAAAGTCGAGGTAATCGAAATTCTTTTGCACTGTGACTTCAACAAGATTCAGTGATATTGCGATGATATGGAAGTCAGTTTCAGAAATCTGAAACTATTCTGCTTAGGACTCGATCCATCAGTGTGCCACTTGATGATATTTGTTTCGAGGATCTCAAGATAACTCCCATTGCCGCACTTCTGATGGCCTCGTGTAGAAGGGATAGATAGAGGAGAACCTCAATAGCTGCGGTAGGGCAGGTTCTCATTGCTCCTGTAATACAGATACACGCGAGCCCTTAGACTTTTTCAAGAGCTTTCCTTGTTCTTGATAATTCTGTTCTCTTGTGCCATGCAACCGCCCCATATGTAATGATTGGTCTTACCATCATAGTGTATATCCAGCTAAGGATGTTCGGTTTGCATCTGCATGACTTGCCTGAAAGTCTCTTGCAAATCATTAGGGCTTTTGTGACTTTCCCGACTATAGCTTTTAAGTGTTTGTTCGAAAGGAGTCTACTATCTGGTAGAATTCCTAGATATTTTACCCCTCTCTGCGTTTCAATCACTTCACCAGCTAGATGGATAGGTTTCATATGTGGCAGAAGTTATTCCTTGTTAATGGTCTGATTGTCGTCTTGGAGGGGTTTATTGATAATCCTACAGATAGACACCATTTCCGTGTAATTGTTAGTCCTCTTTGGATTACCTACGGCTATGATAGCAACATCATCAGCAAATATAATATATTCGCTTTCTCAGCGCTCTACTCCGAAAACGGTTAATTTTACAGAAAAATGCAAGAGACATTTTTTGTAGACAATTTCACGACAAACAATTTTTATAATGACCTTTATTGACCCCTGAGCAATAGATCGCGAGATATTTGCGAAAAACTGATTTTTGTGACCTTTTGACCCCTATAACTTTTTTAGCCGGCACGATATCAATGTCGATTTTTCACATCTTCATTACAATGCCGTAATAAAGGTGTATACAAAAATTCAGCTCACTAGGAATTTTTCCGCAGATTGGGGTTTAAAATGCCTAAAATGACTGGATTATTAGTCGAGGCTAAATTATTACTGCAGTCCAGCTGTTGATAGATCTCCCGATTGTAATCGCCATCCTTGGTAAATCCATTGTATTGGTCACATTGTGGGGAAGCTATTCGCCTTCAAGTAGGGAACTTTAATATTTTGATTACAAAAACAGCAATTAACAGTCACTTTTAAGTTTGATCTTATTTTTACGTATACTTTGTAAAGAATTAAAACAGTCACAAAGCTTATTGATATGCGGTTTTTTTCGTTTCTTTGCAAACAAGACTTAAAATTTATTTATAGAGTGCTTCTTATCACATGCGACCGAGAACGATATGCGTGGAGAAGGTAAACGCAAATTGACAGCATACAGCTGTATCCTTAACTTACAGAAAGTGAGACAGCGACCCCTATCACAACTGCAAGTACTACAATGCATTAAGGATAGGAACGAGCCCTCCATATTATTTACGCAAGTATTTTTTAGGGGGTGTTCATGCAAACATGTTGCGGAAAATTATTTCTTACTACAAAGCGGAAAATTATCTCGTTATATGAATACCCTAATTATTTTTATCTGGGAAAGGTTCTATGAAAACTTTTGAGTAATCGATATCTATCTGATGACGGATGAGTAATGCTATTATTATTTGGTCTTTATAGAAAGCAACTACTAACTTAGCTTCATTATAATTTTCTTATTATCTATTAATTTTAGTTCTTCTATTCCTAAAATATTTCTTGTAAGAACACCTAATTTACTTGAAAAAAGTATTTGTTCAATGTCATCTGTGGTTTCTTAGGAGAATAATGTCATTATTAATTTGGTACATGTATTACATCAATTGAACTTCTTCTTCTAGGGTTGTTAGCTATTCTTGTATCTGATTCAAGATTCAATAAATGAAGTATGTTTCCATAATTTTTTGTTGTTTTTGGATATGGTTAGTAATGTTTTTTATTTGCTCGGCTATATTTTGATTAATTAGAACTTGTTTATTATTTTCTATAGTAAGTTTTCTATTAGCGTCATATGTATGTACATACTATATGTACATACATTCACCCTTATTGCGATAGTCGTTTTACAAAAACGCCAATTGTCGTTTTTGTAGTCGTGTCGTTTTCTAAACAGTATTGCGTTGCTTAAACGCCAGTCTCCTCGTCGCTATTAAGTTCCAAATGCGATCCACATAAACAGCTGACATTTTGACACGTAAATTTTAATTGCAATTTTCAAAATTTTTAATAGAATTCTTTATTTCTTTAAATGAACTAACATTTTCTGTAAGTTTAATTTCTATGTTGTTCAAAGACTTTTTTTTTATATCTGTGAACAATCCCTCAATGTTTATATGTGGTGATGGAGGTGCAGAAAGTTGAGCAGCTTTGGGCGTCAAATCATTGACATTTGATTCATTTAGAATTTCAGCCGGCGGCGCCCCCGAAATTAGATCGTCGTCGGCGTCGTTTAAAGTTGAAGCGATGATTCTTTTGGTTGGTGTGGATGAACAGAGAACCAGGTTATGAGACGCAAAATCATATAAATCACCTGCCACATATCCGGCTGATTAACAACATAATGCAACGACAGAACCCTTGCAATCGCTTCCTCAACGTCATTTAAACATTTTTGTTTGAAACCTCCTCCACCTCAGCTTTTGTTTGACCTTGAATTTATTTAACAATTTCTTACTTTCTGCCATTCCTTTCTATTTCGTGTGGGTGGTCCAATGCAATTTAGTTCCTTTGCCAAGGACTCCCACCCCAACGATTGCAGCGATTGCACCTCTTTTAAAATTTATTTATTTATTAAGACAAATGTTACTAAATGAATACATTCCACATGAACAAAAACGCCAATTGGCATTAAACGCCATACGTAATTCCAAATTCTTTTGTCGTGTTTTGATATGGCGTTCAACGACTACCGCAATAAGGGTGATTGTCTAGTTTGTTTTTTATTTCTATTTCATCGTTACTGTCCTCCGTTCCTGCAATAAATTTTAATCCAGTTTCTAAAATATTTATTTATTTTTGTTGTGAGGTTTTGTATTTTTTATTTTTGTTTATAGTGAGTTTTGATTTATAGTTTTGTACATTATGTCGATGATATTCACCCTTATTCCGATAGGCGTTTTTCTAAAACGCCAACTGTCGTTTTAGGAGTCGTGTCGTTTTTTTTGGTATTCCGTAACTAAAACGCCAGCGTTTCTCTCGCTCTTACATTCCACAATACATTCCAAACATCTGACATATCAAATTGTTCGCAAATTGAATAATTTGGTTTTGAAAATTATATTTGTGTGAATTTGTTTAAAAAATAAGAAAAATGTACAGTGTAGAAAGTTACTTTTCTTGGAGCAGCAGTGACGACGAAGAAGAACAAGAAAAGAAAGATTTGATACTGCAGAAGATATACATTCCATCTAAAGCAAATCCTTTTGATTTGGCTGGTACAAAGTATGTTATTAAATAAAAAAATATATATTCAGTAGGTAATTCTACCACTGGTTTTGACTTTTTATTTTATCGCATTTGTTAACAGATTCAAACTTGCCGATACCCTTAGATTTTTTGCAAAAGCGAGCTACCAAAAGGGGTTGGGAATGACTTCAATTTGGGACTATCCCAGACAAGCCTAAACAACATTCTTAAGGAAATACCTGCTCACGTTTTATCTTTGCCAAGTTGTAATTTCTACGAATTCTTTTATTTTCCATTTTAATCGGATAGATACATATATAGATAGATCGCTTGATATAAATATTTGTATATACACATATGCATATGATGGAGGAGAAAGAAATACTTGACCTTTGGGTAAGTGATTGTGACTGATAACAGTTCAAATAAAAATACATTTTTGCAGGAGATGCTGGGTACCCACTCGAGCCTTTTCTTGTAACTCCTTATAGATTTGTTATTTTCACTCTTAACAAAGAATTCTAAATTATAAAAACTAAAATAAATTTAAAAAAAATTATATTTTGACTCCTGTCCTCAACAAATTTCTAGACGACAGAGTTCGGCGTTTTTACAGACGTTTTTTGTATGGAAACGACTAACGGAATACCAAAAACCATATAGAGAACACGTTCCACAAGAGAGAATCGACAAATTGACGTTTATTTGACGTCGAACGCCTTACGTAATACCAAATTCACACTGACGTTTTTATTTTGGCGTTCAACGCCTTACGGAATAAAGCTGATTAGTTTTGTTTTCAAACGTCAAAATATTGTCTTTTTTATTGTTTTTTTCGTATTTTCTATTTCTGTTATGATAATTACATAATGAAGTATCTTAACATAATTTATAATTAATCTAATTTTGTCTAAATTAAGAGTTATGTAACCGTTATTGTAGTTGTCAGCATCGTCAGAAATAGTATAAGTGACATGGTCCAAGTTTCGTTTCTATTTGCGTTAATTTGTTGGTTGGTCAATATTTTGATGTTTTTTTTTTAGATTTGATATGGGTTCTGTAATATTTATTTTTGTTCTGTGTGTCAATAACGTGGTCCTTGTCAATATTATGCGTACTTAGTATTCTGTATTTGGTGTGGTTTTTTTCACCTCTGATTTCTTTAATAAAATGTCGTCTTTTCGATTTACGTTTAATTTTTCTATATTTCTTTGCTTTTTCTTATCAATAATGTCGTGAATGTTTTTATATTCGTCATGATGAATTTGTCCATTAAAATAGACAACTGCCAGATCACACAAGATCTGTTCCAAAAACTACTGTTGATCCTGTATTAAATTGAAAGAAGACAAAATTATATTTTCAATCTACAAGTATTTCATGATTTGTGTTTTGGCATTGATATTGTAGGTAGTAGTTCTAAAATCAACATTTTAATTAGACATATGGATCTGACAACATTCCTTTTTTTTATTTTAGACAGTCTTCTTATTCACTCCAACCAAGGATCGAGCTACTTAGCACGTGATCTATCAAAAGAGCGATCTTATTATGGTTCTAGTACTGAATGTTCTGCAGGAACTGAGTGCAGTCCTATGCATGAATGCCCTTTGATGATCTATGAAGTAGCCAAAATGTGTTTTTACGGTGAAAAGACTCTTTTCTGTGGCAGTGAAGAAGATACACCTTACGTCTGCTGTCCCAGCAGTCCGCTTGAAAAAAATCAGGTTTGTGGTAAGGCATTAGTTCAAGGCCATTTTTACAAAGGTTTGGGATCATATCCATTCATAGCAAGAGTTGGGTTTAAACGTAAGTGGAAATTACAGATTATTTTTCAAATCTAATGACGTTCTGTTTTAGATGTCAACACTGGAAGTTTTGCCTATCCATGTGCTGGATCCATCATTGCTCGCCGTGTTATTTTAACAGCCGCTCATTGTGCTTTAGCCAAAGCTGACGGTCACCGTCTGTAAGATACTTAAAGAATCTACATCTTTGCTCATTTTTTTTTAACATTTAGTAAGTACAGGGCCTGAAGCATCTAAACTCGAAATTAATTTGAATTACAGTAAGACAAGCTTGAAAATGATGTTATTATCACAAGGAACTTAAAAGTTTATCAATTATTGTTTTACTTTTCATTTGATTTATGCATTTCTTTAGTCATTAAAGAAAATTACTTTTTAGCTGTGTTTTGCTGTCAAAGCTGAAGGTAATACTCTCTTAAGTTAATACTTTTTCTAAACAAATATACATATACATACATATACATACATATCGCACCCTTGGAATGAAAGTGACCTATCTCTCACAAATTTCAAGTGACCGATGTATAGGCTGTTATATTTTTACTCATATTTCGGTATCTTTTTCACCACAGGGCCTTAGGGATCCCATTTTAAGGTTTATTGTGAAATCAGAAGTTACGGGAATTTTGAGTTAGATCACTTTCATTCTAAGGGTGCCATATACATATATGTATGTTTATTATATGTACTCGTATGTATTAATAAATATGTTTAGCTTAAAAGATGAAATTCATTTACTAGTTGTCTTGGTATTCAAAAAAGGCAAACAAAAATACACTGAAAAAAATGCACATATTATTTGTTCTGCTTGGAATACATTTTTTTTCTACCAGTTTTTAGAACGGTTATAAAGTCTACTACAGAGATTCCATTAAGCGTTTGCTGTCTTGAAAATTTAATAAAATAAATTATGAGCAAGGTATTCTTGAAATTAATAAATACTGAGAAGGTCCATGTATGCCATTGTGTATGAAATAGTTTAGTTTATTTCATCAATCTGAGATTACATAAGTATAAATAAAAATAACGAAAAATAGTAACTTAAAGATATATTAAATATTAAAAATAAATACACATAAATACAGAAAACATAAATTTAACATACATATATCACAATAATTAATGAAATAACAAAATTAACATTACATGTTTTTTAAAAGTTTCTCGTGAACTGTGCATACAAATATCTATTTTTTCAACTTCAGCATTATTTTCTGTGATGCAACGCATAATCGGTACATTTCTACCATAATTACTTCTAGAAAAAGTCTCCCGTAAATGAAAGCCTATACGGAGGCCTCTACTGGGAAAATAAAAGTTTATTTGTAACATCATTCATATATTTATTTATTTATTTACGTCTAACAAGAATATAACTTTCATAGACTACATTAACAATTACATAAAATATATATATACATATGGTTTGATTTGCCGCAACTTTGCTGGGTAGCGCACATTGTCCAATTTTCTTTAACTCTGAGGCATAAACCAGGTTATGTTGGCTTTCAAGGCAGGAAGAAGTCTAACGGGGTAAAATCGTACTATCTCGATGGCAAATTAGCATCGCCTCCTCGCTCATTGTGTGTCATGCAGCGCCATCTTGTAGAAACCTCATATCGTCGGTGGCCATATTTTCTGATTCGGGTTATAAGAAATTGGTTATAATCGACCGGTTGCAGTCGACATTTCAGTCTTCTTCTTCCTTTGTTTCGGCGCTATTATGATCTCGATGTCGAGGGGATCATAACTCTCCCACGTATCTGCTTCACACTAGTGATCCGCCTGTGGGGTTCGCCGGGTTGACCTCAGAAATCGGCGGCAAGCCTCCCGGTTTTGTATTGTTCCATTTCTGAGGCCAACTGAATGCTGGTGTTTTTGCATTTGTTTGTACCAGGAGTGTTTAGGCCTACCTTTCTTTTTATTCCGAATTGGAACGTTGTATGATATTGCCTTTTTGACGGGGTTCTCAGGATCTCTCCTTTGAACATGGCAATACCAACTGAGTCGGTAGTGTTCAATTTTTTGGGAAATGGTATTCTTAACATGAAGGCTTCCTCGGATCTTCGTACTTCTAATTCGATCAAGCTTTGTAACTCCTGCTGTCATACGAAGCATCTTCATCTCAGCTGCCGTTAGCTTACTCTCATACTTTTTGTACATTGTCCAACATTGTGAACCGTATGTGAGTGCTGGACGCACAACTGAAGTGTAGAGCTTTCCTTTCAGCTTAGGGGGCATTTTTCGGTCACAGAAGATAGCAGAATTTTCCCGCCACTTCATCCACCCTACGCTTACGCGATGATTGATATCGTCATCACAAGTAGCTTTGTTATTTATCATAGACCCCAGATATTTAAACTTTTCACACTTGGGAAGCACTACTCCATTCAAATAAATGTCTGAAATAGGCCTGTGTGGATCAGAAAATGGGCAGCATAGGTATTCTGTCTTTTTCGCGCTTATGCGGTACCCACTTCCTTCTAGAACATCCACCCATACGTCAAGTGCTCGTTGTAGGGATATCGGGTCTTCACTTATGATGGCTCCATCGTCAGCAAAGAATAACTGATGTACTTTTGGATCCGTCACTTTGCCTTCAAGCAGGTAATCAAGAACTGTAATAAAGAGCAGGGGACTCAAGACACTTCCCTGGTATACACCTACTGTGATTTCGAATTCTTCGGTGACTCCAGCTGCGCATCTTACTTTAGTAACTGCTCCATCATACATGTCCATAATTATTCGCACATAGGTTTCTGGAACTCCTCGTTGCCTGAGGGCCACCCATATTAGATCTCGTGGTTGCCGATCGAATGCTTTTTTAAAATCAACCAATACGACATGCAAATCCTCCAAAGAATCCCGATGCTTTTCCATAATTATTCTTATACTCTGGATTGCATCCGTGGTTGACTTACCACCGACAAACCGCACTGGTCATCAGATAGCCTAATTATTTTTCGCAGTCGGCTACCCAAGACTCGCTCAACGATCTTCATGGTGTGAGTATTTATAATAAAGTATCCAAACCAAACAGCGACTCTCCCTGGATACATTTCAATTTAGTGGTCATTTACTGCCCACCTTGTTCTTTCCAAGAGGAAAGTTTAAAAGTAATGGAAGATACTTAATCAATTCTGAATTCAAAATATGTATATATTCTGATTGTTAGTGATTTTAATGTAAACCAATTTGAAAAAATTAGCACAACAACCTTGTTTTATTCCAGGCAACTAAAACACTTAGATATCTACAATACCTGATACTTTCAAAACAGTTTTCAGAACACTTACCTGAATGATTAAACGTTTGCGAGTTTATTGCAGAATTACGAGTACAAATCAACTTGCTGTTTCAACAATGAAAGAAAAATTTCCCGAAATCAACTTCCTTTCCAA
This sequence comes from Chrysotoxum bicinctum, assembly GCA_911387755.1. Lineage (NCBI taxonomy): Eukaryota > Metazoa > Arthropoda > Insecta > Diptera > Syrphidae > Chrysotoxum > Chrysotoxum bicinctum. The sequence continues at coordinate 162,306,931 of OU426987.1, forward strand.
CCACATTGAAAAACATAACTTTAGTTTTAACACTAATAGCCATTTTATACATCTGGAACCAATGGCTTAAAACTTCCAGGTCATGATATATGTCAGCAGAAAGGTTAAGAGGGAAAAAACTTTGATACGAACAAGCAATATCATCTGCAAACGCAATTATCTTGCAACGATAGTTTTGTAAAAAGAGCGAGTTGATAAAAATCAAGAAAAGTATCGGGCCAAGTACTGAACCTTGAGGTACTCCTAAAGGTAAAACTTGATTAAAACGTATCTGAGTCAATTATGCATACCACCTCTAAAACCACATTGTAAAATTTTATCCAAAAGTATTTTATGATCAACGGTATCAAAAGTTTTTGTTATAATATTGTAATATTTTTCCTAGGTTCTTTAAATAAAACTTATTACTCTTTTTAGTATCTCTTCTTTATTTACACTTTCCAATTCAAAACAGTAAATCTCAATTTATAATCAACTCAAATAACTTTATTCAAATTTAAATCACACTTGTTTAATAACACAATCCAATAAGCAATACTTTTGCACACTTTCATAATCCAAAATCAACTGTGTCTCGCTCACCGTGAACACTCCCTTATATACTCAAATTAGTTGTTCTCGAAAGTTCTTGTCTTGGAATGTTCTAGATGGTTGGAATAAGGGGAAATACATTTGACATTGGAAAAGAGCTTTTTGTTTCTTCCATAAATTAGATATGCAATTTTCCAACAGATGGCGCTGTAGTAGTATAAAGCTCTGTTCACAACAATATATAAAGAGAGCAGCAGCTAAATTTTTATTATTAATACCATCATGGATGCTAGAACAGAAGGTTAAGGGTATGTGTTCCTTGAAAAACTAGGTTATACCTTTTGAGCAAAACTGTGTAGCTTTCACAGTTTTTTGAATATTTGAATGAAACAAACGGTTATCGATTGTAAATATGTTGTTTATAAGAAAAAAAAATTAGAAATTCTTTGTGCCTCAAATCCGTGAGACAAATAGGAAAATCATAAGATTTAGTACGATGTTTATTCCAACCAATGGGAAATTCATTAAATATAACTTTTTTAGTTTTGTTTCGAGAAGCGATATGTTTGAGATCGTTTTCTCAATGCTTTTCTTATTCTGTTACTTATTTCCAAGAAAAAAAAATTGCAAAAGTATGAAAAATAAAGGAAATTTACAAAGTGGAGTGAATGCACAACATTACATAACTTCTAAAGTTATAAAGGTAATGAAGTAATATTAATTTTTAAAAAGCTTATATACATATACATAAATGTAAAGTCATTTTTTTTTATTTTTACAGTAACTTTTTAGTTATAAAAAACAAAAAAATATTCCTTTGTTTTCAATTTTTTTGCAAATGTTAGCCGGGAAATTGAAATATATATTTTTTAATTTTTCAAAATCTTTTTATAATCAAAGGATAATATTATACCAAGGAACTATTCTCGATTTTAAAAAAATTATAATTTTTCTTCTAATATATTCTTCGTATATTTAAAAATGCAATCAATATGACATTATTTATCATGTCGTTGTGAATGCAGGATAACCAATACTACTGCCAAATATTTTTTTGGTATTTTAGAAATTTAATGAACAAAAAAGTTATTTCAAACACTGTTTTTTTAATTTTAATTTTGTAAAAGTTGTCTTTTTAGCATTTTTAACAACAAATTTCTTTGCACATGCACACAAGTAGGTTTTCAGTTCCCAATAATGTCACTGCAATACCAGCACTTTGAAACGGAAGGTGTGCTATTCTCTGCGCAAAAGAATTTTCTCTTTCTTGATTTTTTTTTGTCTGCTTTCATTTAGTTTTTTATTCTTTTCTTATGATATGACCTGTCATATTGCATCTCGTTTACAAGAACACAAAATATAAAAACGTGTTATGCTCTGTTCAACAAGAATTGTTAGTACTGGCCTTATGAAGAGTCAAGTTAGCACTACCACCTCCCAAAATAGGGTAAAATGAACTCGCAAAAGAAAAAGAACAGCGTAGATAATTGTCATAAATTTGTCGTTAATATGCCGTAAAAGAAAAAAAATGTTCGCATCATTTTTTCTCAAAAAAAAAAATACCATGAAAATGCAAACGTCCTTAAAATATAGCATTTTTTCATAAAACCTAGCACTACCATACCAAAACTATATCTTAAAACTAGGTTTCTACTTTGCAATTTGCTTAAACAATATTGTCGTAGGACGTCTTTGAATAAGTTCCGTCATAAAACAATTGTCTTACGACAATTGTTTAAACAAATTGCAGAGTAAAAAATTAGTTATAAGAGATAGTTTTGGTATGGTAGTGCTAGGTTGCTATTTTAAGGACTTTTGCATTTTCATGGCATTTGTTTGAGAAAAAATGATGCGAACATTTTTTTTCTTTTACGGTATATTTACGACAAATTTATGACAATTATCTACGCTGTCCTTTTTTTTTTGTGAGTTCATTTTATCCTATTTTGGGGGGTAGTAGTGCTAACTTGACTGTCAAGTTAGCATTACCAGGGGTCATTTTAAAAAAAAAATTAACGTTCGTAGCCGCAGGCGTACCGCGACAAAATTTTTGGTCTTACAGCATATTTACGACAATTATTAACACCGTCGATTTTCTTTTTCGCGTTCATTCTACCGTATTTTGAAGGATGGTAGTGCTAACTTGACTGTCAAGTTAGCATTACCAGGGGTTATTTTTTAAAAAAATTAGAGCTAGAAAATTTTTTTACAACATATTTACGACAATTATTGACACTTACCTTTTTCTTTTTCGAGTTCATTTTACCCTATTTTGAGAGGTGGTAGTGCTAACTTGACTGTCAAGTTAGCATTACCAGGGGTTATTTTTACTTGCGATATAGGTACTATAGGGCAAGTTCTGCATTTGGAAAAAAAATCGAACTCGAGATTTTGATCAAAGTTGACATTACGATGATAGCGAAGACGAAAAAAGTGGGTCCGACAATTCCGTCTGTCTGTCTGTATGTCTGTATGTCTGTATGTCTGTATGTCTGTACCTCGAACTACAGCCTAAACTACCAGGAGTATTTTCTTCAAACTTGGTAGTTAAGGGTCTTCGGTGATTCCCTAGAGGAAAAATTGAAATTTTTTTTTTAGCTCCAAAACTAAGGGTACCCCCCATACACCCGTAATGCAAAATCTTATTTATCTCGAAAACGGCTCTAACGATTTTGATAAAACAAATTAAGTGTGATATTATGGATATGGACTATATTTTGGTGAAAAAAAATTTTGGGGGGAAATGTTATTAGGGGTACCTGTCATAGAACGGTTTTGTTGATTTTCGAATTTCTCACCAACGGCTCTAACGATTTTAACCAAAATTTTTATGCATGAGCTGCTTTGCATTTGAAAAAATATAAACTAAAAATTTTTTCGAAAAAATAGTTTTTGGATTTTTAAAAAAATTATACATTTTTTTTTTGAAAATTCAATATCTTGAAAACCGATACACGATTTAATTTTTAAATTACGTTTTAAAATGTATTTTATTAAATACTAACAATTTGCATATCATTTTTTTTTATAAAAATTTTAAGGAAAATTTAGTACACAAAAAACATGTTTCAGTGTGTCTGTATGTCTGTACCTCTCACTACAGCCTAAACCACTGGACCTATTTCTTTCAATCTCGGTAGTTAAGAGTCTTCGGTGATTCCCTAGAGGAAAAATTGAAATTTTTTTTTTAGCTCCAAAACTAAGGGTACCCCCCATACACCCGTAATGCAAAATCTTATTTATCTCGAAAACGGCTCTAACGATTTTGATAAAAAAAATTAAGTGTGATATTATGGACATGGACTATATTTTGGTGAAAAAAAAATTTGGGGGGAAATGTTATTAGGGGTACCTGTCATAGAACGGTTTTTTTTGATTTTCGAATTTCTCACCAACGGCTCTAACGATTTTAACCAAAATTTTTATGCAGGAGCTGCTTTGCATTTGAAAAAATATAAACTAAAAACTTTTTCGAAAAAATAGTTTTTGGATTTTTAAAAAAATACTACAATTTTTTTTTTGAAAATTCAATATCTTGAAAACCGATACACGATTAAATTTTTAAATTACGTTTTAAAATGTATTTTATTAAATACTAACAATTTGCATATCAATTTTTTTTATAAAAATTTTAAGGAAAATTTAGTACACAAAAAACATGTTTCAGTGTGTCTGTATGTCTGTACCTCTCACTACAGCCTAAACCCCTGGACCTATTTCTTTCAATCTCGGTAGTTAAGAGTCTTCGGTGATTCCCTAGCGGAAAAATTGAAATTTTGTTCTTAGCTCCAAAACTAAGGGTACCCCCCATACACCCGTAATGCAAAATCTTATTTATCTCGAAAACGGCTCTAACGATTTTGATAAAAAAAATTAAGTGTGATATTATGGACATGGACTACATTTTGGTCAAACAAAATTTTGGGGCAAAATGTTATTAGGGGTACCTGCCATAGACCCGTTTTTTTTATTTTCGACTTTCTTATTAACGGCTCTGAGGATTTTAACCCAACATTTTTAGCAGGAGTCCCTTTTAGTTAAAAATAATATTGTATATAAAAATATTCGAAAAAATATTTATTGGGTTTAAAAAAAAAAAATTTTAAATCAATATCTTCAAAACCTATGAACGATTATTTTTTGAAATTATTTCCTAAAACCAATATTATTAAATACTTAAAATTCGCATCCCACATTTTTTTCTTGAAAAATTTTAGAGAAATTTCTTATATAAAAAATTTATTTAATAATAAAACGATTTTTTAAGGTTTATTTGCATAAATTCATACTTTTCCGGAAACCAGACGGCAATTTTATGCATTTGCACATTATTATCTCATTAAATCCATGTTTTATATTTATAAAATGTATCTTAAATTCCAAAGTACTTTTACATAAGAGCAAGTTCGTGCGATCCAGTCGTGCATTTTATTTAAAAAACAATTGCGACAATTTTTTTAATCCAATTATTACATTTTTAAAACTTTGAAGTGGTAGCGCTAACTTGACGGACATTAATTTGTGATGTATATTTATCTTCTTTTTTTTTTGTCAGCGGGTGCGTACATGATGGAAGAAATGAAATCTACGATGTTGTGTATAGAATAAGGTAGATAGATTTGTGTTTTTTTTATAGGTAATGTAGTAGTGCAACGCCGCGCGCCGCGCCGCACAGTGGAACGAAAACATGAAAAAGTGGTCATCGGGCTGTAACTTTTGAAATAATGGATGGATTTTAAAACGGTTTTCACTATTTTGTACTTGAAAAATTATAATTTCATACTATATTTGAAAAACTCTGAAAAAATGAGCAATTTTCCAAAAAAAATTTAACATAACCCCTGAAACTTTTCAAATTTTAGCTTTAGGCAAATAAAATTAATTTTATGGAGGAAGAACAATTAATATGTACTGCTCTTAATTCATATTAATTTGATATTTTTTTTGATGTTTACTTGAGTTGTTGTGAGTGGTGTACACAGTTTTTGGTGCGCGGTTTTAAAAGGCGAATAGTTAACAAATAATTTTGGAAAAGGGTACGGAGTTGTGTGAATTTCGTAGAGTCAATACACGACCGAAGAAAAAACCCGAAACATTCACGAATTTTGAGGTATTTTTAAAAGAAATTTAAATTTAAATTACCAAATTTCGTATATAAAAAACAAAAAAAAAGAAATAAAACGTTATTTTAAAACACTCAAGAGAGTGAAAAAGGGGTATTTCTTCTATTTATTTACCCAACCAATTATAAATTTAATATATAAATCACATAAATTCATCCCGGCAAACAAACCACGATTATAAACGTCAAAACAATCAGCTGTGAGCTTGCACTTCCAACCGATTGCCAATAAAGGCCTCCTAGCAGCAAGCACGTGCATCTCAAACACAATCAGGGTCGACATCGAAAAGCAAAAAGTACTAAATAGTATTGCTAGAGTAAAATGGCAATTACTTTGGAGAACTTGAAAGCACTATTAAGTGAGCAAAAAGAGGAAATCTTTCAGAATATAAACGAAGCTACCAATAGGGTCATCAAAAACACCGATGAAAAAGTAGGGATTATTTCTGAAAAGGTTGAGAAGCTAGAAAAAATGGTGGAATTGCAGGAAACTGTTATTCTAAAACAAGAAGCTTTATGCTTGTACCAAGAAAAAAGAATTACTCAGCTAGAAATAGGTTTGAGGAAAAATAATTTGATTGTGTTTAAGGTAGAAGAAACGGAAAAAAATGAGGAAGAACTAAAAAATCTAGTTATTAAAATCTTAAATAATAGCAATGAAGATTTTAAATTAATTTCAAACGATATTGAAAGTTGCTTTCGCTTAGGGAAATCCTCCGAAGGGAAGAATAGACCAATACGTATAACGTTTAAGAGCTTTGACAAAAAACACAAAATACTCGTATCAAAAAAAATATTCTCTAAATATAGCATCGCAGAGGATCTACCTAAATCTCTCCTCGAGGCAAGAAAACCACTCGTGCCTAAGCTTTTGGAATTCAAAAAACAGGGCAAAAGAGCATATTTTAAGCTAGATGAATTAGTAGTAGAAGGGAAAGTTTGGAAAGAAAACGCAGAATATGATCCAGAAAATCCTAGAAAAAGAAGTCGCTCGGCCGAGAGTTCACCGCCGCAACAAATAATAGTTAGGAACAAAAATGACAGCAAAACTAAAACTACCATAATTGGATCTACGGAATTGAATCCAACAAAACAACCCAGAAACCCAATAAGAAAGTTTCTTACACAACAAAACTCTAATGAATACCTTAATAAAACACTTACACCAACAACTAGTCAAAGTAAGGACCCTAGCTATAGCAAGCATAACAACTTGGAATAGCAAACAATAGTAAACGATATAACCTCTAAGCAAGTCTCAAAACAGCAAACAATAGTAAACGATATAACCTCTAAGCAAGTCTTAAAACAGCGTACACTAAAAACAATAGCAAAAAATAAAAACACACAACTTCAGAATCAAGAACAACACCAACAACAACAACAACAACAACAACAACAACAACAACAACAACAACAACAACAACAACAACAACAACAACAACAACAACAACAACAACAACAACAACAACAACAACAACAACAACAACAACAACAACAACAACAACAACAACAACAACAACAACAACAACAACAACAACAACAACAACAACAACAACAACAACAACAACAACAACAACAACAACAACAACAACAACAACAACAACAACAACAACAACAACAACAACAACAACAACAACAACAACAACAACAACAACAACAACAACAACAACAACAACAACAACAACAACAACAACAACAACAACAACAACAACAACAACAACAACAACAACAACAACAACAACAACAACAACAACAACAACAACAACAACAACAACAACAACAACAACAACAACAACAACAACAACAACAACAACAACAACAACAACAACAACAACAACAACAACAACAACAACAACAACAACAACAACAACAACAACAACAACAACAACAACAACAACAACAACAACAACAACAACAACAACAACAACAACAACAACAACAACAACAACAACAACAACAACAACAACAACAACAACAACAACAACAACAACAACAACAACAACAACAACAACAACAACAACAACAACAACAACAACAACAACAACAACAACAACAACAACAACAACAACAACAACAACAACAACAACAACAACAACAACAACAACAACAACAACAACAACAACAACAACAACAACAACAACAACAACAACAACAACAACAACAACAACAACAACAACAACAACAACAACAACAACAACAACAACAACAACAACAACAACAACAACAACAACAACAACAACAACAACAACAACAACAACAACAACAACAACAACAACAACAACAACAACAACAACAACAACAACAACAACAACAACAACAACAACAACAACAACAACAACAACAACAACAACAACAACAACAACAACAACAACAACAACAACAACAACAACAACAACAACAACAACAACAACAACAACAACAACAACAACAACAACAACAACAACAACAACAACAACAACAACAACAACAACAACAACAACAACAACAACAACAACAACAACAACAACAACAACAACAACAACAACAACAACAACAACAACAACAACAACAACAACAACAACAACAACAACAACAACAACAACAACAACAACAACAACAACAACAACAACAACAACAACAACAACAACAACAACAACAACCAGAACTGTATCACCAACAAAAGCAGCAGCTCCAGCAACATCAACAACAACAGCCGCAACAGGAAACAGATACTGATTCTTTTTGCAGTTTTAAGATTGTGACGTATAATGTTAGTGGTTTCAACAGTAAATTAATATTTCCGGGGTTTTTTGAGTATCTATATAGTTTTGATATTATCTGTCTATTAGAAACTCATGTAGAGCAGTACAAAATAGTAGAATTCAGAAATTACTTTTCCTCTTACGAATGTGAATGGACTCCTGCAAAAAGAACTTCAAGCAAGGGAAGAGCTAGCGGTGGTACTCTTATTGCAATAAAGAAAGAGATGTATAGAATTTTCAAAATAAACAAAATTGAAGAAATTATGTATATAGAAGTTAAAAGTCATGGTAATATTTTTTATATTGTGCCTGTCTATCTTAATTGCAACTATTGGGGACGAGATTTTGAATCGCTGTATGACTGTCTTTGCTGCTTGAAATCACAGAACTTGTTATTTATTGGAGATTTAAATGCAAGGACAGCGGCTGAAGAATCAGAAATAGCGATAACAGATCATAAACGTCAATCGAAAGATAAAAAAGTGAACGGAGAGGGTCGAAAGATCATAGAATTAGCAAACGAATTTGGTCTGAGCATATTAAATGGAGCTTCTGAAGGAGACTTAGAGGGTGAATATACATTTGTCGGTAAACAGGGTAGCTCTGTTATTGATTATGGCATCGTGGGTGGCGACTGGTGGACATTCTTCGAATATTTTAAGGTAGGAAAGGAAACATTTTCCGATCATCTGCCAATAACGATAAAAATTCAAAACAACAAATCCTGCAGTACTCAAGCAGACGCTCATGATCTGGGTAATAAAAACCTCAAATGGAACAAAAATAAAAAAGATGAATATAAAACAACAATGGATACCCTGCTTCAAACAAAACAAAATGGAACGATTGCAAACTATTTGCCTTTTTGTGATCTTGAATCAATCGTCATAAAATCAGCGACATCAATTCCCAAATCAGGTGCACTCTATAAGAAATCAGCATGGTATGATCGTGAATGCGAAAAACTTAGAAAAAAGTGTTTAGCCTTGCTCAACTTGCTAAGAAAAAATGAATCTCAGTCGATTAGAATAGATTATTTGGAAGCAAATAAGCACTATAAAGAGACTATAAAAATAAAAAAGCGAGCTCATGAAGAAAAATTGGCATGTGAACTAAGTCAAAGCAAGGATGCAAAAGAATTTTGGTGTTTAACGAGAAAACTGTCTGGTAACTACCAATCAAAAGAACTGGTTTCGATTCCCTTGGAAATGTTACGACTCCATTTTGAATCTATACTATACCAAACGGAGCAAATCACTTGGAGTTTTGCACAGCCCAACATTGTGGATGATCTTTTAGATAAAGAAATTAGATTTGAAGAAGTCGAATTGGTACTTCATTCTTTAAGAGATGGCAAAGCATCAGGACCAGGCGGCATTCCGGCTGAATTCTACAAATATAGCTCTAAAACTTTCAAAAAGAACTTCGCAAAAGCACTCGACATCATATTTAACTTTGGAACACTACCTGATCAGTTTTATGAGTCCCTGATATTACCAATATACAAAAAAGGTGACAGCTCAAATCCAGCCAATTATAGGGGGATCACTTTGTTGAACTCGGCGCTAAAAGCTTATACAACATTATTATACAAAAGACTCGACGATTGGGTTTCCGTGAACGAAAAACTCAGTGAGTTTCAAGCTGGTTTCCGCTCTGGTTACTCTACTGTCGATAACATTTTCATCTTAACTTCCATAGCGCAAATGAAAATAGACCAAAATATAAAGCTGTATACTTTCTTTGTCGATTTTAGGGCTGCATTTGACATGATAAATCGAAATGCCATGTTCTACAAGCTGTACAATTTAGGAATATCTACAAAATTCGTACGTGCACTAGTAAAACTTTATCAGCAAACAACAGCAAATATAGGCAATGGTAAAGACCAATCAGAAAGACTGATTGCAAACCGAGGTGTCAAACAAGGCTGCAACCTCAGCCCCTTATTGTTCGCACTCTTTCTCGATGACCTTGTGGAGTGGCTTACATGTGGGGTTGGTATTGATAACACAAAGGTAAAGGTTATCATGTACGCGGATGACATAGTTATTCTTGCCGAATCACCATCTTCACTGCAACTGATGATAAATAAGCTCTATCAGTATTGCTTAATATGGGGTCTGGAGGTAAATGTTGAAAAATCAAAGGTTATGATTTTCCAAAAAGGGTGCGGAAGAATTGCAAGCGGTGAAAATTGGAAATATGGCGAACGTAAGCTAGAAGTAGTAAAAAAATATACCTATCTCGGAATGGAATTGTCGTTCAATTTAAAATTGGAAAACCATCTAAAAAATAAAGTTGATAAGGCGAAATCAGCAATATGCCAAAATTGGAAAAAAATTTTCAGCAACAATTTAATAACTATCAGCTCCAAATATAGTGTATTTAATGCTACAGCCAAGTCTATTTTGTTTTATGGTGCACAAGTTTGGGGGATAGAACGACACGAGGAAACGGAAAGCCTGATGCGGTTCTTTCTAAGGAAAATTTTTTACCTTCCATTAAACACGCCAAAATATATGTATTACCTGGAGTCGGGGTTGCCAACAATGTTTATTTCTGCTCTTAAACTACATGCAGATTACTTATTAAGGGTGGTAAATATGGAAGAATCAAGACTTCCGAAGAAGATTCTTAAGTATGCACTGCAAAAGAAAACTCTCTTCGTCAAAAATTGGGTTAACCTTGCCGGAAACTGTGGAATAACGATTAACTTGTCAGAAGCTAACTCAAACCAATGGAAAAAGATCTTTTATGAAATAATCCAGCTGACTGATGAAAATGAAAGATATGCCTTTATCGAAAAAGCTCGCAGTTCAACAGAGCGAAAGTATTATTCATTAATCAACTACAATCTTAATGAAAATAACTATTTTAAAAGCTGTTTCTCGTGCTACAACATAGGGACCATCTTCAAAATTAGAGGCGAACTTATCAAACTAAACTTTACTCCACATCGAACGACGGGTAACTGTAGTTTATGTAATCTGCAAGAGAGGGAAGACATCCTTCATTTTATTGGAGTTTGTCCCGTGCTCAAAGAAATAATGCGTCACTACTTTGGTAAAAACGTTCTACTCATAGATGAAGTAAAGAGTTATCTAAATGGTTTCGACTGGCAGCTTCTATTCAACTATTATAGTAAGGCCTTTGCTTATAGGACAAGGATAATCACCGAAAGTTTTTAATTAACTATGCACTAATGTATGTTTTACGTTTTAATTAAAATTACAATTTGGCAACTCTGGCCGAAAAAAGTCAAGAAAGTGTAAAATTAGCTGCCAAGTTTTGTTAAATATTTAATATTTAAACAGAAAAATAATTAAAGTATTTAGTATTCAATCCATCAATAAGTGTTCCTACACCCAAAGAAATATAAAACACCGCTGAGTAAGTCATAGACACTAAGAAAAAAGCAAGCCCAATTTCTACTGTGATCATAGAAATAACTTAACAAACACATATGCTCAAGCGTAGAGTCTGTGAGACGTCTCCTGAAGCACATCTACAAAGTCAAAAAACACTTTGCACAATGGGAGTAGGTGAAATGTCAGTAAATGATCTCGAAAAAATGTTTGATAGGAAAATGGCTAATTTGGCAACGAAAAATGATGTTTTGGAACTGCATACCATCATGACCCAACATAAAGAACAGATTGATAATCTTCAAGAACAGCTTTTAATTACTCAGAACCAATTGCAACAGACTCAACAAGCACTACAAATGAGTCAAACAAGGTGCAGTATATGGGAGAGGGAGGTGCAAATACTGGCAAGAAAAGCATGCGAAAACAACATCATCGTGCATGTACCAACAAATCCAAATGTCGACCCAATTGTACGTGCAAAAGAAATCTGCTCAGAAATTCTTGAGGTCAATGCTAATGATGACAAATCTATAGATGTTAAAAAACTTGGCTCTGCAAATCAAAAGGTCACTAATGTGCTTGTCCAAGTAAATAACACTGATGAAGTGAAGAAAATTATGTCCAATGCTGCTAAATTTCGTAGCGCGGGAATCACTATCCATAGGGATTATCCAAAAGCTGTTCGAGACCGTAGAAGAAGAATTTTCAACCTAAAGAGGGACATTTTGCGGACAAGACAAGGTGCTAAAGTTATTTTAAAGGGCGAATACATCGAAGTTGAAGGCAAAACATTTTTTTACGATGAAAATGACAAACTTGTTTGCAAACTTGTTGATGGTGATGGAGAGTTAATCTTAGATCAGCTGCTTATGTCAACGTCAAACACAGAACGGAACCCCCTACTGTTGGCAGCGCCATCTGCATCCTCATCAAAAAATTATAATTCCTAATAGTGTTGCCGTCTGCCCTAAAAATAAGTTTTTAAAAAATAAAATAGATAATATAAAGTTTAAAATTTTATCTTATAATATAGCTGGTTTGAAAAACAAGAGTAATTATTTAGATTTTTTCGATTATATTAAGAAACACGATATTTTTTTCCTATATGAAACCTTTTTAGTAGAAAATTATTACGATAGACTTAATAACTATTTTGATGGATTTGAGTTGGTTTGGAGTGATGCAGTGCGAATTCATACAGCAGGAAGAGCAAGTGGAGGAATGCTATTCGGTATTAAAAAACAGTTCTCAACAAATTTGGAATGTAATTTTGTGAGGACAGAAGACAGATATGTAGTTAAGATAAATTCTTCCGGAAACCAAATGCAAATTATACCAATTTACCTTAATTGTAATAACTGGCAAAGGGATTTTAATGAACTGCTCGACTTTCTTCTTACTTCAGGGTGCGAAAACTCAATGCTGATTGGCGATTTGAATGCAAGAGTTGGAAGAGAGCAAGTAGCTCCTATCAATAAAGGTGAAGTGGAACGGTTTTTGAACATAGCAAGAAATTCAAAAGATGCAACTATAGACTCAAAAGGAAAACAATTAATAGAAATGTGTGACAATTTTGACATGTGTATGCTCAATGGGAGAACAAATAGCGACATTGAAGGTGAATTTACGTACGTAAAGGGGAATGGATCTTCAATAATCGACTATTCACTGATAAATGGAAAATGGCATGACATTGTCCTAGATATGCAGATTGCAAACCAGACATTTTCAGACCATATGCCGCTTAGTATTGAGTGTGCCTTATGTGAACAAATAACACATACAAAAGCTCTGTCGCTTCTTCCAAAACTCATTTGGAAAGAAAGGTCAGCCAATGATTATCGTAGACAACTGGATGAGTGCTTAAATATACTGACACCAGAGTGGAATCATGCCCTCTTATACCCAAGCTTTCTCACAGGAATCATTCAATTTATAGCTTCACCTAAAGTTGCCGGGAGCAACCTAGTTAAAAAACAACCTTGGTTTGACGAGGATTGTTACAAAGCCAGAAAAAGATCTTGGGGAGCTCTCAATCTGTTTAGAGAGAATAACTCGGTTATCGCAAGGAAAATCTACGTAGAAGCCAATAATCAGTACAAACAAATATTACAAAACAAAAAATCCCACTACTTCAGTGGTATGGCCGAAGAAATTTCATTGATTTCAAATAGTAAAGAGTTTTGGGCAATAGCGAAAAAACTTAATGGAACAACAAATAAAGTCGGAACTTTGGTAGGAGTAAACGAGCTCAAAATTCACTTTCAATCATTGCTGAAACCTGAAGAAACACAAATTTTGTTTCACTATGCTATGCCCCAAGTGTATGATCAAAAATTGGATACAGCATTCGAAATGGAAGAGCTGTTAGAGGTCCTGAGAAAGGCGAAACAAAACAAAGCCCCAGGTGAAGATAGGATTCCCTACGAATTTTTCCAGAAAGCATCAACCAACTTTTTAGAAAATCTTTTAAACGCTTTTAATTGTATCTTCCGACATGCAAAGGTACCAAAAGAATTCCAAAAATCTATAATCTTCCCCATTTTCAAAAAAGGTGATCCGAATAACGCAGCAAACTATAGAGGAATATCCTTTATGAACACAACCACAAAAATCTTTACTGGGATGATGAATGCAAGACTAACAAAGTGGGTGAAAGAAAACAACAAGCTTAGTCAATTCCAGGCAGGATTCAGAGAAGGATATTCAACTGTGGAGCAAATTTTCAACCTAACAAGTATCGCAGAAGGCTATATAAGACAGGGGAAAAAACTTTACGCGTTCTTTATAGACTTCAGAGCAGCATTTGATAAAGTAAATAGAAACTGCCTCTTCTACAAATTATCGCAAATCGGAGTGTCGTCAAGGTTTCTAAATTCTCTTAAAAGCCTTTACGAAAACAATGAATCGATGGTTTGGAATGGAAACGACCTTTCAAAATCGTTTGAATTAACGGTTGGAGTAAGACAGGGATGTCTTCTCAGCCCACTATTATTCGCGTTGTATTTGGATGATATCACAGAGTTTTTACCAGCTGGAATCGTAGTTGAAGGATTACAGATAAAATGTTTACTTTTTGCAGATGATATTGTGATCTTAGCAGAATCACCAAATTCATTACAGCTAATGATAAACAAGCTGGAAAGATATTGCTTCTTGAATAGTCTTCAAATTAATATAGACAAATCAAAAGTCTTAGTTTTCAGGAATGGAAGAGGTCGTTTTGCAGGAAACGAGAAATGGAGTTATGGAGGTGAAGACTTAGAGGTCGTTAAGTCATACAAATACCTTGGTATAACCTTAAGCCATAATCTCTCGATGAAAAAACACTTTGCAATAAAGCTAACTGAAGCAAAAAAGGCCATAAATTGTACCTGGAGAAATCTCATGTCAAATCCGAGGATAGCAATACCTGCAAAAATTAAAGTTTTTGAAGCTGTTATGAGATCAATTATGTGCTACGGAGCCCAAGTTTGGGGAGGAAAATACTACGAAGAAGTAGAAAAATTGTTGCGTTTCTTCATAAAAAAACTATTTCAACTTCCGTCAACCACACCAAACTATGTGCTAGAAATCGAAAGCGGCTTAGCACCATTATATATTTTCACGCTGAAGCTGTGCACGAACTTCGCTACAAAAGCTATCAACGAAGAAGATGATACACGACTTTCTAAGGTTCTTGCAAGAAGAGCGGTACGAACCAAAACACTCTTCTTTAAGGACTGGGAAAATATTGCTACTAGGTATGATATCCGGCTTGAATTAAATGAGAATAATACACACAACTGGCAGCGACGAACTCAATCCTTCATTAGTGAAGTGGAACAGGCGATACGTATGCAAAGCATCATCCAAGCAGAGAACTCAAGTTCACGTCACCTGTACAAAATTCTCAATCATCACGAAGTTGACTACATTAATTCTAACCTAAGTGTTGCACAAATTTCGATCATAATACGTGCCCGAGCCGAACTGCTCAAGCTCAACTGGATGCCTCATCGAGAGGACCTCCCCAACCGTTGCAGCTTATGCAATACAGGTAATAATGAAAACGTGGTACACTTCCTTGGATCCTGTCCCATGCTTAAAGAAATCAGGAGAAATCATTTTGGTGCTAATATACTGACATTCGAGGAGTTAAAAAACATACTAAATGAGAGTCGAAACCATAGTACACTTGCATCATATTGTAAAATTGCTATTAGATACAGAAAAAATATAATAGACGAAAACTTTTAATCCCATTTATTTGCCCAGCTATAAATATTTTCATTTTTTGACTTGTTTTTATAAATAAAAATCCTAAATTTGTTGCTCATTCTCGGCAGACGGCTAAGCCATGCTTAAATGTACAATTTTAAAAGTATTTATGTACCAAATTATAATGCACATCAATAAAGTACCATTAACTAACTAACTAACAATTTTTGTTTTAACTAAACTAAAAGTAACTCCGTTTTAACTAAACTAAAAGTCATTCCGTTTTAACTAAACTAAAAGTCATTCTGTTTTAACTAAACTCAAAGTCCACGAAAATTGTTTTAAAATTAGTAATATTACAATTATTTGCGAAAATGTATCAGTTTAAAAGCAAATTAATGTTTATAAATTAAAAATGAATTATATCTCATAATATTGTATACTACAGACACACGACAAACTTTGTCATGTCTTAATTTATTCATGTTCAATACTCAATACATTGTATAAAAAATTTGTTTCTCATGAATAAAACTTATCTATCTATCTATCTATCTATCTATTACAAGTTTGATGTGCATTT
This sequence comes from Chrysotoxum bicinctum, assembly GCA_911387755.1. Lineage (NCBI taxonomy): Eukaryota > Metazoa > Arthropoda > Insecta > Diptera > Syrphidae > Chrysotoxum > Chrysotoxum bicinctum. The sequence continues at coordinate 162,323,482 of OU426987.1, forward strand.
TTGCACTTTTTTTTTAAATATGTATTTCGAGACATCGTTCACAATTTAATTTGAATGTTATTTACATATATTGAATATTGTTCTAGTTAATATATGTTTATACAAAATTTCGTTTGCCTTTTCATGGTATTTTATTAAAAAATCTATTACTTTTGAAGCATTAAGCTTAACTTTAACTTTAAGCTTCATTTTTTTGGCTAAAAGAAGCGTAGTGCTGCATGTACTTTGACGTAAGGCTTCGGTTTTACGCCGCTCACTTAAGTTATCAAACTGTTCATTAGTGTTGTTAGCGGTTGATGGGGGTGGTTTAATAAAGGTTAATTTGTTAAATTCTGTTTCAAGCCACGTCTTAAACTGTTTTTTCGCATTTTATTGTTACTGCATTCTACAATCCCATTTTCCAGATTCAAACAAAACTTGCGAAAAAATTCAAACAAGTCCAATTTTTTCCCGAGATTTCACTTTCGCTGTTTGAATAACAATATTTATACTCAGTTAAATCACGCCCGTTAGCCTTTAAAACGTTGAGGAAATCTTCGTAAGTAAACACAACCATTTTAACTTAGTAGAAGGCTTCAAAATTATTTGTGTACCAGACGATCGCTTTGTTAAAAAAAAAACTAAACAAAAATGGCATTCATTATTACAAAATCACATGATTACATTTTTTTTTAATTAAAGGAAAAAAATAACCATTAGCATGAGAGCCATACTTTGTTTTGCCATTAAGTCTATAACAAACAATGATAACCTAAAGAAAAAATCTCTTTTACCAGAGCAAATAAGATTTAATTGATAAAAGGAGAATCCCCCACCCCCTCCCTCTTTCTTTCGTGTCATAGTTTCATAGTTTTAGATTTCTTAATTTTAATTATTATTATTTATAATGCATAGATGCCCCTACCCCCTTCTCCAGTTAACAAACTTATTTTATTTAAGAGTTCTCAGCTCTAAGGGAGATTTTTAAAAACTTCCCATGAAGCGGGGTCGGATGCGGTAGGATTCAATTTTTTGAAAATATGACTCCAAATAAGTGCACAATTCATTTAAGACTACCCAAAAACCGAGCATTTTTGGGCATTTTATTAAAATCTTCTTAAAACCTGAAATTAGAATTTTTTTAAAAATACTCACAAAAACAGTTTTTTTTTAAGTCTAAAACAATTTTGTGTCAAGGATTTTTTTAATTCTTAAGCTTAAATGAACCAATTGCATGCCTACAAAATTTATTTCGAAAAGAAAACATAAAAAGGGTCTGAGAAAAACAAATTACAAAAAAGCTTTAAAATTCCATTTTTTTTTTGTTTTAAAAATTAATACTGCATCTTTAAGGTCATATTATTTGAACAGTGTACATAAAAAAACTGTTTTATATGTAAAAGAGGCGACAATTTTCTATGCATATCAAACAAAAAATATTTCGAATAATAAAACAAAAAATCACCCAATGTGCGGAATTTTGTACTAGACGTTCCACTGTGCGCCGCCGTCGCGCCGCCGTGATTGAAATGTTTGGTATCGCTAAATGATTGTTGTGATTTAATTTTGTGTAGGTAAGTAATGGATGTCTCAAAAAAATAAATTAGATAACTACGTGTTAATCCTGTGTGAATGAATGCAGTTTGCATTATACTGTAAGGCGAATTAATGAAAATTATGATTTGATTGTTTTTTGTTATTTTTCTTATTTAACTTGATTTAACTTAAAAAATAAGATCGGTTAATTTTTATCAAACTTTTAAAATTCAGAAAAGGGAAAGGGTTCAACCGATCGTAGTAAAAATTTAAATGAATCATGGGCATGGTGTTTTCTCTTAGATTGTCTGAGCAAAGCAATTGCCATTTAATATTGGAAGTAAAAGTCCCATACAAGCTTAATATTGTTTTTTTTTTTTTTTTAACAAAAATATGCGGGATAAAATTACCTACTATTTCCGATTATTTTGACTGAATAAAATAAAGTTTATTAGTTATGTAAACAAAGGATTCATAAAAACTTAATCTTGATTGCTAGCATCCATCAGGTACATGGGCGTAAAATAATATTGTTTGATAATTTTTTCTTAGAACAATGGAGTTCTAATTTTACAACTAAAGGTGTGTGGAGGCTTGGTAAAGCCGCCCAGATGCGATTTTGGTTTGAGGACGTAACGACTTTTCACTACGTATGGTAAACCGGAGCACATTCGTTTTTGGGGCACATTCGGCATTGCCGTTTTCACTTAGAAAGCTACTGTGTAAGCCAATAATTTTAACTCGGAACGCTTCCTCCTGCAAATTCATACGATGCTTTATAATTTGACAGTTCCAGTTAGTTTGTGAAGAAAGTTAGAAGTGTTTGTTTGTTTGTTTTTTTGCTCCTGACTGTAATTTTCGACTTCAGGTAAGTAAGCAATTTTTAATATTTATTTGATGTAAATAAGAGTGATATTGTACGAATAATGTTATTAATTTTTAAACTTTAAGTTAAACAACACGAACCTGTTGAAGTTTCATATCCTTTGGTGAAAAAAACTCTAAAATGAAATTTGAGACAGCGGGGGACATTCGTCATTTTGGTAAGGGGAACATTCGGCGCCTAACGAGGCACATTCACCATCTGCCGAATGTACCCCAAAGCAAAATATTTGAACGTGATTTATAGACAGCCTTTTTTGTTTTGACCAACAGAGTCAATATAAATGAAATTGCAATACAAAAAGCCATTTCGGACGTAAGACATGGGCGAGAAACTTTAGCTTCAGCTTCTTTAAAACATGGTATTAAACGCACAACATTACAGTCAAGAATAATAATAAATATGAATATAAAACATGGATTTAATGAGATAATAATGTTCAAATGCATAAAATTGCCGTCTGGTTTCCGGAAAAGTATGAATTTAAATTTAAATTTAAACTTTAAAAAATCGTTTTATTATTAAATAAATTTTTTATGTAAGAAATGTCTCTAAAATTTTTCAAGAAAGAAATGTGGGATGCGAATTTTAAGTATTAAATAATATTGATTTTAGGAAATAATTTCAAAAAATTATCGTTCATAGGTTTTGAAGATTGATTTAAAAAAAAAAAAAAAATTTCAAAAAAACCCAACAAATATTTTTTCGAATATTTTTATAGACAATAATATTTTAAACTTAAGGGGACTGAAATTTTTCGGTTAAAATCCTTAGAGCCGTTAATGAGAAAGTCGAAAATCAAAAAAACGGGTCTATGGCAGGTACCCTTAATAACATTTTGCCCCAAAATTTTGTTTTGACCAAAATGTAGCCTTTGTTCATAATATCACACCTAATTTTTTTTATCAAAATCGTTAGAGCCGTTTTCGAGATAAATAAGATTTTGCATTACGGGTATATGGGGGGTACCGTTAGTTTTGAAGCTAAAAAATTTATTTCAATTTCTCCTCTAGGGAATCACCGAAGACCCTTAACTACCGAGATTGAAAGAAATAGGTCCAGTGGTTTAGGCTATAGTGAGAGGTACAGACATACAGACACACTGAAACATGTTTTTTGTGTACTAAATTTTCCTTAAAATTTTTATAAAAAAAATTGATATGCAAATTGTTAGTACTTAATAAAATACATTTTAAAACGTAATTTAAAAATTTATTCGTGTATCGGTTTTCAAGAAATTGAATTTTCAAAAAAAAAATTGTATTATTTTTTTAAAAATCCAAAAACTATTTTTTCGAAAAAATTTTAAGTTTATATTTTTTAAATGCAAAGCAGCTCCTGCATAAAAATTTTGGTTAAAAATGTAAGAAACGTTCGTGAGAAATTCGAAAATCAAAAAAACCGTTCTATGACAGGTACCCCTAATAACATTTCCCCCCACATTTTTTTTTTACCAAAATATAGTCCATATCCATAATATCACACTTAATTTTTTTTATCAAAATCGTTATAGCCGTTTTCGAGATAAATAAGATTTTGCATTACGGGTGTATGGGGGGTACCCTTAGTTTTAGAGCTAAAAAAAAATTTCAATTTCTCCTCTAGGGAATCACCGAAGACCCTTAACTACCGAGTTTGAAGAAAATACCTCCAGTAGTTTAGGCTGTAGTTCGAGGTACAGACATACAGACATACAGACATACAGACTGACAGACAGACAGACGGAATTGTCGGACCCACTTTTTTCGTCTTCGCTATCATCGTAATGTCAACTTTGATCAAAATCTCGAGTTCGATTTTTTTTCTAAATGCAGAACTTGCCCTATAGTACCTATATCGCAAGTAAAAAAGCGTGACCCATTGAGAAATAGTTCAGATTCAGAGACTGAAGGAGGAATTTTTTAATCAAAATACACATCCCGACAAATCTTGACCAAAGATCAAGAAAAAGATTTAGGGGAATATGTGAAGAAATGTGCATTTTACCAACATGGACTTACGTATCATACATTCAAGAAGTTTGTTTATGAGTTCGTTATTTTGAATGGAATACCTCATCCAGAAAAATGGGATGGTTGCTGGTTGCAAGGAAGCTTCAGAAGACTGGCTTTTTGGTTTTTTAAAAAGAAATAAAACCCTTTCATTGAGAAAACCAGAGAGGATTAGTTTAGCGCATGTGAAAGGCCTCAACAAAATAGTTGTCAATATATTCTATGATAATTTAAAAAAATTGTATCAGCAGAATTCGTTTGAACCAAAGGATATATACAATTTAGACGAATCTGGAATAACAACTGTGTTGGAAACTCCAAAAGTAAGCTCTAATATCATTTGTTTTATAGTCTTATCTATGTATATCTTCAAATTCTCAAATTCTAGGTTCTTGCTCAGAGAGGCCAGCGATCAGTTTGCCAAATTTCATCGGCTGAGCGCGGAGTTTTGGTAACAGTTGTGGGAGTTGTGAGTGCCATTGGAAATCATCTTCCGAATGCTTAGCAGGGTCACTAGGTTTAGTAAGTAAGTGCGGTTGGATGATATCAGAGCTATTTGTAGATGTACTTAAACATGTACAACGCTATACAAACTGCTCAAAGGATCGAACCATTCTGTTGTTACTGGACAACCACTCATCCCACTGCAGCCTGGAAAGCATTAATTTTTGCAGAGATAATGGTATTTACTTATTATCTTTTCCACCTCATACTTCTCACCGTCTTCAGCCGCTCGATGTTTCAGTGTTTGGCCCTTTTAAAAAATTCTGCTGAACATCTTTTAACGACTTTTTGTGTGCAAATGAAGGGAAACAAATAAGTATTTATAACATCGCCAAGCTCACTAACCAGCCTTTTCTGAGAGCGTTTTCATCGAAGAATATATGCAGCGGATTTAGAACTACTGGAATATATCCTCTTGATTGCCAAGTTTTCCAACAGGAAGAATTTTCACTGGAAATGGTAACAATAGAAACAGATGGAAACGTTACCACAACACAATCTTTGTCACCAGAACAAATTCAGCCAATACAACTGCCAAGTATCCAAACACCTGAAATGATACGTCCAATTCAACGATTACTAGCTGCAAAAAACACTTCAAGGAGCGGATCTTCTCGAATATTAACTAGCTCTACAGAAAAACATCGGGCAGAAGAGAATGAAGCCAAAAAAAATTCTAAACAAATTCAAAAAGACAAGAAACAAATCGAAGCAGTGAAAATAGTAGTGCAGTTTCCATCAAAACGCATGCAACAAGAGCAGCAAAACAAAAATAAAAAGGGTCCAAGTCAAAAGAAAAAACAAATGGAAGCTGCATCTTCAGATGAAAGTGACACTGAGACCAGTCAGATGGTGCGTTTATAGAAGACTCAAGTTGTAGTAGTGATGTGTACCTCATACATGAGGCAATACAAAATGTCCCATACACCAATCTGAAATGTCCCATCACCTCAAAACGAAAAAATGTATTACCTCACACCTCACCACAAAAGCAACGAAATGTATTTCTCTTTACTCTTTCATGGAAAAAAAACACTATTCGTATCGTATACTGAGACTGATGCAGAATGAAGTTGTATTGTAGTTAATTGTATGAAAGGAGGAAATAGGCCTCAAACTCTCTACCCACCAAAGATCAAACCAATGGAAATAGAATGAGGTTTGTGGAAGATGAGGATTTGAAATGAAATGAATGAATGTGTTGTGAGTTAAGTTGTTGAGTACATTTTACTCAAACGTCCCATTCAAACAAAATTCGTGACATTGTCGCAGGCTGGGTTTTTGTATCAGACTGGAACTTTGTACCAGGCTAGGACTTTGTACCAGGCTGGGACTTTGTACCAGACTAGGACATTTGTCATTTAATGATTGAGGTTCTTTTGCATCTGTTTGAGAAGACAAAAGGAGAAGAGATAATGAGTGGGACTTATGAATGAATGAATGTTGCACTGGCTACAATGTAACAAACAATGAAGATAGGTATGAAGCATTATCGAAAATTATACAATCAAAGGGTTAAAAAAGGAAGGAGGTTTTTTTTACAGTTTGGAGTAGGAGGTTTTGTTAATTTTTGAAGGAGTAGGAATTTTCGTTTTTGATATGCAAATGCAAGTGCATTCCTTTTATTTGTATTTGTTTTGTTTTTAGTGTTAGAAAAAAGATACTAGGGTTTTTAGATCAAGATCAAATATGAGAATTAAAAAAAAAAATCAATCAATCAATTGTGCTGAGTTGCGCACGTGAAGAGTCATTAGTGTTGTATTAAGTCCAGTGTCCTGTAATCAAATTTGTTTGTAAAAAAGTGATCAGAACAGGTCTTAACAGAAGAAACATGTTGAGTGGGAAGAAAGTAGGACAAATATTGTTTTTAAATGCAAAAATGTAATGATGTATTTTTTTTAAACTCATTAGATTCAATTTATTTTGAATGTGATAAAATATTTGTTTTTTGTTAAAAAAATATCTTTTTGTGTTTATCTTTTTATTAAATGCTTTGGTTTTCTTTTAATAACTTAAATAAAATTTAAAAACACCACTTTTTCTTTTAAACTTTTTTTTGGATTAATTTTTTTTATTATATCTTTATATTTACTTATTTTAATATTTATTTCTGTTAAAAACTAAAACTTTTTTAATTTTGTTTTTAAATGTTTTATTTTAAAATAAAGTGTTTTGTATTAAGGATATTTAATTAAATATATTATATTTATTGATATTTAATTTTTGTAACCTTTCTATTTAATGCAATTTTAAAAACTGTTTTTGGAAAAAATATATACTCGTATCTACTATTAAAAAAAATACGCATTGTTTAATTTCGAATTTCAAAATATCCATTTAAAAAGGTATGTACCACGGGACATTTGAGGTGGGACAAAGTACCACCTCATTTTAAAAAATGAGTACCTCATACAAACTCATTTCAAATTCGTGTCCTACCCATCACTAAGTTGTAGTGATACTGAAGAAACACATTTTTCCAAAAATAATTTGGCTGATGATGACCTTTTGACTATGGGAGATTACGTTCTAGTTAAGTTGAATGGAAATTTAAAAAAACAAACCTTTTATGTTGGGGAAATAATTGAAAAATTTAGTGATTCAACTTTCAACATAAACTTTCTCCGAAGATCTGATACTTCATCTTGGCTGTTTGTGGAATCCCTAAATAAAGACGTTTCCTTAACACTGAAGAGTGAAATAGAATTTAAACTACCTCGTCCTTCGAATCCAGCATCAACATCTAGATCTCGGACTAGATTTTGCTTTAACATCAACTTGACTCACTACTATGTCAAGTAACCACAACATTTTTGCCTGAATTTTTTTTATTAAGTCTTATGAATTATTTTGTTCCTTTTTTTCTGCGATAAAAATATTCACCCATATTCCACAAGTCGTATTTTGTCTCGTACTCGTAGTCGAACTCGTCTCGTATCAAAATCGTTATTCTTCAAGTCGTATACGTTGCGTACGAGAAGCTTAAAAAAACAACGTATATTGTCGCCTGTAGGTAATTGTCAAAATCAATAAATTTGAATTGAAAAAGTCATTTGTTGTTTTTTCAATTAAATTATTTTATTTATAATGAAATTCTGATGAGCTCCATGGATTTGAAGTGGCTATTCTTCTATTTTATTTGTTTTTTCTTTTTTGTTTGTACGAGGTAGACTAAGAGCTCACAGCAATTTTTGGGTGTGATTGATAGCAAAAAATAATTAGCCTTGTATAGTTATTTACAAATGTGAAAGTCTTGCATACTCTAGTGGGAGCAATAGTGCATCAAGTATGCAGTTCTTTCCAAGTCCAAATAATTGTGAATACTCGTTATATTCTTGGACTATGTCAGTTTCATCTTCAGTATTTATCGTGTCGATTACAGGAGGAGGCTGAAAAACTCCAATGTTTGATCCTTGGGGATTAACAATTTAAATTTAAAATGTTAGCAATGTACTTCTCAAATTTGCTCTAGCATATGGTTGTAATTTCACCACCCCTGTGCCTTTAAATTGCTGTTTATTGTGATGCAGTTTCTGTTTTAACTAAATACTTTTGATCATTGCAGACCTACAGAGGCATGAATTACAATTTGTTAAATATTTCTTACTTTAAGACAAGTTGGACCATTTCGGTCCGCCCAAAACTGTTAATTATTTGCTTTGAGTTTTCCACTCTTCCTGTGGCCCCTTGTAACGAATTATTTAATAATTAAATAAAAGGACCCTTTTTTAACTGATAAATCAATGATTTAAATTGTAGGTTGTTGAAGAACAAGTATACGCCTGAGTGACCGCGTTAGTTTGTACGGGTTGAACGTCCAGGTATGTTCGCCCAATCCAAACCAAACGTTTCAGTAACTCTTCGAGTTCCTATCAATCACTCTCTAGTTAGCCACTTGTCCTATTTGAACTCCAACCGTTGGTTCAAACCGCTACAGATCGTTCAGACCAGCAAGATGGAGTTTTAAGGGCTGTCCACTTTGTTAGCAACGGTTGGCCTGCTAGTCCACGCTCATCCTAGCTCGTCGGTGGGGTGGGATCTTGTTACTTAAAGATGGACGATGTTACCTTTGTCATATCAGGCCAAAAAAAAATTATATCGAAGATGGAATTCGAGAAAAATAATAAAAAAGTTTGTAAGAATTGTGAAACCCGAATTCTAGTTGTCTTTACTACGGCATGTCACAAAGAGAACATAGGTGGTCGTGTTCTCGGAGCGTAGTACCCTCCCCTTGTGTCACCCCCAGAATGCGAATCCTGGGCACGGCACACCTTGGTCATTGCTGAAGCTCCTTACTGAGCAATAACCCCTAATAAAAAAAGCAATAAATATATTCTTCCTTTAATTCATCCTACCTCGGTTTTGCACTCTTACACTTCTTAGCTCACATCCAAACTTGGATTTAATGACTCCACATAGTTAGATCTGCACTGAATAATGACTTCATTTCTTCCAACTGCATCACAATTCTAAAATAAATCACTAAAGGGAACCCTACCCATAAATCTTAATGTTGATCTGACTCGTGTATAACCAAATCGATTCCATACAAAAAAAAAATAATAGCCAATATTAAAAAGAGTGAGTATAAACTTTAATCTAGTGATGGGTAAAAATAAAATGATTCACAAATTTATAATTTCAATATGACTTAGACAGAGGGGGTCTTAAGGATTAGGTTCGGAACTAGAGGATTAGAAATAAACAATAAAACGAGGTAGCTCTCTGGCTTTCGTTTTGCCTTTCCGTGCATGTAAATTATATATAGCTTTTTTTTTTTTTTTTTTTTTTTGTTTTTTTCCTTTTTTTTTGTTTAATTACTGTTTGGTGTCCAATATAAATGTGATATAACTTTCAATAGAATAAGGTAAGGTACTTACTGTACTCCTTTGATACATTTGCTGCGATTCCTGGCGAAAAAACGGTGCGCACTGCTTTTGCTGGACTCGTTATACACTTTAAGTTACCTGTTGACTTTAAGAAAATTATATTTATTTATATATGCACACCAAAATCTTATATACTTGAAGTTTTACTTAACTTTTTTTTTTCAAATTTTTTTGTTTATTAAGTTTTGGAGTTGGAGGTCGTAATGATAGGATCCGGAGGGAAGAAGGAATCGTGAAGGGGGACTTAAACTATATAGGTAGGGATGGCGTCCCCTTGTTGAATTGTTCGTCGATCAAAATTGGTCGTGGTGGCTGGTCCGAGGTTCGATGACTAAATTTCATCCAATTTTTCGTGGGATGTCGATGATTTTTCTTGGCTCGGATATTCCTGTTGTTTAAGGGTTGTACACCTCGGATTGTGTGACTTGAGTATCTCTGGGTCTTCTTAGGTCGTTTCTGGTCGAACCGAGAAGGTTTGAGTACTACTTTTAGCCTTTGTCTAGCAGGGATTTTAGCTTATTTTTTTGTTTTGCTTATTTCCAACTAGTGTGACAAGCCTTGGTTTATTATTCTTGTTTTATATTTCGGTCTTTGGCGCTTAATTTTCGTTGCTTAATTTTCGTCACTAAATTTTTGTTGGTGAATCTTGCTAAACGAGTGACCCTTCCACTCGGTTCGCTCAGTAATTTTCTACACCAATCCTCGGAGTTCTATCGAACTTTATACAAGATAAATAAAGGAAGAAAGAACTGAAAATTAAATTAAACGCCCTTTCCTTGTTTTATTCAAAAAAATGGGACTGTACCTTTTTTTTTCTTTTTATATATGTATCACGTTACGTTATACACGACAATCTCCTTTTAGTTCTTTTTCTCTACTTTTTTTTTTTAATGTCGCCAACTGCTACACTTAAAAGCTAAGCACCAACTGACTTGATTGAGCTAAAATCCTAATCGCTAGTGTTAAAGCTTGTTGCTCACCAAGAAATAACATAAGGCTTATGACAATATAATAATTATAAAACAGATCATATTACCTGCATTGCAGCAGTCCATTCTCATCTGTTCCTCGTACTTTTCTGTCCCTCTAGTTTAAGCTTTGCATAAAAGAAATCTATGCATAAGTGATTGCTGTCATTTTATCTTCTTTAGTTTTTTATGCAAGAGATAGTGTTGGTAGACTTACTAAAATATTCCTCCTTTCAAATTTTAAATTCTATTTTCTATGTAACATCTTTCTTTTTGTAGGCGTTTCTTTTTCTTTTTTTTTTTTTTTTTTATTGTTTTCTGATAAAAAAACTAATTCCCTACACAACTTGTTATTTTAACCAAGTAGCTTGAGTTGAAAGAGCAAGAAGAGGAACTATGTCTCATGCACAGCTGAGTTAGCCGGGTGTTATCGTAGTTCATTGTCCTTTATTTCTTTAAATCTTTCGAGTGAGTGACTGAAACATAGCCCTTCGTATCTATTACCTCATATAGGTTATTGCCTATTACTTTCCTCACTCTTACCTTTATAAATTTTGGGCAAAGTTTCGCATTTAGCCTTTTCGATGCATCACTCAGTATAAAGTTTCTTTTAAACAACTGATCACCTACTTTGTATGCCACAATCCGGCTTCTTAAATTGTACGTTTTTTTGTGGGACTCATGGGCCTTTTCTAATGCTGTTTTAAGATATGAGTGTAGAATATTCATTTTAGTCGCTTTTGGAAGCCAATCTATCTCGGCGTTATTTAACCCTCCTAGATCTTTGAGAAGCTTATAATCCGCTCCGTGTTCTATCATTCGTTGGCCAAAAAGGGCTTCGTAGGGTGAAATTTGCAAGGCCGAATGAACAGTAGTACGCAGCGCACTACCAATGGAGGAAAGATGAGCATCCCAATCGTCCTGTTTAGGATTAACATATGAGCGAATCGCGGCAATGATGGACCTATTCACTCTTTCACTCGCATTAGATTGTGGCGAGTAAACAGCTGTTTTATAATGTTTAATCCCAAAATTATCCACCATTTTAGAAAACTCCCGACCAACGAATTGGGATCCGTTGTCCGATAGAATGCTTTCGGGTACGCCAAAGATGAAAAATATGTCGTCCCGTAAAAATTTCAACACCGTTTCCGCCGTAGCTCTTTTAAGAGGTTTTATCAGGACAAACTTTGTCAACTGATCCAGAGCTATGACAATTTGGGTATTGCCACTTCTTGACCGTGGGTAGGGTCCAATAAAATCGATGTATAAATGTTGAAAGGGTCTTTCCACTACGAAAGCTTTACCCATTTCGGACCGTAGGGTGACATTTGGAGATTTGGTCATTTTGCAAACATCACAGTTCGCTATAAAATTTTTGACTTGGCTAGCCATGTTTGGCCAAAAATATTTCTGTCGCAGACGATATAAGGTTTTCGTAATACCTCCATGCGAAGCTCTTGGTGGACAGTGAGCCAAAAAAACCAGATGGTCAGTCATTTCGCTAGGAATCCAAAGTTTCCAGGTTAAGTCGTCTTCAATTGGGTTTCCCGTACTAAATTTAACTTTCTTATAGACATAACCGTCAGAAATCTGCAGGTCCGGTAACCGTTCTTTGTTATCTTCAATGTGTTTGATTATTTGGATATACCCGTCTGATTTAAAGCAAGAGTCTGCCAAATCGACATGAATAACATCGTTAGGGTCTATTGTTTTGAGGGCGGGTATTGCGTCTTGCAAATGTATCGAGTCTACTTGATATATTCGTGAGAGCGCGTCTGGGACGACGTTTAAAGTACCTTTCCGGTGCTCAATTTCGAAATCGAAACCTTGGAGCTTCAGGCTCCAACGCGCTAACCTGCCGGTCGGGTCCTTTAAGCTCATGAGCCACTTTAAGCTAGAGTGATCGGTTATCACTTTGAACCTATACCCCTCTACATAAGGTCTAAACTTTATAATTCCTTTTACTGCCGCCAAGCATTCACGCTCTGTCACTGAATAGTTCCTTTGCGCTGCATTAAGCTTTTGCGAGTAATAGTAAATTGGAAGTTCCGTGCCTTCTTCGTCTTTTTGGCAAAGGACACATCCAATCCCCGTTGCTGAAGCGTCGCAAAGAATTATGAATTGTTTATTAAAATCTGGATTGACCAACACGGGGGTTGAAGTCAATTCCTTTTTTATTTTGTTAAACGACTCGATAGCTTCAACGTTAAAATTAAATTTCAGGTTTTTCTTAAGGGTGTTAGTTAAGGGAGTTGCCAAGGTTGAAAAGTCTTTCACGAACCTTCGGTACCACCCCGCCATTCCAAGAAATCTCCTGACCTGACGAGGGGTCTTTGGTACCGGGAAATCTAAAATTGCTGCTATCTTATCAGGATTAGCTTTTATGCCTCCTTGACCTACTATGTAACCTAAATAAGGAAGTTCCTTTAAGCAAAATTTAGACTTCTCCACGTTAATAGTTAAGCCAGCGTCTCTAAGTCTTTTTGCAATAATTCCCAAGAGTTTAATGTGTTCTTCGAAGGAGTGTGAAAGAACCAACAAATCATCCAAATACACAAAAACTTGGTCTCTCAATTCGTGAGGAATGACTTGATGCATAAGGCAGGTCAAACTCTGTGCGGCATTCGAAAGACCGAAAGGCATGACTTTAAAGTGATAGAGTGGACGACCAGGTACGGTGAAGGCGGTTTTCTCCCGTGAACCCTTCTCCAGCGGTATCTGCCAGTACGCGTCTTTCAGATCCACACTCGAAATGAAGTGTGGGTCTGAAAAACGCGCTAGCAATGCCTCTATATGAGGAATTGGATTAGCGTTTTTCTTCGTCACTTGGTTTACTTTTCGGAAGTCCAGACACAAGCGGTTTTTTCCCGGTTTCCGCACGAGGACCACGGGTGAACTCCAAGGACTAGAACTTTCTTCAATAATATCCAAAGAAATCATGCGCTCCAATTCCTCGTACATCAAGGCTTGTACCGCTGGAGATACAGGGTAATGCCTCTGCTTGATTGGTGTCGCATCTCCTGTGTCTATCACATGTTCCATCAACGTTGTTTTACCTAAGCCTTTCGTTGAGAACGATGGAAACAATTTAATTGTTTCCTGAAGTGCAGTTAATTCCTGAGGAGTTAAATTGCATTTGTTGGAGTTCATTTCTGGTGTTAAGGATATTTCAGATATAAGCTGAGGGGCGAGTTTAAAACTTCGCCAAAAGTCTACTCCTAAATATAACTTTTGTGACAAGGATGGAACAATTAAAAGATCTATGTTTTTCAAAGTACCTTTGTATAAAATCTGAGCCGTGATCATACCTACCACCCGTTGTTTTTGACCATTAGCCGTAGCTAATGAAGAGGCAATGTTTTTGAATGGTATCTTATTTTCATTAAGGTATTCCAAAGATCCGACCCCTAGGCAACTAATGCTCGCGCCTGAGTCCAGCAAGCCGAGCCACTCTTCTCCAAAAAGCCTAACAGATACATAGGGACGGGGATCTTCGGACGAACAGTCCAACACGGCTGAAGATATGGCTTTGTAAAGATTTTTCTTCTTGTTGTATTTTTCTCTGAGTTTTAAAATGCTTTTAGACGTTTGAGGATGTGTCAAGATCCTTTTTCGAGCCTCATCATACTGCTTTTGACGTTCATGCAGAGATTTTCTAAAAAGTGGTGGGTTTTCTTTCAACTCTATTTTCGGGACTAAATCTACGGGGCGTTTAAGTATGGTTAATTTATTGCAAACATCTACTTCCTGTGTGTTTCCGGAATCTGGGTCTTCGAGCAACGCTCCCCGGTCGTAACTTTGCTCGACTGGCGGTTTCCCGAACATTTCTCGCAGTTGGGAGTTATAACGTTTTCGAGACCACACCTAAAACAAAAAAGGTTACGACGTGTATCGAGACACTCACGAAACGTATGACCCACGCCCTTACAATTCCAGCACAACATTGTGTTAGAAAGTTTTTGAATTGTTTCAACTTGTGTCAGACCAGAAGATGAAACTTCTGACAACATCTCAATTTCATTGACTGCTCGTCGAGATTGGCTATTAGTAGAACACTGTCCCCACTTATTTATAGTTTTCGGGGTCTCATTTCCGTTTAGGAATTTCTCCACTGTTCTACATACGTACACCATTTCTGGTAAGCTATGGGTACAAAATGTGACTAAAAGTTCGCCAATTCTCCGTTTAACATTCAGTTTAATGAGCTCAATGATTTCTTTGGTCGGCTTAGGATTCCTTAGCCTGGAATTCAGTTGAGTTAGATCATCATAGAAATCGTTAAAACTCTCCTGGGGGAGTTGTTTTCGGTCACACATTTTTCTCGAAAGCTCCGAGTCAGTCTCGAGACTACGAAATTGCTCGATAAGGGCAAACCTCAATGTGGCCCATGTAACGCTTGGATTGCTCATAGTATATGTCCAATACCACGTTTCTACCTTTCCGCTTACGAAGTGGTGAAAATTCAGAATAACTTCCTGCCAGGTCGCATTATAGCTATTTTTAATCCTCTCCAAGCGAAATAAAAAATCGTCTACCGACATCTTCTGATTGTCAAATTTGATACCCCATTTTGCATAATTTGGAGATCTTGTAAAGGATTGGGAAGGAGAAGGAACGGTATGTGTAGTCGGATCATTTGAAACCGGTGGAGAGGGGTTAAGATTCATGCCACTCAACTGAGCGAGAAAGTTGTCAACATTTGATCCGCGACTCATATTGACCGGATGTACAACTTCCTCTGGGTTTTCTTGCGCCCGATTAATTAGAAATGGCATTTCCTGTCCTTGCACATTTAGTCTAAAATTTGTTGCATTATTAGTATTAAATTCACTATTATGATTTTCTACGTTGGTATTATTCCCAGCGTAATTAATATTTGCTACGTTACTGGGTTGTGGTGTTGCCGCTGAAACGGACAGCGAACGAATGAGCGCCTCTACGCGACTCATAATTATGGATTGGTTCTTGGCTAGTTCTTCACGAAGGAAACGTTGATCTTCCGTTCGTTGAAGTCCTATGGTAGCTGATACCACGTCTTTGACGTAATTCTCAAATTGCTCCGCCTCTTGGGAGTTATTGCCTTCACCTCCATTTTGATTAACATCTTGCGGGTTATGGTGCTCGTCAGCATTATTAACAATGCTACTCTCCCCGTCACTGTGCTCTAAATTATCGTTGTTTGCGTCCAAATTATTACTAGTGCTAGCCATATTATTTAATTCAGATTGGCTTCGGCTTCTAGTTCTCATTGCCCGACAACTTCTATTCAAATTTCTAGAACTTGTTATAGGAGGACGACCCCGACCTCTTCTATCCATTTAAAACAATTTAAAACTAATGAAAAAAGATGTGATAATTCTAACTAAAAAAAAATATTTAGCTTTCTTCCTTTCAAAAAAATTCAATATAAGTAATTTGTTAAAATAATAAGCGCTAAAAAAAAATGTTTACAAATTGAAAATAACTTTCATATACTCCTTACGGATGTGAGCTAAAAACGAAGGTAAGATCCTTCCACGAGGAAAAAAAATGTTAAATATGTGTAAATAAGACATGCTTTGGAATGATGAGTTTTCCAATTTACTACCTCCTTATTAGAATTAGAATAATATGGAATAAAGTTACTTCGGCGAAAGTCAGGTTACCTACTCCAACTTCCCGGATAACGATATATTACATATCTTCAAACCAATGAGGAGGTTTAAATGTTCTCTCTATATATTCACTGACTTAGATTCATATTGTTTCATAAGTACCCAAAAATAAACGTTTTTGCAGCGGACATGAATCAGGACAAATCGACTAATTCATCGGTCAAAAACTCTTTATATTGGATTTTTTTTTCTAGCGAATACTGTTTAACGTACGGTAACTAGTTCTACTACTTTTTTGCGACTTACTCATTAAAGGATTACTTTTCTCTAATGCTGGACATAAAGTTTCTACTTAAGTTCACCACGGACGACAGTCGAATTAATATTTGTCTAATATCTAATTTCCACTTGTCGCGTACGCTTTAATATTTAATCTAAGTCGCGATGATTGGACCATAATTCACCACTACATAATACAACCGGTTTCGGGCCCCACGTTGGGCGCCATCTGTAACGAATTATTTAATAATTAAATAAAAGGACCCTTTTTTAACTGATAAATCAATGATTTAAATTGTAGGTTGTTGAAGAACAAGTATACGCCTGAGTGACCGCGTTAGTTTGTACGGGTTGAACGTCCAGGTATGTTCGCCCAATCCAAACCAAACGTTTCAGTAACTCTTCGAGTTCCTATCAATCACTCTCTAGTTAGCCACTTGTCCTATTTGAACTCCAACCGTTGGTTCAAACCGCTACAGATCGTTCAGACCAGCAAGATGGAGTTTTAAGGGCTGTCCACTTTGTTAGCAACGGTTGGCCTGCTAGTCCACGCTCATCCTAGCTCGTCGGTGGGGTGGGATCTTGTTACTTAAAGATGGACGATGTTACCTTTGTCATATCAGGCCAAAAAAAAATTATATCGAAGATGGAATTCGAGAAAAATAATAAAAAAGTTTGTAAGAATTGTGAAACCCGAATTCTAGTTGTCTTTACTACGGCATGTCACAAAGAGAACATAGGTGGTCGTGTTCTCGGAGCGTAGTACCCTCCCCTTGTGTCACCCCCAGAATGCGAATCCTGGGCACGGCACACCTTGGTCATTGCTGAAGCTCCTTACTGAGCAATAACCCCTAATAAAAAAAGCAATAAATATATTCTTCCTTTAATTCATCCTACCTCGGTTTTGCACTCTTACACTTCTTAGCTCACATCCAAACTTGGATTTAATGACTCCACATAGTTAGATCTGCACTGAATAATGACTTCATTTCTTCCAACCCTACCCATAAATCTTAATGTTGATCTGACTCGTGTATAACCAAATCGATTCCATACAAAAAAAAAATAATAGCCAATATTAAAAAGAGTGAGTATAAACTTTAATCTAGTGATGGGTAAAAATAAAATGATTCACAAATTTATAATTTCAATATGACTTAGACAGAGGGGGTCTTAAGGATTAGGTTCGGAACTAGAGGATTAGAAATAAACAATAAAACGAGGTAGCTCTCTGGCTTTCGTTTTGCCTTTCCGTGCATGTAAATTATATATAGCTTTTTTTTTTTTTTTTTTTTTTTTGTTTTTTTCCTTTTTTTTTGTTTAATTACTGTTTGGTGTCCAATATAAATGTGATATAACTTTCAATAGAATAAGGTAAGGTACTTACTGTACTCCTTTGATACATTTGCTGCGATTCCTGGCGAAAAAACGGTGCGCACTGCTTTTGCTGGACTCGTTATACACTTTAAGTTACCTGTTGACTTTAAGAAAATTATATTTATTTATATATGCACACCAAAATCTTATATACTTGAAGTTTTACTTAACTTTTTTTTTTCAAATTTTTTTGTTTATTAAGTTTTGGAGTTGGAGGTCGTAATGATAGGATCCGGAGGGAAGAAGGAATCGTGAAGGGGGACTTAAACTATATAGGTAGGGATGGCGTCCCCTTGTTGAATTGTTCGTCGATCAAAATTGGTCGTGGTGGCTGGTCCGAGGTTCGATGACTAAATTTCATCCAATTTTTCGTGGGATGTCGATGATTTTTCTTGGCTCGGATATTCCTGTTGTTTAAGGGTTGTACACCTCGGATTGTGTGACTTGAGTATCTCTGGGTCTTCTTAGGTCGTTTCTGGTCGAACCGAGAAGGTTTGAGTACTACTTTTAGCCTTTGTCTAGCAGGGATTTTAGCTTATTTTTTTGTTTTGCTTATTTCCAACTAGTGTGACAAGCCTTGGTTTATTATTCTTGTTTTATATTTCGGTCTTTGGCGCTTAATTTTCGTTGCTTAATTTTCGTCACTAAATTTTTGTTGGTGAATCTTGCTAAACGAGTGACCCTTCCACTCGGTTCGCTCAGTAATTTTCTACACCAATCCTCGGAGTTCTATCGAACTTTATACAAGATAAATAAAGGAAGAAAGAACTGAAAATTAAATTAAACGCCCTTTCCTTGTTTTATTCAAAAAAATGGGACTGTACCTTTTTTTTTCTTTTTATATATGTATCACGTTACGTTATACACGACAATCTCCTTTTAGTTCTTTTTCTCTACTTTTTTTTTTTTAATGTCGCCAACTGCTACACTTAAAAGCTAAGCACCAACTGACTTGATTGAGCTAAAATCCTAATCGCTAGTGTTAAAGCTTGTTGCTCACCAAGAAATAACATAAGGCTTATGACAATATAATAATTATAAAACAGATCATATTACCTGCATTGCAGCAGTCCATTCTCATCTGTTCCTCGTACTTTTCTGTCCCTCTAGTTTAAGCTTTGCATAAAAGAAATCTATTCATAAGTGATTGCTGTCATTTTATCTTCTTTAGTTTTTTATGCAAGAGATAGTGTTGGTAGACTTACTAAAATATTCCTCCTTTCAAATTTTAAATTCTATTTTCTATGTAACATCTTTCTTTTTGTAGGCGTTTCTTTTTCTTTTTTTTTTTTTTTTATTGTTTTCTGATAAAAAAACTAATTCCCTACACCCTTGCTACCTCCAAATTTTCTTCCAATGCACAAACCAATGCCTCAAATTGAGAACGATTCATCATTATTTTACTAAACATGAACACGTTAATAATGTTGAGTACAAATAATAAACCAAAAAAAAATGTGCTTTAAAAAATTTGGTGGTGCAACAGCTCGAAGTGAACCAGGACCTATAGTGACTTACAATTCTCAACCATTCTTGTGTGCGTGTTACCAGGAACGGAGGGGTCCTAAAATTTTCTGCCGATTCCGAACGGCAAATGTGCAGCACTTTCCAAGACAAGAGATATACTCACCCGTATTCTGAAACTCGTATTTATGACTCGTATTCGACTATAGTCGTATGTTGGTATTCCAGAAGTCGTACATTCGACTTCACTTGTACTAATATCGGGAAACGCAAAACATCGCATACGACTATTCGTATTTTATCGTTATTCCGAATCTCGTATTCGATTTACTTGAAGTCGTATTTGTGTACTTTTTTACTCGTATTAAATTTTCTAGACGAGACTTGTTTTTTTTTCGATAAAAATGGACAAAAAATTAATGTAAGTACATTGGTACCTCTTGGCAAAATGGTTAGGCGTTAAACTGTCATGTGGAAGGTCTGGAGTTCGATTCTCAGCCGCAGCAAAAAGTTTTTCAGGAGTGTAATGCCTCTTGCAACGAATGCCTCTTGTCTTGGAAAGTGCTGCACATTTGCCGTTCGGAATCGGCAGAAAATTTTAGGACCCCTCCGTTCCTGGTAACACGCACACAGGAAATGGTTGAGAATTGTAAGTCACTATAGGTCCTGGTTCACTTCGAGCTGTTGCACCACCAAATTTTTTAAAAGCACATTTTTTATTGGTTTATTATTTGGACTCTACATTATTAACGCGTTCATGTTTAGTAAAATAATAAATCGTTCTCAATTTGAGGCATTGGAAGAAAATTCGGAGGTAGCAAGGGGCCATAGGAAGAGTGGAAAACTCAAAGCAAATAATTAACAGTTTTGGGCGGACCGAAATGGTCCAACTTGTCTTAAAGTAAGAAATATTTAACAAATTGTAATTCATGCCTCTGTAGGTCTGCAATGATCAAAAGTATTTAGTTAAAACAGAAACTGCATCACAATAAACAGCAATTTAAAGGCACAGGGGTGGTGAAATTACAACCATATGCTAGAGCAAATTTGAGAAGTACATTGCTAACATTTTAAATTTAAATTGTTAATCCCCAAGGATCAAACATTGGAGTTTTTCAGCCTCCTCCTGTAATCGACACGATAAATACTGAAGATGAAACTGACATAGTCCAGTAACACCACTTAGACCGAGAGCCCAAAGCAATTTTTGGGTGTGATTGATAACAAAAAATAATTAGCATAATAAGATAGTCCTTTTATAGATAGTTATTTACAAATGTGAAAGTCTTGCATACTCTAGTGCGTGCAATAGTGCATTATAGTGCATTAAGTATGCAGTTCTCTCCAAAGTCTAAAAAAATTGGGATACAAAATTTGGCATAACTTCAAAATGAAGAGCTAAGTGCCCTGATTGCAAATATCGAGGTCCAAGACGTTTTGAAGGTGGCCTTCTTAGTGTAAGAAGTAGCATATTCTTATTGCGTCTGGCAGGCAGAAGGATGTCTGTAAAACGTCTTGGACCTCGATATTTTCAATCGGGGGCTTAACTCTACATTTTGGCAAGGTTCTTATCACAATTATTTGGACTTGGAAAAAACTGCATACTTGATGCTCTATTGCTCCCACTAGAGTATGCAAGACTTTCACATTTGTAAATAACTATAAAAGGCCTATCTAATTATGCTAATTATTTTTTGCTATCAATCACACCCAAAAATTGCTGTAAGCTCTTAGTTTAACTCGTACAAACAAAAAACAAAAAGAAAAAACAAATAAAATAGAAGAAGAGCCACTTCAAATCAATGGAGCTCATCAGAATTTCATTATAAATAAAATTATTTAATTGAAAAAACAACGAATGACTTTTTCAATTCAAATTTATTGATTTTGACAATTACCTACGGGCGACAATATACGTTGTTTTTTTGAGCTTCTCGTACGCAACGTATACGACTTGAAGAATAACGATTTTGATACGAGACGAGTTCGAGTTCGACTACGAGTACGAGACAAATTACGACTTGTGGAATATGGGTGACTCTTAGAGGATTTGTAAATTCGTTGCAAGAGGCATTACACTCCTGAAAAACTTTTTGCTGCGGCTGAGAATCGAACTCCAGACCTTCCGCATGACAGTTTAACGCCTAACCATTTTGCCAAGAGGTACCAATGTACTTACATTAACTTTTTGTCCATTTTTATCAAAAAAAAAAACAAGTCTCGTCTAGAAAATTTAATACGAGTAAAAAAGTACACAAATACGACTTCAAGTAAATCGAATACGAGATTCGGAATAACGATAAAATACGAATAGTCGTATGCGATGTTTTGCGTTTCCCGATATTAGTACAAGTGAAGTCGGATGTACGACTTCTGGAATACCAACATACGACTATAGTCGAATACGAGTCATAAATACGAGTTTCAGAATACGGGTGATTTTTTTATTTATTGTTATGAATTGTTACGTTATGTTTTTATGTTATCTTTTATTTGCTTGTGAAATAAATATTTAAATTGATTTGAATCAATTTTGTTTTTTAGTTCTGATGCAAAAGGCTCCTGTGCCGAAAGTACCCCGAGCAAAAACGAAAGTGCCCCGTGTAGGTGTTTTTGGAAGTAATGCGGAAAGTTTTTTATTTCATTTTAAAGCCTAAATATTAACATTTCGTGTAATGTTGAAGGTTTTTCAATACGTTCATTAACTACGTGAATTCGAATGTTTGAACTTTTGCTGCCGAATGTGCCCCAGTTTACCATACTAACTCGTTACTATAGGAGCTATTTTCCTTGAACATATGGCCAAGGAAATATAGAAAGAAGTATCTTTCTGATACTTGAGTTTTGAGTACGACGAACGTTTGAAATTCAGTAAGGCGGTATGTGAGGGCAATAAAAAGGAGGTGCTTTAGGTATAGGATATAGATTGTTAGATTTTTTTGGTGTTAGGTTAGGATTTATTTTGATTTTTTCTTTTAGTTTATTTTTTTTTTTAATTTTTTTAATTAATTTTTGTATCGGGTTTTAGTTTAATAGGTTAGTTAGATAAGATAGGTTATTTTTTTTTACTTTTATTAATTTTCTTTCATTTTTTTTTAAATTGAAATCGAAGCACCAGACTGTCTTTTCTCTCAGATATCGTCATCCTTACTTTAGGCACGAATAAATTAATGTTTAGTTGAGCAGGAGGTGCACTGAGAGGTGACCAGAACTACCCCATCAAGCGACGAGTTTAGCCGAGCAACCGCAAGCGTGCCTGAGCCACTTCTCGTGTACTGAAGATGTCCCCCGTGGAAACCTGTCTCCTAACAATGGCATTGTGAATAAATGTTTTATACAAGCATAATGTAAACTACCGCTGCTGTTGATTGGTCGTGTTTGAAGATTGTGCGCTTTTTCTTGCTATAAATTCATAAAATACTTGCTTTTAAAGTCCTTTTGTGGTGGCTGCAGTTGAGGATTGTGGTTTCCTGTCCTATCCCATCGAAAGGTACGTCTCGTAATTGATATTGGCCAGTTTTTTTAAGAAATTAAAGTTTCTGAATTATATATAAAATAATTTGTTGGCACCAGGACCGGTGTTCCAATTTATTATTGTTCTTATAAGAGGAAGAACTATTTGTATATTTCAATACTGGAATAAAGATTCCACTCAAAAATTAAAAAATTGAAAATAATATAAACAAAACAAATTCGATCTGTCAAGCAGACACAAGCCGTCAATCCAAAACGAGACTCGAATCAAAGCTTAATACAAAAGTGCTGCCAGTCTAACTTTTTTTGAAAAATTGAAAATGAGCTTAGAGGAAATTCTGAGGGAGATTAAAAATTCAAAACAAGAATTGAAAAATGATATTGAAGTTTCAAAAAAGAGTATGGAATCAAAAATCGATCAAATATCAAGGGGAATTATAGAAATCAATAAAAAGCAAGAAGAACAAGAAAAAAGAATCACACGGCTAGATAGAATATTGAGAAGGAAGAATATAATTTTCTCAAATATAGATGAAATAGAAAAAAATGTAGATGAGCTAGAGAATTTTATAATTCATCTAGTGACAAAAGACTTAGGTGTAGAGTTGGGCACACAAGACATAGATTTCATCTATAGACTTGGGAAGAAAGGAAACAGAGCAAGACCGATTATGGTAGGATTATTAACTTTAAAAAAAAAAGATGAAATTATGAAAAATAAAGTCAAATTACGGCAAAAAAGTGGAAATCCAATTTACCTAAGAGATGATATGTCCAAGGAAGATGCTGAAATGAAAAAAGAAGAACGCACTTCAAAAGGAAAAAAAGAACAGACGGAAAATCATAGGTCCGAAAAATTAAAAAGAAATAGATCTGATGAAGAACCCGAAACAAGTGTAAATAGAAACAGGAACTCTCCTTGTATATCCGCAACAACAAAAAGGTCTAACTCATCACAAGTAAAGAAAAGCAAAACAAAAGACATTGAAACACTTGAAAAACCCAGCACGTTGGACAAGTTTTTCAGAATGAGAAGTTCAGCATCTGAATCGTCTATAAACGAAACTGATCGAGAAGATCAAAATCAATGATATATACAGCACGGGCAAACGAATCCAAAAACGAAAACGATTAAGAAGCAAGAAATAAAAACGAAAACAGAAGTAAAACGATCTACAAAAAACAAGAAAAACAATCATCCAATCCGGTTGGCCACCGTGGACGATTACGGCCAAAACCCCCCATCAACTGATACACCAAGTCAAACAACACTACCGATGCATACAGCACCAACAACTCAACCACCACTATCCCCACCATCATCTCCGCCCCCATCATCTCAACCATCAACACCACATTCACCATCATCTCAAAATTCAACTGGAAAAAATGAAAACAGAACACTCAACAATGAAATATACATTTGTACCTACAATGCTCAATCGCTTCTATCCGAAGAAAGAATGTCATTGTTTGAAAACGCAAGAAAAAAGATAAAGTGGGATATTATTGGACTATGTGAGGTTCGAAAAATGGGAGAAGAAATTATGGAAACCCATGAAGGACACATATTTTCATATATCGGACAGACTAAAGGGGAATATGGAGTAGGTTTTTTTGTTCATGAGCGTTGGAAAAAATATATAATTGAAATAAAAGGATATAATGAAAGAATTATAGGATTGAAGATACAAATTGGAAGGGTTAAAGCAACCATTATACAAGTTTATGCTCCAACAGGAACAGCTTCGACTGAAGTTCTGGAAAAATTCTACAAAACACTAGATCTAGCTGTCAACCAACTCAGTTCAGATTTACTTGTAGTAATGGGTGACTTTAACGCACGCATTGGATTTAAAAAACCCGGTGAAGAACCAATAATGGGACCATATGGGTACGGAAATAGAAATAACCGAGGGGAAAGGATGTTACAATGGCTGTGGCAACACAAATTAACAGTAACGAACTCACTTTTCAGGAAAAAAGATAGCAGAATGTGGACTTGGATCCATCCGAATCGAAAGCATAAGAACCAAATCGATTTTATTCACACCAATAAAAAATCATTTTTTAAAGATGTTGATGTTTTAAATAATTTCGAATACGACTCAGATCACAGGTTAGTAAGAGGCAAGTTACTGATTAATCATAATTCAAGGAGGTACTGTAAGAAAACACACGTTGTGCTGGAAAAAGAACCCAGTCCGATCCAAATTGCGAACTACAACAAAGAATTGGAGCTCCGCCATCGTATTTTGAAAGAAACGAGCGGTGATAGAACGGTTCAACAAAAATATGACCAATTCGAAAAAACTTTGAAATTAATAGCTTCAAAACATATCTTTAAGAGTATCGAGAACACGAACAAAAATAAAATATCAACTGCTACCCAAAATATGATAAAGTGAAGAGAATTTCTAAGGAAAACTGAAAATATGTCACAAAATGAAAGAATTGAACTAAGAACCTTAAGGAAAGAAATAAAGAAAAGAAGCAAACAGGAAATAAGAGAATTTAATGAAAAAAATATAAAAAATATCTTGGAAACCACAAAATCGATAAAAAAAGTTAAACAAAACTTGAAATTGGAGAAAGAGTGGGTCTTAGGGGTTTCAAAAAATAACCAACAAGTCCGGAATAGAAAGCAAATAAACGAAGTAGCAACAGAATTTTATAAGGACCTCTACTCAAATAATTGCCAAAATGAAAACAGAAGTAGTATGGAACAGAGGTTAGAAGAAGATTCCGAAGAAATTTTACCTTTTCTTCAAGGCGAAATAAAAAAGGCCATTATGGAACTTGGGAATGAAAAAAGTAAAGGAAGTGATGGAGTCGAGGCTGAAATCCTTAAGTATGGAATTGAATCTTCTTCAGCTTGGCTTACAGATATTTTTAACGATGTTATAGCTACTGGAGAAATTCCTATCCAATGGACAAAGTCATACATCACCCTGTTACACAAGAAAGGGAAAAAGGATGACATCAACAACTATCGTCCAATTAGTCTGATATCTAACATCTACAAAATCTTTGCAAAATGTATCTTCAAAAGGCTAGAAGTGGACCTCGGGCAACACCAACCGGTGGAGCAAGCAGGATTTCGATCAGGTTTCTCAACTACAGATCACCTTCAGGCAGTCAATCAAATCATCGAAAAAAGTGGAGAATACCGACTACCTGTATATTTCATTTTTATTGATTTTAAAAAGGCTTTCGATACAATTAACCAGGACTTCATGTGGAATGCACTACTTAACCAAGGCATTAGTAACCGCTGGGTAAAAATTTTTAAAAAAATCTATGATTCTTCCACTGCACAAATAAAAACAGAAATCTTTGGAGAACCATTTAAGCTACAAAGTGGAACTAAGCAAGGGGACCCAATATCACCACCTTTCTTCGCAGCTACCCTAGAAGAATGCTTTAGAAAACTTGATTGGGAGCACATTGGCATTAAAATCAATGGAAAATATCTTTCAAATTTGCGATTTGCTGATGATATTATTTTGATGAGTGATAATCCTGAAGATCTTCAAAAGCTGATTAATGAACTTACTGTCGAATGCTATAAGGCAGGTCTTCAGGCAAACGAAAACAAAACAAAAGTCATGACAAATGCAACCAGAACACCTATTTATATAAATGGAGAAATAATAGAATATGTAGAGGACTTCATATATCTAGGACAGTTAGTTTCATTTAACAGAAGAGAGGAAAAAGAGATATCTCGAAGAATAACAAACGGATGGAGGCAATTTTGGGAAGTGAAACCTATGTTGGACTCGAATATTTCAAACGCTACCAAAAAATACATTTTCGATTCAACAGTTTTACCAGTTTTAACATATGGTTCCCAAACATGGACGAACAACGTTACGATCAAAAGTAAGCTTTCAACAACTCAAAGGGCAATGGAAAGATCGATGTTGAGAATAAGAAGATCTCAGCGAATAAGAAACGTCAACATACGCTCTTGGACAGGATTCGAAGATGTTATTTGGAAGACAAGAAAGCTGAAATGGGATTGGGCAGGGCATTTTATGCGGAAGTCAGATGACAGGTGGTCAAAAGAATGTACGGTGTGGACACCACTTAGTGGTACTAGAAGAGTCGGACGTCAATCAAAAAGATGGAGAGACGAGTTACATGCTTTCGACAGAGTTTGGTTTCAAAAAACGCACAACAGAAATGAATGGAAATCAATGGGGGAGGCTTTTGCCCGTGCATAAGTGTATTTTTATTTTATTTATTTTAAATATTTTTTAATACAAATAAATTAAGTTTATATAAATGTTAATATAAATATAATGAAAAATGAAAAAGAAAATGTAATTTAATATTAAGGCAGAATAGCTAATAAATAATACAAGCATAATGTTGTATTCTACATAATAAGTTCATACACCAAAAGTATTTTTTCGGTTAATTTGTCTTATCAAAATGATGCACATAACTTGTTTTCTATAAGTCCTGTAAGCACACGATTAATATAAGTCCAATCATAGCTGGGCACCGTTAATCAAACAGTTAACTTCGTTAATCGTTAATCCGCTACTAAAAAAGTTAGCTTCGTTAAACGTTAAAGCGTTAAATTTCGGAAGAATTAACGCAAGTTAACGTTAATCGTTAATCCGTTAACATGTGATAAAAAGTGCATTTTTTATATTTTTTTACTCTGAGCACCGGCGCACAGTGGGGCCAAGGCGGACAAAACTCGATTTTGCAAAAGTGCTAATTTCGATTAGCTGATTCATGTTTCTCACAGTAAATTAGCCAGAGAATTTGGGAACACTAAGGATTTGGGCCAAAACTGAAGTCTTAACACCTAAAAAGACGCTCAAAGTCGAAATATTTGAAATAGTGTGAGAATTTGATTTGACTTTCCTAGGGTGTTACGTCTATTCGGGATGAACTAAAAATGGGATTGTTTTTTGTTTGCTTATTTGAGATGTCTAGTAATACAATACAGCGTTCAAACTCGGCAAAAAAAAAAAATGGAGTGAATTACGGCAGCACAAAATAAGACTCAGTCCACAGTAATGGAAAGTTGTAGTCATATAAAAAAAGCTCCACGTTCCTCTGCTCTGAGATAGCTAATTTCTCGATGTAGACATGTCCAAGTTTACATTCAAACAAAATTTAGCTGCAAATACCTGCAAATCAGCACAGTGAGCAGGTTTAAAGTTACGAAATCTTGCAAAAAAATCATTTTTTTTTCACTTCTGTTTCCTAAAAAGGAATATTTGTATTGTATCTGTATAATCTTTATTCAATAATTAGAAAAAATACACAAAAATAACTTACAGCTGGCAATATATGATAACAATATTGAATAAATTAGTGATTTTTTTTTATTTAAAAAGCAAAAACCAGAGTTAAATGTTGCATCAATAATAATTAGATGTAAAATGGGCGAACTTATATACATTTTTAATGACTTAGAATTAATATAAATTTAACTCTTTGTTTTCTTTTTTTCACATACATACTTATGGTTCTATTTCGTAACGTATACTTCTTTCCAAAAACCTCTTTTTCAAAATTGAGAAAAATGTCTTAAAAATTTTGCCCGTTGTTTTTTGGTTCTGCTTTGAAGTTTGCCCATTATTTGATGCAAGTTTCAGTAGTAAACACTTAACATATAACGTGTTGCTGGTTTAATGCATTAATTGACTATATGCTTTACATTATTTTTATGATTTACCACAACATAAAAATTTACTTCTTTGGATACACTCAATTTCGCTATAATAAACACGAAACCCTGAATTTTCATAATTTTTATCCGATAATAAGTATAACATCGCTTCTTTCCATTATCTTTCTAAAAAAAATTAACGTGTAAGCCGACACATACATACATAATGATTCCATGAATCAAGCATTTTATTTGCTTTTTTCGCAAAAATATGTTTTTCAAATTACTCAAAATTTAACTTTTTAACTTTGGAATTTAGATAAAATTTTGTGTGGGCGTGGCAGTGGGTGGAAATTTTTTGTGGAGTTTTCTTTCCAAAACTACTTTCATTTCTGAAAATTTCATCCAAATTGGTTAAGTGGTTCGGTTTTTATGGACTTTTGTCCGCTCTCCCATACAAGTCGCCCCACTGTGCGGCGCGGCGCTAAGTAATGTCGGTCGTCCACTTGGCGATCAACGCACAAATTTCGAATTCAACGCATTCAACTCTAATGTACGGTGCCTTCAATTCTGTTCAACCAACGGGTTGGATCTAATTGTTGGCCGTTGCTCAACGAATTGCGCAACCAGTGTACGGGTAGTGTACGAGCTCGTGTTGCTCCTTGAAAATGTTCGTTCAACGCGTTGATCAACTTTTTAATTTTCTTTGGGATTTCACGAGCGCGGTGGGATCAATCGATTTGAATTTCTCATATATTTCATTGAAAAAACAATTTTCTTCGCGACTCAAGAAAAAATCATCTACCCAGAATCGTCTTGGTTTTTTTTTCTTTATTTGTCGTTCATTTTCTAATATTATTAATGCGGCAGCCACTTTTTTTTTCTTAGAGGAAATCATACTCATACGGAACAAATTTAAGAATATTTTAAAGCGAAGGCGTGCCACAATAAATATATGTACCGAACTGAAGTCAAAATTATTTCAGGTTTGACGTTTGAGCTTTTTGTTTATGGTGGTGCGTTCAAAGCGTTCCTAACGAGTGATCCTTGGTTAAGTGTACGAAGATATCAACTCGTTCATCAACTGGTTGAGCAACAATATCGAAAACGCAGTTGATCAACTCGAAAAAAATTTTTTCTGTCAAAATCGAACAAGTTTATCAACTCGTGTACGAGGTTGTTCAACATTTGAGTAAAATGGTCAACTAGGAACTAGGTGTACGGAGCTATTCACAACTGGAATAAGTTTTAAGAGTTGATCAACTAGGTGTGCGGGGTTACTCAACATATGGAAAAGTTGGTCAATTATGTGTACGGGGTTCCAAACGCATTTTGTTCAACTTTAGTTGCTCAACGTGAATTACGTAAGTTGCTGCACTAGTGTAAGAAGTTGTAAATTCGTTTATCCAACGAAAGAGTTGAATAAAAAGTTGAACAAAGTTGGTTGAACTTATCACGCACATAGTGGACGACCGGCATAATGAAATGATCAAACGAAATGAATCTCTTCGCAGTTTTCTCACTCGCACGCGCCGTCAAAATATAATACATACCTAGCTGTTTTTGTTTCACCCGCAGCACGCGCCGCACGGCACTTATCTCATACTTGTCTGAACCTGTTTTTGGCGCCGCGCGGTAAATAGTAGGCATTGGATTAACGATTAACGGACTTAACGTGGATTAACAGATTTAACGTGTCCGTTAACATTTTTAAAAGTTAACTTAAAAGTTAATCCGTTAATCAAAATGTTAACTTCGTTAATTAACGATTAACGGATTAACGAGTTAATGCCCAGCTATGAGTCCAATAAATAGGGTGTTAAATTGTACATACGAAAGAAACATAATGTTCGATTACTTAGTTTACGAAGTTTTGTCAAATTAGGTATTTTGCTTGTAAAAGTCCTTTAGCTTGAAAAAAATTATACATTTTTCCATCTATGTCTTATTTATTTGTTTGCATTAAAAACATGAAATCGTTAAAAATCACTTATTTTGAGAAAAATGTTGCTTAAATTAGTTTCGGAGTAGCTATAGTCATATTTTTGCACGAGATGAAAAATAAATTTAAAGGTTGATGTGAAACGGTTGAAGCTTTCATTTTTTGTATTCTTAAATTGTTGCTTCTTGTGGTGAGCTGTGGTGACCTGTAGTTGGTCTTTGGTTCACACGAGAGGTATTCGCTTTTCATGGGAAACATTTTTGTTTTCTCTGCAAAGCTGTAGATTTCCAATGCAACACTTAACTAAGCATGAAAAGTTTATGCTTCGCATTGGAGTTTGTTGGAATATATGCTATAAATATGGTGACCGTTTTGGTTGAATAATATAATGGTTAGCGTGAAAAATTTATTTTTATGAAAATCTAAACAAAACTTCTTAAAGATTTTCCTTTTTACAATTTTGTCATGTCAAAGTAATTGAGTTCCTTTATAATTGTTTGACACTGAAGCTGGTCACCAAAATTGAATAAGTTGAGTTAATCACCTATTTGGTAGAATTTGACATATCAAGTTTCTCTTTATTGCAAACACCCCTTTCTTACAATCGGCCACAGTTAAGTCATTTCTGTTGAACATAATGATATCACATTAGCAAATATTGTAAATGAGGCTAATGTAACTTACATACATAAATGTTTGACTATCATAATCCATTTTTGGACGTTATAAGATATTTTGATTTGAAATTGGAAAAATATATGTACGTCAAAGTGAGTGCACTTACTTTAACTTGTGTGGAATTGAATATTGACGAGAGTTTTCTCAGTTTTTAATTAAAAATGAATATTTATCAAAAGTCTTAATGAAGTGCTAGGAATGATAATTTCGGTTTCAACTGATTACGATTTTAACCCATTTAAAATGTGTTGTAGTTGTAGTATAGCTCAATGTATCAAGTATAGGACTATCAACTGACATATGGGTGATTCTACAAACGATGGAATTTTCGGCGGCCCCAGAAATATTTTGAAATCCGTTGAATTATTTAATCTGATTTTTTTTTATAAAATTAAATCTGACTGATATCTACCTGGCCTAACAATATTATTAGGGTGACCTTATTTTATATTGCTCAAAAAATTCTTCAAAGTGTCCGATTCTCAGTCCCCTGACGTGTCCCCAGTACGTTTTCGCAAAGAAAAATTATTACTGTTCTCTTATTTCAGGTCTCATACTAAAATGAATCCCACCGAAGTTACGCCAAATAATACATCTTTGCTACGAAATAGATAAATATTTTTTAGTAATTGATTTTATTACAAAAAAACTTAATTAAACTTTGTCCCCCGTATTTCATATCAGTCCCCTGGAATATTGAAACAGTCGAAAATATCAATACCTAGGATGTGGATCAGATTTCCAGCACTGGCAATTTGAAGTACCAAGTCTCCTTACAATAAAATCGTGGTGCAACTCGATTATGTTTCTTATGTTAGTATTGGGAAAAAGACATTTGTGCATGAAGTCGTAGAATGTCCATTTAGTTTATCAGTCCTCTGGTGAGTTTTTACGAAACAAATTTGTATGTAAGTAGGCATCTTTTTTAGCAGTATAGTATAGGTTTGATAAAACTGTAATCTTAATATATATAAATCTCGTGTCACAATGTTTGTCCTCAATGGACTCCTAAACCACTTAACCGATTATAATAAAATTCGCACACCATGTGCAGTTCGATCCAACTTGAGAGATGGGATAGTTTAAATCTCAAATTATAGTCGCAATTTTAATTTATTGCTAATTATTTGTCTGTTATTATTTGACAGTCACAATTATCTGTTAACTCCAAATGATTCTAACAGATGTCGATACCTTTCGACTGGGTTGAGTAAGTAATCAATAGATGGCGCTGCTATGGTAAATCTACGAACGTGTCATGTAAGCTCATTTTAACAGCATAATTATCACGTATTGTTGACGCTATAAAATTAATTAAATTTATTTTGTAGTGAACGAAATACCGTATAATTCAATTATTTCCACTTTTTAAATTTTTGGTGTTAGCATAGCCGGCCACGTGTTACTTAGACTGAAGTGTAAATTGCATTCATATTATAATGAAGATAATACAGTGAAATTAATCCTGTTTTTTACTTATTTGTGCTTCATTGATCAAAACTTTATAATTTAACTAGATATTGGGAACGGTAAAATAGAACTGCAACCAAATACGCAATGCATTAAACTACCAGACAATTTTTGCACTGTTGTTCAGGATAAAAATGAATTGATTCAGAGTATTTTCCCGGATATACAGAATAATTATTTGAATCATGAATGGCTTAGTCAACGGGCGATTTTGGCAGCCAAAAACGTTGATGTTGACGAAATTAACTTCCAGATACAACAGTTGTTACCAGGCGATCTGATGTCTTTTAAATCAATCGATACTGTTGTTGATGAAAATGAAAGTGTAAATTTTCCGATTGAATTTTAAAATTCATTAGATATCCCTGGAATGCCACCACATAATCTTCGATTAAAGAGTGGTTCCCCTATTATTCTCCTCCGTAATTTGAATCCACCTCAATTATGTAACGGTACGCGTTTGGTCATCAAAAAGATCACCGGAAACATTCTTGAAGCAACCATTTTGGCTGGGAAGTTTAAAGGAAAAGTGGTCCTGCTGCCACGTATTCCGATGATACCATCAGATTCTACCATACCCTTCAAAAGGCTACAGTTTCCAATTCGTTTAGCTTTCGCCATGTCTATAAATAAATCTCAAGGTCAAACAATGTCCATTTGTGGTTTAGATTTGGAAAATCCATGTTTTTCTCATGGTCAACTATATGTTGCGTGTTCACGTGTTGGGAAACCGTCGAATCTATTTGTGTTAGCTAAAGACAGGTTAACCAAAAACATTGTGCACCGGTTGGTGTTAAATTAAATTGAAATTGAAAGTATGTATTTATAATTCAAAAAAATAGATATTAATGTTTAAAAGTTTAAGACTGTCTGCCTTGCCTACCTCATTCATGAGTTTAAGCGTCACATGTTATTTACTGTATTATACTGTAATATACTTATATTTGTTATAAAATTAAATGGAAATAATAAATCTGATAAATTTTTATTTTGTACCTACTGATTTATGCTTAATATCAAGTGTAAGAACATTTTAATTAATTGTGTTCAATGTACTTCCCCTTCAAATCTCAATCTAGTGAATTTGTATACCAACATAAACATTTTCGCCTTTGTTCGTAAATAATTTCATTGTACTAAAGGGTTATAGTAGTAGAAAGTCAAATAAGGAGATCACCATATTTTTTTACAAATACCATCTGTGTGAAAAAGCATAGTGGACTCCGTGACTGATGTTCTCTTATTGTTCCTCTTAGATTGTTTACTATAATGTAATATAACAAAAACTTTAGCCACAGCAACGCGTGGCCGGGTCAGCTAGTATTATATATATTTTTTAGATTTTTTAAGTAAGACCTTAATATCTTTTTTGCGCAAAAACCATGAAAAACCTCAGTCCTCTGGCTAATAAATAAACAAATGATATTTTATTCCGAAACCTGAGAATTTTTAAGTTATGTTGAACTTCGAACTTCATTGCGAAATATTTTTAAAATTTTTAAAAAGAATATAATTTATTTTAAATTGATTCTAAGTAGAAAAAAAAATTTATTATAATATATTATTTTCTTTTAATAAAATGCTAAGTTATTATGTATTAACCATGAATTTGTATGTTTATGAAGGCTAAATTTAATTTCTATATTTCAGTGTGTACCCAAGAGAAAATACAAAAAAACTAAAGATTTATTCAGTCCCCTTAAAAAAAACTCAGTCCCCTGAACATACTTTTTCAAGAAATGTCCTTAAAATCGTCATTTTTAATT
Source organism: Chrysotoxum bicinctum (assembly GCA_911387755.1). Classification (NCBI taxonomy): domain Eukaryota; kingdom Metazoa; phylum Arthropoda; class Insecta; order Diptera; family Syrphidae; genus Chrysotoxum; species Chrysotoxum bicinctum. The sequence goes on from OU426987.1 coordinate 162,357,917, forward strand.
TTTTTTACTGGCCGCTTTCAACAACGCAAAGAGACGTTCTAAGGATCAACTAGAACAATTATTACGACTTTTGGCTTCCAAAAATGTCGTGCCGAAATTTGTATCATTTTATTCCATTGTTTGTAGAATCACCCATATCCAAGTTTCAAATCCCAGATTATGATTTTTCTCATAATACAAATAAATAACATTTAATTCCAGAATAAATTAATATTTGAGTGGGGAAATAAAAGTGAAAATGAAGAAATAAAAATAAAAATAAATATGAGAGTTAAATTTTGTTATATTTTATTTTGATTATTCCGAAAAGGCTTCGACTAGGCTTTCTTGTCTAGGTCTAGTTAGTATTCTGACATGTTTCAATTAAAAGCAACATTTTGAATGAGGGGCTTCTCTGTTAATGCAGAAGCTTATGGTAGGAAGTTTTCTATCTGGTTTCTCAGAGGTTCTTGATAAGGGCAAGAGCTTGTATCAACGACTTGTGAAGTGCTTTTTTGGGAAACTATATCCCATCTGCATTTACAACTTTATAATGTAGTCATTTTTAAAAGGTCTTTAAGAAGTCTTGTGAAAGTCTCCTATCAATCTGGATATGACTGCTTGGAAGCCTCTCGAGCTTCTCGAGTGCGCTAAATGGGCTTGCATAAGGCCATATAAAAGCAAATTTTTTATATGGAAATAGCTTCGTTAGATCCTTATGAAAGTAAAATCGTTATTTGGGGTTAGTTTCTGATATAAATGCGTTAAAAATATCCATTATCAAATTTATTTCTCTCTGAAGTTTCGTGGGGTGCGCTACTCAAAGAAAACTCTCTTAACTATATTATAATAATTAAATTATATATAATATATTGATTAACAATAAAACAAAAGATGATTTGCTTCGTGTGTTTAAATAATATTGACCGTAACTCATCATCCAAAATCGAGTTTTGCGATTGCAATTATTTATTTTATTTAAATTGTGTCAATTTAACGAAAGACGATGCCGCATATTTCCAATTAACTGGATCACGATTTCGATGTGATAAATGTTGTACGCTTAAACGACGTTTATTGCATATGCCTACCTTGGCTGCTTCTACTTTGGTAAATAACAGCACTTCCTCAAAGGCCATCAACAGTGAAGCGGTAGGCAGTGGCGTAGATAGGGGGGGGATCAGGGGGATATATCCCCCCCCATTGGGATCGATAATTGTTCAACAGAACCAGTCATGAACCAAATAAGTTAAAGAAACGCACTCTGAAAGTTTTTTTTACGTCAAGAAAAGCAAGAAAAAGCGCTTCCATTCAGCTATATAAATTTTATATATTATATTTTATTAAAGATATTAGCTACACTGTCGGTTTCAACGTCAACTTCCGAAAGAACTTTCTCCAGTCAGTAAAGAGAATAAAAACAATACAAAGAAGCATGACCAACGAAGTGAGATTATTAAAAATATGTCTATTTTTATAACAGTGTGATAAGCTTTGGATGTCTACTTATTTGCAGGATCGTTTAAATGGTTTGGCTTCTCTAGCTATTCATCGCAAAATACCTATACTAGCAGACGAGATTATAAGTGTTTTATCTAAAAAGAACAGAAGCTGGATTTTATTTTGTGATTTATTTTTTAAATTAATATTATTTTACTTACTACAGTGTCTTGCATAAGTAAAACCGCACCTGTAAAAATGCGTTTTGTAGAAAATTAAAATGGGAATGACACCCTACTATTTTTTATTGAATGGCATCACTAATTAAGTAAATTGAGAAGAAAAAAAAGTTCCGTTAGTTTCTCTTCTGGTGGTTAAAAATTAAAACAGATTTTTTTTTATTGCAAAAGTATAACCGCTTTTTTATTTTTATCTGTTTTTTTTTTATTTTAAGTAAATTTTTTCGGCTAAATTAGTAAAGGACATTGCTGCCCCAATCTTCGACCAATCTAAAAATTGTTTTTGATATACTGTTGACAAGGTTATTTATAATATGGAATCGTCTATATAGTTCCATTCTTCCACAATCGCCTCTCGCAGCTCAGCAACACTGTATAATTGCCTATTATGGGCATAAATTTTGCGGGTCAAAATTCCCCAAAGATTTTCAGTAGGGTTACAATCCGGAGAACGTGCCGGGAACACCATAAAATGTATGTTATTCGATTCGTACCATCCCAAACTTTGACGACTAACGTGAATTGGGGCATTATCATGCTGGAAGACATGCCGAACTCTACGAAATCGTCTTAAGTAGGGTATGTACTACCAAATTATCCTGAAGCACCTGGGTGCAAGCTAAACTGTTCATTTTTGCAGAGGTGAAGGCAAGTGCAACCTTACCACGGTCGCAGAAGGCCGCACAAACCATACAACTGCCACCGCAAAAGTTCCTCTTGGAAACAAACTTTTTACCTTTCTCAGATCGTGCCAATATCCGTTAAAACCACCTGACCCATCAAGATTAAACTTTTTTTCGCCACTGAAAATAATCTAAAATAATCTAAAAAAAACATTCATTGAATTATGCCATTTGGAATAACAAGAGTTAAGTGTAAATTAATGGAATGTTACTTATGGTTTTCCAATTCCGTTTCATGTTTTGCTGGGCAAATTTTAACTTTTTTTTGTAGACTGTTGTCAAATTTGGAGCTGGCATCATTTTGAACCGAACAATCACTTTACTGCTTTTTAAGGCACGAAAAACCGTTGAAACCGAAATTCCTAAGTCCAATTCGTCACGAACGTCTGGCAAAGAATGCGCCGAATTGGATGCAGCATTTATTAAACGCCTCTTATCTCGACGTGTCAGCTTCTGCAGTAGACTTTTTAGAAGCTTCTTTCTACGAAATTTAATTAAAATCCGTTATGTTGATAATGAGAAATTCAAAATTTTAAAAAATCGTTCTATGGTACGTACAGTCAGTAATATCTTGTTTTCAAATTTTTTTTTATTAAATTACAGATATTAAAAAATAATAGAAAGAAAAAAAATTTAAGAAAAATTCTCGGAACCGTTTTCGAGAAAAATACGATTTTCGAAAACCATTTTTAAACATTTGTATGGAGATTACCGTTATTTTTAGGTAAAATGAATTTATTTTGCTCATATATTGTAGATTATTTTTCAAAACTTTTATTTATCAAGTTTTGAAAAAATCGAGCATGGGGTTTTCGAAATATTGAGTTTTCAAAAACAATTTTGAAAGTTTTTTTTAAAAATCCAAAAAATTTGTTTTGGAAAATTTGAATACACAATAATATTCAAACTGCTGGGAAGCTTTAGCATAAAAAAAATGATCAAAATCGGTGGTACCGTTTTTGAGAAAATCAAAAACAAAGAAAAATTGTCCCAAGGGAGGTACCAAAACTACTCATTTTTTTGAAAAATTTTTTCAACCATTACCTAGGTTTAACTAAATTAAATTTTTTGTAGTGATGGGTAGGACACGAATTTGAAATGAGTTTGTATGAGGTACTCATTTTTTAAAATGAGGTGGTACTTTGTCCCACCTCAAATGTCCCATGGTACATACCTATTTAAATGGATATTTTGAAATTCGAAATTAAACAATGCGTATTTTTTTTAATAGTATATATTTTTTCCAAAAACAGTTTTTAAAATTGCATTAAATAAAAACTTTACAAAAATTAAATATCAATAAATATAATATATTTAATTAAATATCCTTGATACAAAACATTTTATTTTAAAATAAAACATTTAAAAACAAAATTGAAAAAGTGTTAGTTTTTAACAGAAATAAAGTTTAAAATAAGTAAATATAAAAAGATATACCTAATAAAAAAATTAACCTAAAAAAAAAGTTTAAAAGAAAAAGTGTTTTTAAATTTTATTTAAGTTATTTAAAGAAAACAAAAGCATTTAATAAAAAGATAAACACAAAAAGATATTTTTTTAACAAAAAAAACAAATATGTTATCATATTCAAAATAAATTGAATCTAATAAGTTTAAAAAAATACATCATGACATTTTTGCATTTAAAAACAATATTTGTCCTACTTTCTTCCCACTCAACATTTTTCTTCTGTTAAGACCTGTTCTGATCACTTTTTTTTCGAACAAATTGGATTAAATACAACACTAATGACTCTTCACGTACGCAAACTCAGCACAATTGATTGATTGATTTTTTTTTTTCAATTCTCATATTTGATCTTAATCTCTAAACCCTAGTCTCTTTTTTCTAACACTAAAAACAAAACAAATACAAATAAAAGGAATGCACTTGCATTTGCATATCAAAAACGAAAATTCCTACTCCTTCAAAAATTAACAAAACCTCCTACTCCAAACTGTAAAAAAAACCTCCTTCCTTTTTTAACCCTTTGATTGTATAATTTTCGATAATGCTTCATACCTATCTTCATTGTTTGTTACATTGTAGTCAGTGCAACATTCATTCATTCATAAGTCCCACTCATTACCTCTTCTCATTTTGTCTCCTCAAACAGATGCAAAAGAACTCAATTCCTCAATCCTAAATGACAAATGTCCTAGTCTGGTACAAAGTCCCAGCCTGGTACAAAGTCCTAGCCTGGTACAAAGTCCCATCCTGGTACAAAGTTCCAGTCTGATACAAAAACCCAGCCTGCGACAATGTCACGAATTTTGTTTGAATGGGACGTTTGAGTAAAAAGTACTCAACAAGACAACAACTCAACTCACAACACATTCATTCATTTCATTTAAAATCCTCATCTTCCACAAACCTCATTCTATTTCCATTGGTTTGATCTTTGGTGGGTAGAGAGTTTGAGGCCTATTCCTCCTTTCATACAATTAACTACAATACAACTTCATTCTGCATACTGCATCAGTCTCAGTCTTAGTATCAGGCCGATGAGTGAGATGCTCGATACGAATAGTTTTTTTTTCCATGAAAGAGTAAAGTTGCTTTTGTGGTGAGGTGTGAGGTAATACATTTTTTCGTTTTGAGGTGATGGGACATTTCAGATTGGTGTATGGGACATTTTGTATTGCCTCATGTATGAGGTACACATCACTAATTTTTTGAATTTTTTTAAAGAAAATCGCAGGGACAGGTTTTGAGAAAAAATAATATTTATAAAATTTCGGAAAAAAATCGTATGGCAGGTACCGTTTTTTTGGTCATAAAAAATCAAATCAAAAAATATCCGGGGGTAAAAAATCAAAACCCATATCTACCAAGTTTGAAGAAAATCGGCCGAGCCGTTTAGGCTGTAGTCGAACCGACAGACAGACAGACAGAATTGCCAGACCCACTTTTTTCGTCTTCGCTATCATCGTAATGTCAACTTTGATCAAAATCTCGAGTTCGATTTTTTTTACGAATGCATAACTTGCCTTATAGTACCTATAAGTCGCAAGTAAAAATGAGCGAACTAGATCTATCCCCCCCCATAGCGAAAAGCTATCTACGCCACTGGCGGTAGGTGCTACATCTCTTGTTGACATCAACATGCCTTCATCTAATGCTGTCACCGAAAAAGAATGTATTTAAAACTCAGTGACCTAGAGAAAACAAATCGATGCTTCTTAGAGCAAATAAATGAACTTCGATCCGAAAATAATGCACTTAAATCGAAAGTAAATATTCTTGAAAGCAGGCTCAATTGGCAACAACAACTTACTCTAATTAATGACATCGAAATTGTTGGTGTACTCTAATTATTAATAAAGACGAAAGAAATTCTTTCTAAAGCTCTGTCCATAGATGTGTGTGACAGTGAAATTGAGAATTGCTTCATCAAAAATGTCTAAGCGCTCCAAATCAAAATCATTAATTTGTGTAAGGTTCTCTAATTTAACAACAAAATAAAATGCACGACTGGATCGCACGAACTTGCACTTATGTAAAAGTACTTTGGAATTTAAGATACATTTTATAAATATAAAACATGAATTTAAAATGAAATTGCCGTCTGATTTCTAGAAAAGTATGAATTTATGCAAACAAACTTTAAAAAATCGTTTTATAATTAAATAAATAAATTTTTTATATAAGAAATTTCTTTAAAATTTTTCAAGAAAAAAATGTGGGATGCGAATTTTAAGTATTTAATAATATTAATTTTAGGAAATAATTTCAAAAAATAATCGTTCATAGGTTTTGAAGATATTGATTTTTCAAAAAAAATTTTTTTCAAAAAAACGCAACAAATAATTTTTCGAATATTTTTATACACAATATTATTTTAAACTTAGGGGGACTCCTGCTAAAAATTTTTGGTTAAAATCGTTAGAGCCGTTAATGAGAAAGTCGAAAATCAAAAAAACCGTTCTATGACAGGTACCGTTAATAACATTTTGCCCCAAATTTTTTTTTACCAAAACGTAGTCCATGTTCATAATATCACACCTAATTTTTTTTATCAAAATCGTTAGAGCCGTTTTTGAGATAAATAAGATTTTGCATTACGGGTGTATGGGGGGTACCGTTAGTTTTAGAGCTAAAAAAAAAATTTCAATTTCCCCTCTAGGGAATCACCGAAGACCCTTAAGTACCGAGTTTGAAGAAAATAGGTCCAGTGGCTTAGGCTCTAGATCAAGGTACAGACATACAGACAGACAGACAGACAGACGGAATTGCCGGACCCACTTTATTCGTCTTCGCTATCATCGTAATGTCAACTTTGATCAAAATCTCGAGTTCGATTTTTTTTCCAAATGCAGAACTTGCCCTATAGTACCTATATCGCAAGTAACTACGAATAATGAGCGCGAAGACAAAGAGCAAAAAAAAAACCTCAAGACATTATTTGCATCAACGTCAACAATCGATTGCAGCAGTGAAGACAACGGCAGTAGCAGTAGTAATAACAACGAAAACAGCAACATCAAAAAGACTGAAAAGGGTATTTATATAAATGACTCTCTCACTAAATACACACAGGCCTTATTTATGAAAGCAAAAGAAATAAGTAAACAGAGAGGTGCAAAATATGTTTGGTACAAAAATAATCAAATTCTTGTGAGGAAAATTGAGGGAGAAAGGGTCATTGCCATTAAATCATTTGATGATCTCGCTCGTATTTAGAGCGTTTATTTAACAAATACTAAATATAAAAAAAAATATGAATGAAGATGATGTTAATTTAATGGATGACTTTTCCTTCCTCAATACTTACAATAATTCTAATATTGGTAAGTTTTTTTCTGATAGTTCCTATTACAATAACAAGTTTTTTATTGTGCACCAGAATGTCAGGAGCTTGAGAGCAAATTTTGATGAATAAATAACTCATCTAGAATCATTTTGTTGCATCCCAGATGTTGTTTTTATTTCTGAAATCTGGATTTATAGCTTTGAAAAAGACGATTACATTTTGCCCGGGTTTAATTTTGTAACTAAAACTAATGATAAGTATGCGTCTGGTGGAGTCGGGTGTTTTGTTAAAGAAGAATTCAAAAACTTGATTTCAATTGTGTTAACTTTAAATGTGCTGATGTTTTAAGGGTTTCCATTGAAATTACTTTTGATATTTATGTCATACTTTGTGTATATAGATTTCACTTTTTTGATATAAATGCATTTACGGAGGAATTTTCTGGTCTGTTGGAAAGCGAAAATTCAAATAATTTAATCATATTAGGAGATTTTAATATCAGTATTCTTGAAACTAATGAAATTAATTCAAATTATTTATCTCTTTTAGCTTCGCACGGACTGTTTTCTTTTATTAATACGCCTACTCGTCAAGTATCAGGCAGTTGTTTAGACCATATATCGCACCCTCAGTACAACAGAGTGACAAGTCAAAAAGTGCTGACTCGAGTTATGTGTATCTGCAATAATCAGAATTACACTTTTGCTTGTAATTTCTCACAAAAAGTAAAAATTATTGATGTTTCAATTGATTACACAAGAAAACTATTAAAATTTTCAAATAATAAAAATAAAAATATAAAAAACGTTAGTTTTCAATTAATAATTTATGTTTTTTAATTAATTTTTATCAACAAAACAAATATTTCAATGCAATACGGGAAGAAATCGAAATATCTCTTTTTTATTTTCAAAGAAAGCTAATGCAATAAAGGGACATCTCGAAATATCTCCAAATGAGTTAGAAAATTTCTACTCCAGCGCGCCTTTTCCTTCCGATTATTGGTGATGGAATTTGAGGATCTTCTGTTCTAAAATTGTTAAAAAAATTATGATGGCTATCAGTTATTGTGTTTTTCTTGCAAAGATGCATCAAGTCTTTCTTCTTTGCAGAGAGTATCTTAAGGGGACCATCTGGGAATGCTGGTTGAAATTCAATACACTTTGCTTCACTTTAAACCTTAAATAACTTGTAATTCGTTTCCGAAAATGATGTCTTGTATTTCACAATATTTGGATGATTTTTTTCGATACAAATTTCTTTAATGTTAGCCCGTACAACTTTTTCGTTCTTATCATTTCTTGTGAAGTTTTTGCTCGTTTTGAGGCAAAGATCTTTGAGATCGTAGACTTCTTTTGTTTGAAGTTGATGGACTTTGTACAACGGTTTCGTCTTTTTGCCAGTTGCATTATTAGAACAAGTTGGTCACAGGTGTAAATTGGACCAGACTTTAAGCACCTTGCTTTATTTTTTTAGATTAGGGAGTGCATATTGTCACCTTCATTTTGGGTGTGGCCGACGATCAAAAATTTTTGGGTAATGGACTCTTTGCCGGAAATCTGCACAAGTTGAATTAAAAATAACAAAAGATACTTGTTCTTATTTTGTCCAGAGCAATTTTCCGACCAAATAATAAGATGATTTATATTTGTTAATTTATTTACATAAATTTTAAGGCAATGCCTTCGTGCCAAAGGAAGCAACTTCCTTCATTGGAAAAAAGTTCAAAAATTGTAAAATTAAACCAAAGCAGCCGACTTTTATAGTAAAAAGTTGAGACGTCTCCACACGGAACAGGTATTACGGCTTGTAAGTCCGTGCAAATACCTTTGATAGTTTTGTTTTTTCCACTTAATTTTTTATCTTCTTCTTTTTAATGTCTAAACAGGTCTTTTTCGAGAATGTGTTTCGAAAATTCATTTTGCATATCCGTTTTCCGCTCCTGGGAAGAATTTTTCAATTCGAAGCATTGAATACATTGGTCTTTCTTGGGCTTGAAAAATCCAATGTTGAACTCATAGTTAAATACATTTTCGTATACATGTTGCTTTGTAATTTGAAGCCCGTCACTAATGTATTTGTACATTAAACTGATGTTCAACCCTCCATCAATGTACTCCCCTTTCGTCTGTTGTCTTACATAATAAGACTCGATTCTTTGAAAACTGTGGCTTTTAATAGAATTTTTAATGTGATCCGGAATCGACTATGATTAGGCTGAGATTTGTAATAATCCTATTATAAAAAACATTTCATTATAAATACACCACGCAAATTATGGTAAATAAAACTTAAATTACATACTTTGCTCAAGTTTTTTGTACTCCTTCCACAAAGATATGCAAGGAAGATCTTGACGAATTCACACACTTTAAAAGAATAATAATAAACAATAATTAATCATTAATCATTACTTCGCTTTAAATTGTAAAACACCGTTTTTACCTTTTTAAGGATAGATAAATTACGAAGATTATCCATTTTTAAATGTTAATTACACAAATTTTCCGGGAGTATGAAAATCAAATAACTTCACTTCAAGGAATGACTATCAAAAATGCCAAATAAACCGCCAAAATTCGAAATGTCACTTTGTTGCTCTGGAATTTTTTTCTTTCGCCATGTTGCACAGGTAAAATAGAACAAATAGAGAGTGTTATTTTGAAATGACACTTTATTGTACTGGAATATAGTGTTTTTTTTAAATATGTATCTGTGTTGCATTGGAATGAAAAAAACATTTCAATGGAAATATCTCGAATTAACTCTTTATTGCACGAGTTTTTTTTCAGAAAAGAATTGTAAAAAGCTTGGATTATAGATTCATTTGGGAATATTTCCTTGTTGTTAAGTGAAAAAATTAAAACTATTTCGTGATGGTTCTATATTTCAATGAAACATTTTATAGAATTGAATTTTTCAACAAGGCGTTTTTTTTATTATAAAGTGCTTTTTTTTTGACAAAATGTAAATATCTTGTCCATTTTTTCAACTCTAAGAACGTCAAGCCCCTTGAAAAAAAGGTACATAATTTCATTACGAACATTTCCTCATCATTAAGTCAAAAGTGCCAATTTTTGACTTATCGCTCTGTTGTACTGAGTATGGGAACCGAAATATAAATGCAGTTGAAATTGTATCTACTAATTCCAACATTTTACGTCGAAAAAACACAAAGCGCCTTCAAAATAATGCATATTTAAATTATTTTATTTATAACTTTTATCGGAAAAAGGGTTACCATATATTTTTTTTCGTAAGCAAATAAAATCCGAAATAACTTTGAAATCAGTTTTGTTTTTATTTTGGCCATGGTTCATTTGCTTGTGAGAATTAATAGGAAAAAAGGTAAAATTTAATACAAAATATTCCAAATTACACACTGAGAGGCTTATGCTGTATTTACAAGAGTAATAAAATTTCATCTTTTGTGTAATTTTCTACCATTACTCTTGTCACAAAAAAATTACTTCTCGTGCAACATAGAGAATACATTTTTTTTTGTCAATTTTGCATGTAAAGATAGAAGTAGCAATAAAGTCTCAAAGATGTTAATCTAAATTACATTAAATTGAAAAAAGTTACACAATATATTTTATACTTTCTATGCAATCACAACAATGCGAAATGAAAACTTGAAAATGCCACCTAATAAATTTTAAGTCAGTGCTACAGCCGAGTTATTTTATCGAGACCATATTTTTTAAGTTATGGTAACCCTCAAATATACAGCCAACTACTTTTCTTCTGTATATAAAGATGGCTGCTGCTGACGAGACACTAAGTCTTCTAGTAACATCTTTATTCTTTCTATAGGATCTTAGACGCTTCTTTGCGATTTATGTTTACTTACGTGCGAGTGAGAGGAGAACGTTGACATTAGAAAAGTAAAGTTTGTGAGTAGTTGTGCTTGTTGCATTAAGGATCTCATTACGATCTTACTGCAAAGCTTATATTCTTTGAACTCCAAATTGTTTCTTGATATAGGAGGTTTTAATCTCAAATTCTGTTAGGGTTTTCAAAGTAGTATACAATTAACTTAACTCTTAAATATGACTTGTTATGGGAAAATATGGACATATTTAAAGCTCAGTTTTCAGAAAGAGATTCTTATAAGACTATAAGTTTATATGAAGCTGAAGATCGCTGCATCGAAATTTATGTTTTCATTTAGGATAGCAGATCTCGATAAGTATCAAAGATATTGGAATATTTTAAACGCCAAAATGTTGGGCGCAAATTTTCCTAGGGGCGATGTCCGTTACTTTTCTTAAATTGTATCTCGTTATATTTTATTTTAGTGAGTTTAAAAACTTTTAAGACAAAAAATTTTTTAGGAGAGGATATAGACCGCAATAATTTTTTTAGAAATAAAATAAATATGACCCAATGTAGAATATACGTTTCCCTAGGGGCGATGTTTCTCCTTTTTTTTATTTTTTTTTTATTAAGCTTATTTAACCATGATTTAACCATGAAATTAACAAAAAAAAAACAAAAAGTTTGGACCCTTATAACTTTGGATTGACTAATCGTAGGTAATGCCAGCCATCAACAACAGTCACAACTGAAGAGAAAATATACATTTTGTAACTCTTCCTCAGTTTTTTTGAAGTAGTTCAGCCATCCAAATTCTGCCCACCGTTTACAAGTATGGCACTGGCACCAAGTTTGCTAGAACACAAATGACTCAAGAACATGAAATACAAGAAAAGAAAAGACATCGCCCTTAGAGTTTGGAAATTCTAATTTTTGTATGTACCGTTCTTATACCTACGATTAGTTGATCCAAAGTTATAAGGGTTTAAACTTTTTTTTTTAACTTTCATGTTTAAAAAAATTTAATAAACAAACAAATAAAAGAAAAGAAAAGAAAAGAAAAGACATCGCCTTTAGAGCTTGGAAATTCTAATTTTTTCATGTACCGTTCTTATACATACGGTTAGTTGATCCAAAGTTATAAGGGTCTAAACTTTTTTTTTTATAACTTTCATTTTTAAAAAAATTTAATAAACAAAAAAATAAAAAAACATCGCACCTAGAGTTTGGAAATTCTAATTTTTTCATGTACCGTTCTTATACCTACGGTTAGTTGATCCAAAGTTATAAGGGTCCAAACTTTTTTTTTTTTTTTTAACTTTCATGTTTAAAAAACTTTAATAGACAAAAAAATAAAAAAAAAGAAAAAACATCGCCCCTAGAGTTTGGAAATTCTAATTTTTTCATGTACCGATTTTTTACCTACGATTAGTCAATCCAAAGTTATAAGGGTCCAAACTTTTTGTTTTTTTTTGTTAATTTCATGGTTAAATCATGGTTAAATAAGCTTAATAAAAAAAAAATAAAAAAAAGGAGAAACATCGCCCCTAGAGAAACGTATATTCTACATTGGGTCATATTTATTTTATTTCTAAAAAAATTATTGCGGTCTATATCCTCTCCTAAAATTTTTTTTGTCTTAAAAGTTTTAAAACTCACTAAAATAAAATATAACGAGATACAATTTAAAAAAAGTAACGGACATCGCCCCTAGGAAAATTTGCGCCCAACATTTTGGCGTTTAAAATATTCCAATATCTTTGATACTTATCGAGATCTGCTATCCTAAATGAAAACATAAATTTCGATGCAGCGATCTTCAGCTTCATAAGTTTATATAATCTACTTGCAAGAAGAGAAAATGGTTTTACTATAAGTTTTAAGCGTATTTTTGAGTTGAAAAAGTGTTTAACTCTTAAAATAAAAGTGTTATGAAATCCAGTTGAGTTTCATAACAAGATATTAATACTTAAGTATAGCAATGGGATATAAAAGAGTTGTATGGGAGTTTTTTTTTTCAGATTTCAAGAGATAAGCTCTGGAAAGTATGTTAGTTGGGATCAGTTAAAAATGAAAGCCAAAACATCAGCTATTAAATACGCAATTCGTTTGACAACTATATTAGATATATTGTCAGCTCCAGACGAATTAGAGTTTTTGAAGCTACTAATACTCTTTAGTATCTCAAGAGAAGAAATAGACTCAAACACAAAACTTGTTCTTTGAGTTGGTTCACCTAACAGCATTTGCAATCGACGTTTTATCAGTGACTTGGCAGTAATCAATAACTGTTAAGTATGCTGTTTACTATTTTCCACTCCTTTTTTAAATCACCCTTAGCAGAATTGAATTCATTTCGATAGAACGAATCACGACAAATCGGCATTTCTCTTTTTAATTAAACACACAGATTTTTATATTTTCATTTTAGCAAAGTATTACTAGGATTCTTGTAGCATTTATGTTTTATTTTATTTTTTTGCTTTACTTTGTTAATTAAATAATTGCTAATCCAGGGTTTAAGTCTTCTGCATATTTTTTTAAGTTGAATTAACTTCAATGCGTTAGAGATATGATTAGTTAAACAATTAATAAATAGATTGTATGAAGTTGACACATCATCACACGAGTATACATTTTCCCAAAACTCATACAAAAGAGCATCCTTTAATTTGTAAATATCTACTTTTGGTGAGCATGCATATTACTAGAGAACCTATCATTATTGCTTTTATGCATGTTATCAATGTGTATACCCGTCATAGAATGATCAGTTATCGCTAAATCGAACACATACGATTCACATTCAACGACAGAAATCTTACCAAAACGGCCATATATCGCACCCTCAGTACAACAGAGCGATAAGTCAAAAATTGGCCCTTTTGACTTAATGATGAGGAAATGTTCGTAATGAAATTACTTTTTTTTCAAGGGGCTTGACGTTCTTAGAGTTGAAAAAATGGACAAGATATTTACATTTTGTCAAAAAAAAGCACTTTATAATAAAAAAAAAAACGCCTTGTTGAAAAATTCAATTCTATAAAATGTTTAGTTTAGTTTAGTTTAGTTTAGTTTAGTTTAGTTTAGTTTATTTCATCAATCTGAGATTAACATTCTCTTTTAGATTACATAAGTATAAATAAATAACGAAAAATAGTAACTTAAAGATATAATAAATATTTAAAATAAATACACATAAAATACAGAAAACATAAATTTAACATATGGTATATCACAATGATTAATGAAATAAGAAAATTAACATTACATGTTTTTTAAAAGTTTCTCGTAAAACTGTGCATACAAATATCAATCTTTTCAATTACAGCATTAGTTTCTCTGATGCAACGCATAATCGGTACATTTCTACCATAATTACTTCTAGAAAAAGTCTCCCGTAAATGAAAGCCTATACGAAGGCCTCTACTGGGAAAATAAAAGTTTATTTGCTCTAGCAAGTAAGGACACATAATGTGACTACTTACTATATCCTTTATCATCATAATAGAAAAATACTTTCTTCTGACCTCAAGCGTTTGCATACCAAAAAGCAAACATCTCACATTATATGCAGGCATAATAATGTTCCAATTTAGCTTAAAAAAACAATATCTTGTGAAACTTCTCTGAATCCTTTCAATTCTCAATGAATGATTTGCATAGTACGGATCAGCGTTGCCGATGTGGCACGATCGTGCCATTTTGACACGGAAATTTTCCGTGGCACGGTGGCACGAAAAGTTTCAATATGGCACGTTTTTTTTCATTATTTTACCTAAATGCGTTTAAGATAATTGACCCAAACTTTTTAAAAAATAATCCAAACATGCAAAGTATTTTGCCTTTTGCCACACTTCAATATTTTGGTATCAGAATTTTCTCATCTTTTAAAGTGCGAGAAAGATGTTCTTTTTGGTGAAATAAGAAAAATTTTTAAAATTGGACTAGCCGAAAGTATTTTTCTTGAAGATTAAAAAACGTCTAGGTTAAGTTGTACAAATTAAAAAACAATATTGACGAAGGAATGTTCATTAATATTTCAAAATTTATGTTGATTCTTCTTAGTTTGCCTCACGGAAGTGTATCAGCAGAGCGAGTGTTTTTAAGGCTAAATAATATTAAAACAAACAACAAAAACAGACTGTCATACAAAACAATTAGTGCTATAATGTCATATAATGAAATTATTAAGCCTAATAATTGTCAAAATTTCAAACCTCCAGCTAATTTATTTATTTAACTTATTATAACAAAGCGTTATTACTTATTATTATTATGAACTTGCCAAAAACTCCTGTTTCTGGAAAATACGTATACACGAATAGAGGAAGTGATTTTTTTTTGTTATTTGTTTGTAATAGTATTTAATCAAAACTTATTTTTAAAGAATAACTTGAGTTATGGCACGAAAATGTCACAAATGGCACGTTTTTTCAAAGAGTGTGGCACGAATTTTTTTTTTTTGGCGGCAACGCTGGTACGGATTCCAAACCACGCAACAGTATTCCAGGGTAGATCTCACAAAAGCCATATAAAGAGATTTAAGAGCATATGAATCGGAGAATTCTCTAGTGTTCCTTTTTAGAAAACCCAACATTTTATATGCTTTATTAACTATATAGTCGATGTGACTACTAAATGTGAACTTCCTATCAAATATGACTCCTAAATCCTTCTTTTCAGTTACTTTATCTAATGTTATATTATTGATAGTGTAATCAAATACTATTGGTGCAATTTTCCTTGAGCATATAAAGCTTTGACATTTAGCTACATTTAAGAAAAGAAGATTTTTATTGCACCATGATGCAAGTTCACATAAATCTTCTTGCAATAAATAACAATCAATTAGAGAATGTATAGTTCTGAATATTTTTACGTCGTCAGCATATAATAAATAGCTGGAAAACTGGAAAATGTCAGGAATATCATTGATAAACAAATTAAAGAACAAAGGACCAATGTGACTTCCTTGAGGGACGCCCGAGGTTACTTTTATGCACTTAGAAACATATCTGTGTATCTTAACGAATTGGGTTCGATCAGTAAGATACAGAGATGGCAGGGTAAATTACGTCAGGTAGTCTACTCAATTAACTACACGTAGTTTATCGAGTAAACTACACGCTTAATTTGTTTCATTTGTTGCCTACATTTGCTACATTTTTACAAAAAAAAAATAGATAAGTAAAAACATACAATTTACTAGCCTACATGGCAATTAAAATCGCAATACTGAATAAAAGTCTAATCAGAGAAAAGAAAAGAACAGTTACCAAATAATAAGTTGAAATATGAAATTCGCAAGTGAAACACATACAAATTTAATATTCATCTGTTTTATTTGTATCTATCATTTTTAAAGAATAATGAATATCAATTAGTTTTTTCGAATGTTCTTGGCTTAGTCTATTTCGGACTTTAGTATGCACAAACGACCATTGGGAGAACACTCTTTCAATTGCCGCAGAGGATGCTGGTATACAAAGTAATCGTATGGCATACTTCGACAGGCCTAGATGTTGCTTGGATGCCAAGCTCCAGTATGTCCTTGGTAGTAAAATATCACTTCCTTCGGCACCGTTTTTATCCCCTTTGAGCTTTTTATTTTAAGCAGCAAAAATTCCTTCTCCTTTGACGAATTTGTCATAGTCATTTAACTCACCAGTAGAGAAAATTTCAATAAAATGCAATGTCACTTCGTTTTGATGGGCTGTGGTTAAATCTTTGCCAAGATACCTTGGATCTAATGTATATGCCGCTTTTGCCACAATCGAAAGAGCCATTTCTTTCCGCGCACTTAAAACATGTTTAAACTTATGTGGCAACTGCAACTGTAGCCACAAATGTGCAGCTTCCGAAATAATTGTCGCGTCATCTTGGCACTTGTTTATTAATTTACAGACGGGATGCGTATTGCCAAACTGTATATCAGTACAGAGCTCCGACGCTCTATATTAGACTACAGAATGCTCATTCAAATTAAGAGCATACTATATACTGTGTCAGATCAAAAGCAGATTTTTCTGTGTTGGTATACATTTTGCTCAGGAAACTAAGAGCAAAGTACCTGTGATTACAGAGCCATCGTTCACGTTGGTGTGGTTATTGTGTGTGGTGTGTGGTGCCGTGACATAGGGCCAAGTGACAAAAGGCCAAATTTGTTTGTGACTTAAGGCCAAACATAAAATGTTTTGTCTTGAGCAACAGTACCTTGTGTGGCCCGCTTCGCGGGTTTTCAGGATTTTAACTCCCTTTTCGGGGCTCACACCCGCTCACGCAACTCCGTTGCTCCGCTTAGGGTATGTTCAGTCGCCAGGCAACAGTTTTCCTGAGCAGCAGTACATAACTGTTAGTTGTTTACTCCAATTAATGTAAAATACAAAACTGTTGCTACAGGCGCCTGCCTGGCGACTGAACATACCCTAAGCGGAGCAACGGGGTTGCGTGAGCGGGTGTGAGCCCCGAAAAGGGAGTTAAAATCCTGAAAACCCGCGAAGCGGGCCACCCAAGGTACTGTTGCTCAAGACAAAACATTTTATGTTTGGCCTTAAGTCACAAACAAATTTGGCCTTTTGTCACTTGGCCTTATGTCACGGCACCACACACAATAACCACTCCAACGTGAACGATGGCTCTGTAATCACAGGTACTTTGCTCGATCTGAAATAGTATATAGTTTGCTTCAGCTTTTTTAATATTTTACAAGCAAACTGCATGTGACCACAGAGCGCTCTGTGGTAGCATACAGTTTGCTCTACAATACTTTCAAATTCGGTGAGCAGAAAATGGCTGAGCACAGTCTAAGGAGATCTGTGCTGATATACAGTTTGGCAATACGCAGACGGGATCGTAAATATGAATTTCTTCTTCGACAGATTGGATGAAATTATCATCAAACAATAATTGCTTTATATCGGTGGCAATCTTTTTGTCAGAGTCTTGAGCGGCTAAAGTTTTCATGTAGTTAAGATTAAGCAAAAAATTTTCAAAGCTGTTTCTATATGTGCACCAACGAACGTCTACTGGCAAACGTACCCGCTTTCCTCCGTAGTCTATGATTGTTTTCTCGAAGCCTGAGTGATTTTTAAAGAAACGTTGGACCTTAACCACCTCACCGTTAATCTTTTTATTGGCAATTTCTTTTGCTAGCAAATTGGCTGTGTGGCTGTTGCATGTAACGTGCATTAAGTCCGAATCCTGAGCTTCAAGCAAACGCCCCATTTTCTTCATGTTTCTTGCGTTATCCGATATAACGCTATAAATAGTAGTGTTGTACTTCTCTTTGCAAATTTTAATTGATTCTTCACATGCATTAGCCAGTTCCTCACCTGTTTCGCCAACATTGGTGAAATCGAAGGATTCAACAAATACTTTTTGTCCGTTGATTGTTTTCATTATAGTAAGGACATTGTGAGAGTTATTGTTGCTGTTTTTCCAACCATCGACCAACAGCACCCCTTCTGTTTCGGTTTTAGAAAAGAAAGTTTCCTTCATGTCCAAATATACGGTGTCAAGAAGCCTTTCAACCAAATTTTTTCTCGAAGGAGGCTTATAAGCTAGTCGCAACAGCCGTATAAATGCTAAAAACCAATCTGATTCAACCACAGCGAAAGGAATGTTGCAAGCATAAAAAAATTTTGCCAATGCCAGGTCTACTGACTCTGTTCCATCCATACTGTCGATGAAATTAGAAATTTTGGTGAGAGGTGGTATCTTTCTTAATTTTTTTTTCGGGATAGGATTAGGAGAGGGACTAGTGAATTCCTTTCTGGAGCTTGCTACTTTTGATGAGGATGACGAAGATGTACTTGCTGATGCACATGGCGATGGCGATATTGATCTTGAAGACGATGACGGTATAAAAATAGGGTGGAGTGATGATAATGTAGATGTGGATGTTGATATGTTTGATGAAAGGCTATCTTCAGCTATTTCAATGCCTTCACTGTAGGCTTCATTAAGGATCTAAACATAATATAAAAATTAATGTAATATGAATGTAATTTCTTAAATTTTAATATACAAAAAAGTATTTACGATTGAACAAACCTCAAGGTCCTCAAATCCTTGGCTTTGAATATTATTAATATCATCTTGAATGTGCACACAGGGCACTTGTTGATTTGAAGTTTCAACATCGACTATTTCAGTTTCTTCATACTCGTCTGTATCTATTAAGGTTATATTCGATGACTCCAAGTCGTTGGAGTTAGATAAAGTTTTATCAGAAATACAAATTCGTCTGAAATAACAACAATAAAAAACAAATCTCTAACATTTCGCTTTCCATATTTACCTGTGTGCTTGAAGCCTCGTTTTGGTGGTGTTCTTAAGAATGTTGGCGCATTCATTACAGAGCGCTCCAATTCTTGCGTTTTCTAGCTTTACAGGAGTGAAGCCACCACTGCTCCGAAATTATGAAGTTTTCTTCCTCCTTGTGTAGCCATATTTTATTTTATATTTTCTTTTATTTATGTATATATTTTAATCTTTGTATTTGAGTCAGAATTCTCACAAATGCACTTCGGACACCGGACACACTTCTAAAATTATGAGAATTTAAAACGAATTTGCCAATTTTGACAGTTAGCTCTACGTCTACTACATTTACTACGTTAACTACATTTAACTACATTTACTACCTACTTCATGTAGCAGACGTAATTAATGTAGTTTTTCAAAAAAACATGTATTTCTGCCATCTCTGGTAAGATACGAACGTATCCATTCTAAAAGTATGGAGTGGATACCAAGCTTGGACAATTTATATAATAATATTTCGTGGTTAACTCTATCAAATGCCTTGGCAAAGTCAGTAAAGATGATGTCGGTCTGGAGACCACTTTCAAATCCACTAACAACTGAATCACACAAAATAGTGAGATTTGTAGCTGTAGATCTGCCGGAAACAAATCCATGCTGAGAATCGGATACTATTTGTTTTGTAAGAAAAATGAGCTTATCACATACAATTTTTTCAAAAATTTTAGGAATAATAGATAACTTACATATTGGTCGGTAATTACATATTTTTTGCTTTGCTCCAGACTTAAAAATCGGAGATATGTACGATGTTTTCCACTCATTTAAAAATTCACCTGTTTTCAGAGACTTATTGAAAATTAGCAACAAAGGTAACGCAAGGGACGTTGCACATTTTTTGATTATCTTGGGAGATATACTATCTGGACCAAGTCCTTTGTTTTCATCAATCCCATTTAACGCTTCAAGTACATCTGATATTTCTAACTGAATAATTCCTATATCAACTACATTAGATGGAGTAAATTCAGGAAGCTCGCTAGGAGACGTAACTGCGTAAACAGATTCAAAATAATCTGCAAAAAGATTACAGATAGTTTGCAAATCACTAGATATAGAACCCGAAAACTCCATACAATTTGGTAAACCACTAAATTTTCTTTTGGAGTTTATAAAATTCCAAAAGCTTTTGCTATCCTTCTTAACTTTGGATTCAGCTGTTGAAACATAATTACCATACAAAAATTTATTTAAGACATCAAAAGACTTTTCGATTACAAGATAGTTCTGTCTGAAAACCAAATTATTTTTGTCTTTTTTGTAGCGTTTATATGCTTTATTTTTTTTATTTTTAAGCTTAGAAAGTCTGTCATTATACCATGGTGGGTTGGAATTCTTTCTACTTATTTTTTTTGGAATAAAATTTTCAAATGCTTGTTTTAAGTAAGTTTTAAATATAGAACCATCACGAAATAGTTTTCATTTTTTCACTTATTTACATTAACAGATCCAATACAACAAGGAAATATTCCCAAATGAATCTATAATCCAAGCTTTTTACAATTTTTTTCTGAAAAAAACTCGTGCAATAAAGAGTTAATTCGAGATATTTCCATTGAAATGTTTTTTTCATTCCAATGCAACACAGATACATATTTAAAAAAAACACTACATTCCAGTACAATAAAGTGTCATTTCAAAATATCACTCTCTATTTGTTCTATTATACCTGTGCAACATGGCGATAAGTGGCAAAAAAGAAAAAAATTCCAGAGCAACAAAGTGACATTTCGAATTTTGGCGGTTTATTTGGCATTTTTGATAGTTATTCCTTGAAGTGAAGTTATTTGATTTTCATACTCCCGGAAAATCTGTGTAATTAACATTTAAAAATGGATAATCTTCGTAATTTATCTATCCTTAAAAAGGTAAAAACGGTGTTTTACAATTTAAAGCGAAGTAATGATTAATGATTAATTATTGTTTATTATTATTCTTTTAAAGTGTGTGAATTCGTCAAGATCTTCCTTGCATATCTTTGTGGAAGGAGTACAAAAAACTTGAGCAAAGTATGTAATTTAAGTTTTATTTACCATAATTTGCGTGGTGTATTTATAATGAAATGTTTTTTATAATAGGATTATTACAAATCTCAGCCTAATCATAGTCGATTCCGGATCACATTAAAAATTCTATTAAAAGCCACAGTTTTCAAAGAATCGAGTCTTATTATTTAAGACAACAGACGAAAGGAGAGTACATTGATGGAGGGTTGAACATCAGTTTAATGTACAGAATGTACAAATACATTAGTGACGGGCTTCAAATTACAAAGCAACATGTATACGAAAATGTATTTAACTATGAGTTCAACATTGGATTTTTCAAGCCCAAGAAAGACCAATGTATTCAATGCTTCGAATTGAAAAATTCTTCCCAGGAGCGGAAAACGGATATGCAAAATGAATATTCGAAACACATTCTCGAAAAAGACCTGTTTAGACATTAAAAGGAAAAAGATAAAAAATTAAGTGGAAAAAACAAAACTATCAAAGGTATTTGCACGGACTTACAAGCCGTAATACCTGTTCCGTGTGGAGACGTCTCATCTTTTTACTATAAAAGTAGGCTACTTAGGTTTAATTTTACAATTTTTGAACTTTTTTTCCAATGAAGGAAGTTGCTTCCTTTGGCACGAAGGCATTGCCTTAAAATTTATGTAAATAAATTAACAAATATAAATCATCTTATTATTTGGTCGGACAATTGCTCTGGACAAAATAAGAACAAGTATCTTTTGTTATTTTTAATTCAACTTGTGCAGATTTCCGGCAAAGAGTCCATTACCCTTTTTGGGTCGTCGGCCACACCCAAAATGAAGGTGACAATATGCACTCCCTAATCTAAAAAAATAAAGCAAGGTGCTTAAAGTCTGGTCCAATTTACACCTGTGACCAACTTGTCCTAATAATTCAACTGGCAAAAAGACGAAACCGTTGTAGAAAGTCCATCAACTTCAAACAAAAGAAGTCTACGATCTCAAAGATCTTTGCCTCAAAACGAGCAAAAACTTCACAAGAAATGATAAGAACGAAAAAGTTGTACGGTCTGACATTAAAGAAATTTGTGTCGAAAAAAATCATCCAAATATTGTGAAATACAAGACATCATTTTCGGAAACGAATTACAAATTATTTGTTTAAAGTGAAGCAAGTGAAGTGAATTTCAACCTGCATTCACAGATGGTCCCCCTAAGATACTCTTTGCAAAGAAGAAAGACTTGATGCATCTTTGCAAGAAAAACACAATAACTGATAGCCATCATAATTTTTTTAACAATTTTAGAATAGAAGATCCTGTAATTCCATCACCAATAATCGGAAGGAAAAGGCGCGCTGGAGTAGAAATTTTCTAACTTATTTGGAGATATTTCGAGATGTCCCTTTATTGAATTAGCTTTCTTTGAAAATAAAAAAGAGATATTTCGATTTCTTCCCGTATTGCATTGAAATATTTGTTTTGTTGATAAAAATTAATTAAAAAACATAAATTATTAATTGAAAACTAACGTTCTTTATATTTTTATTTTTCTTATTTGAAAATTTTAATAGTTTTCTTGTGTAATCAATTGAAACATCAATAATTTTTACTTTTTGTGAGAAGTTACAAGCAAAAGTGTATTTCTGATTATTGCAGATACACATAGCTCGAGTCAGCACTTTTTGACTTGTCACTCTGTTGTACTGAGGGTGCGATATATGAAATTTACAATTTGATAAGACCAAGGGTAAGTCGTTAATAAACATGGAAAACAGTAGAGGGCCAAGCAATGACGCTTGAGGAACTCCTTTACTGAGTTTTAAAAATGAGGACAGTTCACCATTGCATGAAACAGCTTGAGAACGATTGGACATGTAAGAAAAAATAAGTTTGTTTGTTGAATTAGACATATTGAAGAAGATATTCAGTTTGTTGCAAAGCAAAACTGGGTCCACCGAATCTTATGTCTTCTGTTACCTTAAGCAGGGCTGTAGTACAGGAGTGTTGGGGTCGGAATCCGGATTGTAGTGGCGTCAGCATTTCACTTCGTTTTAGGTATATCTTTATTTGTTTACATAAAATAGATTCAAAGGCTTTTGATAAGAAAGGTAAAATGGCTATAGGCCTGTAATCACTTGTATTCCCGTTTTTAGGGATGGGTTAAACTCTAGCTTGTTTCCACAAAACAGGATACACCGAAAAAGTGAGAATTGAGTTAAAAATATGTGGCAGGTATGTACTAAGCAGTGGTAGGAGAATTTTAATAAAATCAGGGTGTATTTCATCCACTCCCATGGCTTTTGATTTGATCGATAAAATCGATTCGCACACTGTTAAAGTATCAACACAGGAAAATGAAAAAGCATTATTAGCAGTGTTATTATGTTGAAGTAATGTCGAGGAACAATCATTCACCGGTGAAACCCCTACTAGATTTCGATTTATTTCCTCGAGGTTAATATCATCATTAATCACGGGAGATGGCTTGCCTAAACCAAGTTTACGTACTTGATTCCAAAGATGTTTGGAAGAGCGGTTTGAGTCAAAGTAGGCGGAGTAATACGAGCGCTTAGCTTGTTTTAACAGGCCCGTCACATGATTTCGGGTTCGTTTATATTCTTCAAACATGTTCACACAGCCAAAGCGTTTCCATCGACGAAACAAGCGATCTCTTTGTGACATAATATTTTGTATTCCTTGAGATATCCATGGACAGTTGACATTATTTACAACACGACTTTTAAGTGGAACGTATTTCCTAAAAAGATATTTAATGTTTGTGTTGAAAATTTCTATCTGTTGATTAACGTCCGGAGTTAGGAATAAAGAAGACCAGTTTAAAGAATCGCATTCAAAGAAGAGAGAGTTAATATCTGTATGTTTGAAATCATAAAACGAGAATTTATCTGCGGTGTGCATATTTCCGTAGTGGATATCTATGACTGCAAAAAGAAGATCGTGTCGCGAGAAAGCTGGAAAGGACAACTGGCTGTAAGCTTTTAACAGGTGATTACTACTTAAAAGGAGGATATCTATAAGAGAGGGTAAGCTGTGAGTACCATAGTGAGTAGGTTCAGAAAGGTTGGCAAAGTAAAGGTTTAAACTGCTCATGGCACATTGGAGGGGATTACCTAGATGGTGGTTTAATAGATTGATGTTTATGTCACCAAATACAATAACATTTGGCGACATGTGACAAAATTCTTCTAAGATTTCAGTGATTACAGTAGAGTCGGCTGAGATCGGCGGCATGTAAATGGTTCCTATTATGCATTTTTCGACCCCATTAGGAATTTCTAAGAATACAAATTGAGTAGTTGACGCTTCACTAGATCGTTTAATTATGTTGCACCGTATAGTTTTCCTAACATATATAACCGAGCCCCCTCCTCTCGTTGCGCGGTCTGCACGAAAGAGTTTGTACCCATTAAGCATAAATTGTTCATCCCTAAATGCAGGCTTAAACCACGACTCAGACACACAAATAACATCTACAAGGCTCTTCTCGAAGATTAATTTAAATTCATCGAACTTATTAACGAGACTCTGAGCATTTATATGACATAGTTTTAAGCCATTGCGCTCGTGCTGTTTGCACATAATATTTAAAATAACACGAGAGCTTTCGTTCACGCTATTCCCATCATTAAAGGTGTTTAGAGGAAGTGTAGAAAATAGATAGAGAAAATTTGAACATAGAAAAAGTAAGAAGATTTAGTAGGAAAAGAATAAGAGAACAATCATAGAACAATCCTTTACATGTTATATCAAAAAAATAATATTTACAATAAAAAATGTTGAAGAACTTAAGATGCTGCATCATTGTTGTCATACGCAGGCGGAGGCGTATGTGTAGTTGCTGTATTGATGTTGTTGAGTTCATTCTTGTCATCAGGTGTCAGACCGATAGCATGTCTCATATGATCCATTGAATGAATGGTTGGTTGGGATTAATGCGGATATAAAGCTGGCCATTCATGGTATGTGAAGAGAAGATTAATTTTCGCCGTTTCAATTTGATAGCTTCCCTCTGAATATGGTAATTGCGCTTAGTCAGGCTCTCATTGACAAAAAAACTTTTAGGAGATTCAAACCCAATATCACTCAGTTTGAGTGATGATTTAGTATTTTTCAAATGACTCACGATTGCTTTCAACATGTTGATCTTATCTCTTTTATCATCAAGTTTAAGAACAATGCACGCATCAGTCATTGTTGTTTCGTTGCCTCGAGTGGACTTTCCCCTGAAGACGGCATGTATCGGAGGAACGGGCACATTTATAATTTGGCATATTTTGTTTACTATTTCGGTTAAGTTTTCGTTGACGATTTCGGGTATTCCAAAGATAATAAGATCGGCGCTTATCTTTTCACGTTGAAGTGAATCAATTTCCAGCTCCAAACGGTTGTGATTTTCGGAAAGTGATTTTATTTTTTGTTGAAAATCCAGATTTATTTCCTTGAGTTTTGTGTTCATTTTCTGTTCCAATTCCGACATCTTTAAGTCGAGTAATTGAGAGAATTCTAGTTTAAAATTGTCTCCCCATTCTTGCAGTTCAACATCAATTTGGAAAATTTGGGCGGATACCACGCCCCCTGAATGGAAAACCTCAAATTTTCGATTTTTTCCTTAGCTTGCACGACAAGACCTACCGTTGTGCAAAATTACAAGATTCTACGATGTCGGGAAGTGCTCCATAATTTTGATGATCTGTCAGTCAGTCAGTCAGTTACGGTTTTTGTGATTTTTGAGGCCTTATATCTCAGGAACCGCTTGTGCTAAAATTTGGTGAGGCGCCTGTGCCTGACTAGCTTAGCAAATATTCTGAATTTGAAGTTTCTGACTTTAGTGGTACTGAAGATAGGGAGGAGTCAAAAATCGCCTGAGTTTGTTCCTGTAAAAAAGGGTGTAGTGCCAGAACTTGGCTGGGCACTACCGTGCCCTTTGATGGCTTGCGTTTTCCCAACATTCAGCTTGATTTTCTATTTCATATAATATTTTTCAAGTATTTCGATCGCATGTTTTAGATTTATCTCAATGTTGAGAGAAAATTCATGCGACGCAAATACTGCAGTGTCGTCAGCGAAAATAGCTGATTCACATTGCGGTAGACTTGAAAAATCCGAAGTGTAGATATTGTACAAGGCTGGACCAAGTACTGAGCCTTGGGGGACGCCACAATAAAAAAAAATAACAAGCTAGAAACATCACAATTTACATGAACTTGAAAACACCTATCGTAATTTCTATTCAATCTCTTCCCATCGTTTTTTTAATAAGCTTCCACTATCTTTGAGAACAATTACTGCTCCTGGTTTGTTCACTTGTCGTTTAAAACTCTGTTTCTTGGACTTAGATTATTCTAATTTAGAATCTTTTATTTCTAGTATTCTGGTTAAGTCATATGAGTATATTAAGCTTTTTTTTTCTCTTTCTTTTTAAATAATGTCATTTTTTCATTATTTTAGTTTATTCATGATAATAATTGTCTTTACTATGAATTTAATTGTAATTTTGTTTCGATTTTATTTTCAATGCATATACATATATGACAAAATTGTAATTTATGTTCAAATTAAGGGTCACCCCACCCATACTTTTATAATTTACACAGATCTATAAAATCTTCTAGTGGCATTCAACACTATTTTTATTACATTGTAATCAAATATAGAATGTCTCATATTTTTCTTAAACACTTTTAATTATTTATTTCTTGTAAATGAAGTAGTATGAAATTTGTTATTTAAATAATAAGAAAAATAAAATGTTTCTAATCTAATCAAAATCTAAATCTATTTTTGATTATGTATACGAGTATTTTAGTAATTATTTTATTTTATGTTCATTTTTGATTCAGTATTAGTAATCATCTTTCCTTTTAATTAATTTTGAAAAATTAGTGTATAAACTTCTTATACCTATTTATTATCAGGAAGTGTTGTTAGCTTTCTTGTTAGTAAACGGCTTCATAGCTTTTCCTTTACTAGACAAAAACCAGTACTTTAAATTAGAATAATATTGAAACAGCTACAATGTAATAGAGAAATTTTATTATTTAGATAGATTTTTTTAGATAGATAGATAAGATTTATTGATCCTTTTTAAATTAATTAACAATCAGTTTAATACATTAAATTTTAAGACATGGCTAAAAGCCGTCTGCCCGAGAAATTTTATTATTTAATGATTACTGACTAAATTTTTATGGGTTCAATTGTCAAGTTTTTAAAACCTTTCGAATTGGACATAAAAAAAAACTTGCCAACTTTTCAACTTTGACATTACTTTTTGACGATTTAAAAAAACGCTAACTTTGGTGTACCCTGACCCATGTTAAGGTCAATTTCTCTGTCAGTACTAGTAGTAGGGAAAATCAGACTTTACTGTATAACAATTTTTTTCTTAGAATATGACCAAGAATCACATCCCAAAGTATGGCACACGAATTACTGGACATCCTGTATACAAAAATGACTCAAAAACTATGAACAATATATGGGACTTAAACAGCAAGGGAAATACCTATCGGAATGATTTGAGGGCTAATTTGCAAAATTTTTATATTTCCGCGGACATGTTTCCAGGAACTTGTTCCAATCAGGAAAATAATCGTTCCATGTCCATTTCCATCGGAACGGTTAAACGCAAGTCTAGTGTCCAGAGAAGTGGAGAATGGATCCCACCTTGTGGAGAACCTCTAGAGGTAGATACTTTTATCTGTACTCCTCCTACTTCCGAGTTGATCTGTCTATTTTTAACATGCACATTAACCAGCTGATTTTTGCACATTCAGATTTACGATACGAGTGCTCCTACCACCGCCACATTTCGGATATTTTTAAAAGCTCCTTCAATGTTTCGAAAGGCAGCAAGGGTGTATTCCTTGCTTTTGAGGGTTTTTTTTCAATTGTGCAGACGATACTGCGTAGTGCTGTATCAACGCTTTTCCTTTTTCAAAAAACATGCTGGGCTGGAGTTATGAGTTCCAATATGTGCTAAATGACTATGAGATGAGTTAACAATTAAAGGTACATCATACAATAAAAATGAAAGTTAATTTAAATTTACTTAAAGAATGTACACTATGGTTAAAAAAATAATAAATAGCTAAAATATTTTATCAAAAACATTGTTTTTAATTCATCCAATAATTTGATTGAAGCATACAATCAGCCATACAGTACAAAAAATATAAAAGTTTAAAAGTTTTACAATGAAGAGAAAAGATTAATTCTATCGTCAGCTCTTAGGGTTAGGCATGTCGATAAGTTTAAGTCTACTGGGGAGTTCATGGAGATTTCCCCTTTTTAAACCTCTAAGCGTAAACCTCAAAAATCTTGTTTACACTTGTTTTAATCTAGTTTTATGACATTCATAATAAGATGACCAGACCTGACAAGCATATTTCAGAATATTTCAAGTGAAACAAAAAGCTGTTTGATATCGTAAGGATCGTAAAACTTGACTCCCTTCCAATCAAACGTAGAATTGAATTGGCCTTAATAACTATGGCGTTGATATGCTGTATGAATTCAAGTTAACGATTAAATAGGGCACAAATGACATTTATATCACTTACACGTTATAAGAGTGAACCGTTAAACAAATAGGTTAAAGAAGAAACAGAAAGCTTCCTCGTAAAACTCATAGTTTTACATTTATCGATGTTGAGAAACAGAAGGAATTAATGTCATACTACAACTCTACACAAACTCGAATATACGAAATATGTTTGAAGACTCTAACATTGTCCGCATCAATCAGACAGTTTGAGTACTTTAATACAGACAGTTCTGTCGTTAATAAATAAAATAAAAAGGATTGTATTGTATGGCATTCCAGAATTAACTTTAAATCATTTAACTCGTTGAATCAAATAAATAAGATTGATGTCACATTAAAAAATTTTTACTTTATCCTAGTTTTCTTTATTAATACAGCAATAATCGATGAGTTTGCAACATTCATACCACCATTTCGAACAAAATATGCAACGTACAACCAACAAATTCAATACTTTCGAACTTTGATGATGAGTAAATATTTTTTTTCTCGGGTCCGAAATTATGTATATAAGTTCGACATTTTGGGTGGTGGTCTAATTTGTAAAGTAAATATTGTTATTGAATAAACGAAGTAAGTATAGCTTGTGAATCTTGATATAAAATTAAAAATGTATGCACATACCAATGTTTGTTTAATATTTCGTGGAGGATATATTTAAAAAATTATTTTTTTAAAATGCTGAAAATTCAATAAACAATGAAAAGCAACAAAAGAAAAGGAAAAGGTAAATTTTTTAGTTCACAGATCTCATGAATATAATTCAAAGGATTTATAAAATTAATTCAATTAATCGAATTTTGAAAATTTTGTGTTTAAAGTGCTGATGGCTGCTGTACTAGTTGATCAATATTGATTTTATTACTATAATAAGGGTCTTCAAAAATTAACCAAAATAAACTAAAATCCAACCAAAATAAACTACACTATTCCTAAGGTTTTTGATACTCGTCAAAAATCGAGTATCGTTTTTGAGTTCCTTGAATCCAAACTTTAAAAACGCCGTTTTTTAAACTTCAGTTGAAGCAACGTAACATAATAAAATTTAAATTCAATGTATCAAAAACCTTCCGAAAAGTATTATTTGATTTAAAGTTGATTGACACTGTTTGAAGCTACGTTGATTTTTCTCTTTTCCCAAAGATCATCAGTTCGAGTCGGAGAGTATGATACTACGACAGACCCTGACTGCGCCACTACTGGATTTTGTGCTCCTAGAGCAGTTAACCATGCAATTAGTCATGTGATTGTTCATCCAGATTATAAACAGGGTCAGTACCATCACGACATTGCGCTGCTTGTTTTAAAAACACCTTTTAATTACTCGGGTAAGATGTGATGATTTTGGTTAAATGGCGATTATTTTATTATTGATTGAAATCCAAAATGGATTTTAATTTAATTTATGTAAACTTTTATTTTATTTATTTTTAAAACATTATTTATTATTTAACTAGTTGACCTGTTGATGTTGAACTGTCGAAATTTCAATAACTTTGATTTTGATCGTTTTGTGAATTTGAAATAAGAAGTGAGAAAAATCGTATTTTAGGGTAAAGACATTCCTTGGAAAGACAGCGTCTAGCACATTTTATCCCTGCTAGCTCAGCCTCTGGAGTGGATACTGCTGCTTCCATAGTCTAGTTCTGACAAATAAATTCGTGCCAGAAACAAATAAAAAAAAAACAAAAACTTTCACCTACAGCTTCATCAAAAATCATATCCCTTATTACGTCGGAAGTTATGACATGTTCGTAGCAGTGGCTACAAAGGCATTATCCATTAGTGACGTGTGTCACCTACATGCAATGCAGTTGCCTATGTTTAGCATCGCCCCAAAAGCGAACAAAAAAATTACTCTCTGCACTACACTTCACTTAACCTCCTCGACACATCATCTCCACCCTCGATCACTTCCTCACCTTGTATAATTTACTCTTCCATATTAATTAAAATCATGTTTTCGGACCAAAAATTCAATAGACTTTAATTTCATCATAAACAGAATTTAAACAATAATGAGTTGTGCAGTGATGACACTTAGCAAGATAATAAACAAAATATTGAAGAGAAATATTTGAGAGAAATATTAAAGAGAGAAAACAAGTGAATATTTAAGGCGAATGAGAATGAAACAAAAAAAATATTAATTCAAGAATAACATAAAATATTAAAGAGAAATTTAATGTAAAATTCAAAGCAAAACAAAACAATTAAGATCAAAATTTAAGAAAAAAATTAAAGAGAGTGAAAAAAAGATATATGTAAACAAAAAAATAACTCTGGTTATTTGGTAAACATTTTGCTTCACAGGAATCTGGCTGGTGTGCCCACATCCACCGATGATCTGTTCGCACAGTAGGGTGCATGAATATTATGACTTATTACTTTTTTTTTAATGATCACTTTCAAATTTATTTTTCTTTTATAACTATATATCACTATTAATTTTAAATATTTTATGTTAGATATATCACTCTTAATTTAGGATACAAATAAATTAAATTAGAAAATGTGATTGATATGAAAAAACTAAAGTTAAAATGATGAAAATATTAGAAAAAAAATAAATTGCTTAAGCTTAAGCAGTTGCTGAACAGATGGTTGGCTTGGAAAACAAGTCCTTGACGACTGATCGGTGCAATATATGTAAGTGTTGTTAGGGTTAGGACTGTGAGATAGCTTCTATGTCTTATGTCGTATTTCTTGACGGCCGGATCGGTTACACATGAAGCACCCTTGTATGCTAGCTCGATAGCACAGTGGTGGTTTTGCTTGTAATAAACAGGTTCTATGAATAATTCTTGTGACCAACACAAACCGTATATCGATGGAGCCAGGTAATGCGCTCCAATTTAGTTGGCGTTAACGTTACGGCTCGGCTGTGCTTCCAAAACCGGTTATTCAAGTGAGGAATACTTGATAAGGTCAACGATTAGCACTTAATAAAAATAAGGCCACTGTTCAAAAACAAAGCCACGCACCAAACTTTGTACTGGACTGATCGTGCGAGTATAGTAGCAACTCTGGGTGATCGATCAGTATGTGGACTGATTCAGCAAAGAGTGTTTGATGCAGTGGAGTCTCTGTTGTAGGTATGGTGCTTCGCTGGAGAATCGAAAGATTAAATTAGTTCAAAGAAAACAGACAAACAATTAAACGAGAACTTACACGTGGCTTATTTTTACTGATTTAAAGTGCCTACCTATATCTTAGACAAGATAAAGGTTAGAATTTGTTTGCTGATAATTTCTGCTATACAAGATTTCTATTAAAATATTAATTATACCTAATTGATTAATATAAATTTAACTTTTTGTAGTTAAAATAATTTTATCTTACTTTATTTTATTTTTGGTTTTAAGTTTTTCAATTTTTGAATTTTATATATTTGGCAAGATTAGCAACTTAACTTGTGGATGGTTGAAGCGGAAAAGAAATAACTTTTTTCGTTCGATGAGGATATTTGGCGAAAAAAAAAAAAAATTTTGGTGGTGGGGGGGGGGGGGGATTCCGAATAAGGACCAAAATTACTATTAAAATAACAAAGCAATAGTTGTTTTTCATCTCATGCGCTTACAAGAAAACACAATCATAATTCTTAAGGTTTTTGCGGTTGTAGGACATAATTAATAAATATGTTCAGTTTAGCCGCATTAAATATAATGCGGCTAATCCGAAAATATTTATTAATTATAATCATAATTCAATTAAATATCGCTAAAAAGTAAAAGAAATCAAAGAGGATTGAATCAGTTGGCTTTATACCTATACTTAAGAGGTTTTAACCATTTTCAGTTAGTAGTATTTTCATCTCGAGAGCATAAGAAACAAAACAAATATTTTGTTAGGGCTTTGCTCAACTTTTATTTCACTATTGTTTTGAAAAAAATTAAAATAAAATTGCTTTTAGTGGCCAAATCAATAACCGATCACAAGTTGCTAAGCACATATCCATCTTGTTTTAAAAAAAAGCACAAACTTTCAAACTGCGAGAATAAAAATTGTAGATTAAACGCAAATGTGATTCGATAGAAAAACAACTATTCATACTTTTCTTATTAGATTTTTCTCAAGCATTTGACAGTGTTAATTTTGAAATTTTATGTTAAAAATTATTTAATCTGTTTGGTTTTGATTATCTCTTTATTAAACAAATGAAATGTTACTTGACAGGAAGATCTTGTTCATACAAGCACAGAGGATCCTCAGAATTTCTTGAATTCCATAGCGGTTTTAACTTTCTCCTTTGATTTTTAATTTTAAATAACGATTTGCCACTATATACATACAATATACATATATGTTTCACTGCCTCTCCCAGAGCACAATATTCAGGAATTATAATATTTATACCTCTTCCTCATACTCAGCTAATGCCAAAAGCTATTCCATATATTTTAATACAAAATTTTGTTTTAGAGATAATGTGAACCTGAATGTCAGATTTATTTATGCGGAACAATTTTAGTAGGGTGGTGGGTGATTAATCAAATGGCACGGTAGTGCCCAGCCAAGTTCTGGCACTACACCCTTTTTACAGGAACAAACTCAGGCGGTTTTTTGAACCCTCCATATCTTCAGTACCAAAGAAGTCAGAAACTTAAAATTCCGAATATTTGCTTAGCTAGTCAGGCACAGGCGCCTCACCAAATTTATAGCAAAAGCGGTTTCTGAGATATAAGGCCTCAAAAATCACAAGAACCGTAACTGACTGACTGACTGACTGACTGACAGATCATGGAGCACTTCCAGACATCGTAGAATCTTGTAATGCACAACGGTAGAGCTTATCATGGAAGTAGAGGAAAAATTCGAAAATTTGAGGTTTTCCGTTCAGGGGGCGTGGTATCCGGCCACTTTCTCCGAATTGGTGTTGGTTGAATGGAGTGCTTCCGACTGCTGTAAAGCGATGAAATTCGTTAAAGTGGTATTACTTTAAATGCATACGAAGAACGAAATATAAAATTTGAGGTTTTCCATTCAGGGGGCGTGGTATCCGCCCTTTTTCTCCGAATTGGTGTTGGTTAAATGGAGCACTTCCGACGGCTGTAAAACGATGAAATTTGGTAAAGTGGTAGGGCTTAAATTGCATACAAAGAAAAAAATATAAAATTAGCAGTTTTCCATTCAGGGGCGTGGTATCCGCCCACTTTCTCCGAATTGGTATTAGTTGAATGGAGCACTTCCGACTGCTGTAAAACGATGAAATTTGGTGAACCGGTAGGGCCTATATTGCATATAAAGAACCAAAAATAAACACCAAGGTTTTCCTTTCAGGTGGCGTGGTATCCGCCCACTTTCTCCGAATTGGTATTAGTTGAATGGAGCACTTCCGACTGCTGTAACACAATGAAATTTGGTAAAGGGGTAGGGCTTAAATTGCATACAAAGAAAAAAATATAAAATTAGCAGTTTTCCATTCAGGGGCGTGGTATCCGCCCGCTTCCTCAGAAATGATGTCAATTATATATGGCTCACTTCCGATTGCAGTAGAACAATGAAATTTTGTAGAACGGTAGGTCTCAAATTGCATATAAAGGACCAAAAATAAAAATTGATGTTTTCCATTCAGGGGGCGTGGTATCCGCCCATTTTCTGAGAAAATGTTTAATTTATATGGAACACTTCCGATTGCTGTAATTAAGGTTGGTTTGTTAGTGTTAGGTATCTTGCCAGGATAAGAAGAAATAATTGAAGCGCAAATCAAGAGTCCTAGAGTCCACCCTTCTATCTTTCCGTATCTTTCGAGATTTTGACATTGCAAAATATCCGTATCTTACGAGATTTTTACATTGCAAAATATTAAAATCTTTGCAAAAAGGAGTG
This sequence comes from Chrysotoxum bicinctum, assembly GCA_911387755.1. NCBI lineage: Eukaryota > Metazoa > Arthropoda > Insecta > Diptera > Syrphidae > Chrysotoxum > Chrysotoxum bicinctum. The sequence goes on from OU426987.1 coordinate 162,392,534, forward strand.
AGATCAGACAAAAAAACATAAATGTTAAAAAAAGAGCCAAGTTCTTCTATACAAAAACCTTTGTGTAACAAGTCAGCCGTGAAAAGTACTGAGATCTAAAAGTATGCCAAGTTCTTACTTCATGAAGGTCTACCGCAGAAGCAAACTCAAATCTCATGTAAAAACGTGTACATGCATTGGTGTACAAATATGGCTCTCTTAGTTAAGAATTTTTGTGTTAAGAAAATAAATTTACCTCGTCTTGTCTCTTTAGGATACCTCTTTTTTTGCATCACGCATAGAGATAGAGAAAGATGGAATTGAATATCAAAAAAAAATAACAGAAAACTTGAACAAGGCACGAGTGGCAAGCTGGCAAGCCGCACAGGCAGCGCACAAGCATTTGATTTTGAATTGACTCGGATTGCGCACAAGATAAATGAAAGTTTTTTTTCCTTTTGTATTTTGGGTAGAAAAAATAATTTTTCGTGAATCGTGATTGTTTGAGGTTTAGGAAAGGCAAATTGAGTTTTTTGCATTCAGCGCTCACAATTAGACACAATAATAGACTGTTTGTTTTCTGTTTTATTTTTGGTTGCAGGTGAATTGAAACTTTTCGCATTTAGGTAGATAGCGTTTTTATTCTTTGCGTATTTATACAAGGTTAATCTGTTGGTTCTAGGACTTTTACTTTTCAGGATATTTTAAAAAATAAAGAAAAGGGAGCACAGATTTAGACATTAGGAACCCGGGGAATTTACTCTAATATTCATAATTTATTTTTAATGTAGACAATTAATTTTAGGAAAAAGTTCACAATTCAAAAATTGCTCAACTAAAAAAATTATTAAATTTCCTAACCCAAGTAAATTAATACACTTTCAAAAATAATAATGGTAATCATGTACCTATACCTATAAATCTTCTTTTGAGTCTTTTTCAAAGGGCTGTAACTGCGAAAAGTGGTCGTATTGGGATGAAACCAAAAGCGTTTTAAATATTTCTTTTTCTTATTTCAGAGTTTCTAAAAATAAAAAATATCCATAGTTAAACATCTTAAATTTTTATTTTTTAAAGAGCTTCATTGTCTTGAATTTTTATGATTTAATAAAATTAATAAATGCAAAAAAAATATAGCTTCAGATTAAAAAGTGGTTCCGTCTTTGACCACTAATTTACATGTAAAAATTGACAACATAAAAGGTAAATTGGGCAGTTTTGAAAACCTGAATAAATACGTTATAGATAATGGATTCTTTGAAACAATTTATGGAGATACATAATTGATTTTTTACAATTGACCGTTCATTTAAGAAAAGTGGAAAACTGTTTTTTAAACAAACAGATTATCAATTTTGAAATTGGTTGATCAAACCGTTTATTATCTATTGTTCCTGAATATTATGTACATAATCATCAAAATAAAAACAATGATAACAATTTTCATAGTTTTGCATTTGTTACATATCTTAGACTTGAAGTGCCTATCAGCGTTACCACTTCCAAAAAAAAAAATGGAAGGAGATTTGAAGAAAAAAGTGAAGTAAATTGGGAAAAATTGAAGTAGATTTTAAAATGACTTTTTACTTGCTTTTAGACAAATTTTAACTGGGAATTTTCATAAGTTGGCATTAAAACACTTAAGAATAATGATTCCGTCTATCTGCAACTCTGTACCTCAATCTGCAGCCTAGAGGAGAAATTGAAATGGTTTGTTTTGCTCGGTTCCTTCCATACAGCCATTATGAAATATTATAATTATTTTGAAAAGGGCTCTAATGCTTTTTTTTTAAATTATGTATAGATAACTACCAACAATGCAGTCCACACTTTGGTAAAAAATAAATGTTATTGTCGGTACCTGTCATATAACCTTCTTTTTATTTTCTGCTTTTTCATTTGTGACTCTTCCGATTTCGATCAAAATTTTTACATCGCAGATTCTTTGATTTTGAAATAATATTGTATACGACAAATGTTTTCCTTAAATGTATACTTTTAAATACTAAAATTTTCAATAAAAGAAAATTGTGTACAAAAATTTAATTTAATTTAATTAATAAAACATTCATTTATAAAAAATAACATTAAAATTACTACATTTAAATATAGTTTAATTTTAAATTAAAAACACATATGCAAGCGAAATTTTTATACATAGGATTCGTATACACATCAGTGTGTTGAGTTCCTATGCTTTTAAACTTACTTATTTGTGTATTTTTATTGTTTTGATATTCTTTTTTTTTGTAATTCGATGAATCTCTTCTTCGTTGGATTAGAAATTACCTTTCGGACCGTTTACTAAAAGTAGTTTTGGACGGTTTCAAATCTGATATTGGGCATTCAATCCCTAGAATCACGACGTACTCGTATTTATTTCGGTGTAATGCTTGTCAGAGATTTAATAAATTATAAAATCAATTGCCCTTACTTGCTTTCGTTGATTGGCTTTCATGTTCCTTGTCGTGAATTACGTAATAATCGTTTATTTTGTGTACCCTTTCATAGGGTCAATTATGGAATCAATGAACTCTCTCTTTAAGACAAGCTAATTCTGTTTGTAATGCTATTGATTTTAATTTATATGTAAGTAGGGACTGTTTAAAAAAAAAATTATTATTAATAATAAATTTCGGTGGTTAATGTTAATTGTACATTCTATTTTTGTTTTGTTTTATTTATTATTATTTATATAAATTTACTATTGTTCTAAGTAGTCTTTAAGAGCTGTGTCCCTGCTTGATGAATAAATAAATAAATAAATAAATAAATGCTGGTGTGCCCCAGGGGTCCGTTTTGTCTCCGACAGTTTCTGTCTATAACTGTTGCTCCGCTTAATTGTTTTGCTGACGACAGTAACCTCAGCTTTTCATATTCGTTTTTAGATTCACATCCTTGTCCTTCGGATGTGGACTACCAACGGCAGCGTATGATAAGCTCATTAAATTCTGATCTTGATAGCAGTGGGGAATCAAAAAAACGTATAGAATTCAAAGTTTCGAAAACTCAATGCTGTTTGGCACTTGCATCGAGGAGATGGAACAGCTTCTAGGTATGTGCATCACAGACCGTCATTTGTGAAGTGATAACATGTTTGACGTAACCAAAAATGCCGCTAAGTGTTAAGATTTTCTCCGCCGATGCAAGAAGTTTTTTACATCTACTAATCTGGCTGTAATCTATAAGGCCTATATTCGTCCAAAGCTCGAGTGCAATTCCCACTAGGCAGATGCTCTAAAAACTCTCTTTAGTCTCTTGCACAGAATTCAAAAGAGAGCTCTAAAAATTATAGGCGACCGTTGTCTAACTGAAACATTTGAATCTCTCGAGCACCGCCGCAATTTTAATAAACAGTGCTCTAGTGAAGTAGCCAGTTGCGTTCTCCCCCTCAAACAATTCAACCGTAATTCCCATACTTCTAGGACTGCTCATCATTTTCGCCCAATTTCTGACGTACTGTCAAGTACAGTGACTCCTTTTTTAGCCGCACTACACGAATCTTTAATGCTTTACCCGGCTGAATATTTCCCACTCATTGTAAAATTGTAAGAAGTGAGAAAAATCGTATTTTAGGGTAAAGACATTCCTTGGAGACAGCGTCTGGCACATTTTATCCCTGCTAGCTCAGCCTCTGGAGTGGATACTGCTGCTTCCATAGTCTAGTTCTGACAAATAAATTCGTGCCAGAAACAAATAAAAAAAAAACAAAAACTTTCACTTACAGCTTCATCAAAAATCATATCCCTTATTACGTCGGAAGTTATGACATGTTCGTAGCAGTGGCTACAAAGGCATTATCCATTAGTGACGTGTGTCACCTACATGCAATGCAGTTGCCTATGTTTAGCATCGCCCCAAAAGCGAACAAAAAAATTACTCTCTGCACTACACTTCACTTAACCTCCTCGACACATCATCTCCACCCTCGATCACTTCCTCACCTTGTATAATTTACTCTTCCATATTAATTAAAATCATGTTTTCGGACCAAAAATTCAATAGACTTTAATTTCATCATAAACAGAATTTAAACAATAATGAGTTGTGCAGTGATGACACTTAGCAAGATAATAAACAAAATATTGAAGAGAAATATTTGAGAGAAATATTAAAGAGAGAAAACAAGTGAATATTTAAGGCGAATGAGAATGAAACAAAAAAAATATTAATTCAAGAATAACATAAAATATTAAAGAGAAATTTAATGTAAAATTCAAAGCAAAACAAAACAATTAAGATCAAAATTTAAGAACAAAATTAAAGAGAGTGAAAAAAAGATATATGTAAACAAAAAAATAACTCTGGTTATTTGGTAAACATTTTGCTTCACAGGAATCTGGCTGGTGTGCCCACATCCACCGATGATCTGTTCGCACAGTAGGGTGCATGAATATTATGACTTATTACTTTTTTTTTAATGATCACTTTCAAATTTTTTTTTCTTTTATAACTATATATCACTATTAATTTTAAATATTTTATGTTAGATATATCACTCTTAATTTAGGATACAAATAAATTAAATTAGAAAATGTGATTGATATGAAAAAACTAAAGTTAAAATGATGAAAATATTAGAAAAAAAATAAATTGCTTAAGCTTAAGCAGTTGCTGAACAGATGGTTGGCTTGGAAAACAAGTCCTTGACGACTGATCGGTGCAATATATGTAAGTGTTGTTAGGGTTAGGGCTGTGAGATAGCTTCTATGTCTTATGTCGTATTTCTTGACGGCCGGATCGGTTACACATGAAGCACCCTTGTATGCTAGCTCGATAGCACAGTGGTGGTTTTGCTTGTAATAAACAGGTTCTATGAATAATTCTTGTGACCAACACAAACCGTATATCGATGGAGCCAGGTAATGCGCTCCAATTTAGTTGGCGTTAACGTTACGGCTCGGCTGTGCTTCCAAAACCGGTTATTCAAGTGAGGAATACTTGATAAGGTCAACGATTAGCACTTAATAAAAATAAGGCCACTGTTCAAAAACAAAGCCACGCACCAAACTTTGTACTGGACTGATCGTGCGAGTATAGTAGCAACTCTGGGTGATCGATCAGTATGTGGACTGATTCAGCAAAGAGTGTTTGATGCAGTGGAGTCTCTGTTGTAGGTATGGTGCTTCGCTGGAGAATCGAAAGATTAAATTAGTTCAAAGAAAACAGACAAACAATTAAACGAGAACTTACACGTGGCTTATTTTTACTGATTTAAAGTGCCTACCTATATCTTAGACAAGATAAAGGTTAGAATTTGTTTGCTGATAATTTCTGCTATACAAGATTTCTATTAAAATATTAATTATACCTAATTGATTAATATAAATTTAACTTTTTGTAGTTAAAATAATTTTATCTTACTTTATTTTATTTTTGGTTTTAAGTTTTTCAATTTTTGAATTTTATATATTTGGCAAGATTAGCAACTTAACTTGTGGATGGTTGAAGCGGAAAAGAAATAACTTTTTTCGTTCGATGAGGATATTTGGCGAAAAAAAAAAAAAAATTTTGGTGGGGGGGGGGGGGATTCCGAATAAGGACCAAAATTACTATTAAAATAACAAAGCAATAGTTGTTTTTCATCTCATGCGCTTACAAGAAAACACAATCATAATTCTTAAGGTTTTTGCGATTGTAGGACATAATTAATAAATATGTTCAGTTTAGCCGCATTAAATATAATGCGGCTAATCCGAAAATATTTATTAATTATAATCATAATTCAATTAAATATCGCTAAAAAGTAAAAGAAATCAAAGAGGATTGAATCAGTTGGCTTTATACCTATACTTAAGAGGTTTTAACCATTTTCAGTTAGTAGTATTTTCATCTCGAGAGCATAAGAAACAAAACAAATATTTTGTTAGGGCTTTGCTCAACTTTTATTTCACTATTGTTTTGAAAAAAATTAAAATAAAATTGCTTTTAGTGGCCAAATCAATAACCGATCACAAGTTGCTAAGCACATATCCATCTTGTTTTAAAAAAAAGCACAAACTTTCAAACTGCGAGAATAAAAATTGTAGATTAAACGCAAATGTGATTCGATAGAAAAACAACTATTCATACTTTTCTTATTAGATTTTTCTCAAGCATTTGACAGTGTTAATTTTGAAATTTTATGTTAAAAATTATTTAATCTGTTTGGTTTTGATTATCTCTTTATTAAACAAATGAAATGTTACTTGACAGGAAGATCTTGTTCATACAAGCACAGAGGATCCTCAGAATTTCTTGAATTCCATAGCGGTTTTAACTTTCTCCTTTGATTTTTAATTTTAAATAACGATTTGCCACTATATACATACAATATACATATGTATATGTTTCACTGCCTCTCCCAGAGCACAATATTCAGGAATTATAATATTTACATATACCTCTTCCTCATACTCAGCTAATGCCAAAAGCTATTCCATATATTTTAATACAAAATTTTGTTTTAGAGATAATGTGAACCTGAATGTCAGATTTATTTATGCGGAACAATTTTAGTAGGGTGGTGGGTGATTAATCAAATGGCACGGTAGTGCCCAGCCAAGTTCTGGCACTACACCCTTTTTACAGGAACAAACTCAGGCGGTTTTTTGAACCCTCCATATCTTCAGTACCAAAGAAGTCAGAAACTTAAAATTCCGAATATTTGCCTAGCTAGTCAGGCACAGGCGCACTGTGGTCCGAAAAGGAAAATTTCGTGGCAAAAATACTAATTTCGATGTTTTATTTTTAAAGTTTTGTTTTTTTATTTCTAATAGAAATATAAACGGAGCTTCATAAACAGCAAACAAAAAAATTTTCCGCTAACTAGTTTGACTTATAGAGCTTTTCAAAGTTGGTCAATTTCGTTCTAGATTAAAAAAAAAAACAGAAAAAACTAACTTCTTTGTTTTCCTATTTGAAATTTTGGCATATTAAATGTAAAATATTAATTTTCTATAGTGTATTCTAGTTGTATTATTTATCCGTAAATTAAAATTTTAATAAAAAAAAAAAAACAAAAAATATTTAGTATTTTTAATAAATAAAACAAAAAACACCCTTTTCTAGCAGATTTTTTCGGTTTGAATAGAGCTACAAAAAAATACTCGCGAGTTCGCGCGGAAAATTGACCATGATAGTTTACCCTAACTATTTCTTAAACTATATGCAAAAAAAAAATGTAGCTGCAACTATTTGCAACCTTCAGAGAAATTGTAATTTGTTTAAAAAAAAGTCGTGTTCCCAGTGCTGACCTTTTGGTCTTAAAAGCAAATTCCCTTATGGAAAATTTCAATTATTTTATTAATTAAAATAGTCGAGAACGTGAAATTTTTTTTTAATTAAAAATCGTTTTATTACTATCTTGATTCTGACAAAAAAAACCGCCCACTTCTACGCCCCTTTTTATACAAATGCCAATTATTATTAAAAAAAAATATAAAATATTGTACACAAACTATTGATTACTTTATTGAACATTAAATTTTTTAATCCGCCCACTTTAACGACCCTCTTTGAATAAATTCCCCTTAACTTAAATTATTGTAAATATTTATTGATCTTATTCTAATAGTACCTAAGCATAGATTAATTTGCCAAAAGAAAAGGATTAATAGCTTTATTGCCTACTCCATATACAAAGTTGAAAGAATTATTTAATTTTGGATCATTATTTTATGATCTAATAAAACAGGTAGGAATAATAATTTTCTTCCGATACCCCATATTGTTAAGCTTAAATTTCACAGGTTAAATAATCCCAACGATGAAACTCGAAAGATTATACGCATCATTTAAAAAAAAATGGATTGACTGTTTTAGAGTTAAAACAAGATTTCTCTCAAAATATGAAGAATTTTTGAATGGAACATTTACAATCCAATGTAATGAAATTGAAGACAGTGACGTGCCAAGTACAACAAGAGGAAGGCCTTCGAAATCCTTAGATACATGTTCAGTATATACGAAAACGAGGAATCTATTGGAAACTACGGGCCATATTTCGACTGAAAATGTTTCCACAGTTCTGAGTATAAAATATAAAAAGGAACACGAAAAGATAAAAGCGGATATCACAAAAGCAGTTTTTAATGCAAGCCCATTGCGAGTGCAACGGATAAAGGAGAGTATTCCCACACCTCAAAGGGATCCAATAAAATACGATGGTCCCACTACGCTAGCCTTGTTCTTGGATATGGGGCTTTCTAAAGAAAAATATAATTTGATGAGAAAATCATTAAGAAGCCATAACGTTGATGTGTTTCCGAGCTACAATTTTTTAATGGAAGCTAAAATACAAGCAACTCCATCAAATTTGATAGTAACAGAAACTTCTGTTGAAGTGAATCTCCAAGATTTGGTGAACCATACAGCAAAGAGGATTTTAAATAGCCTAGTCAATCAGGATCACGCTAGAATAAGATGTATGGAGTTCGTTCTTAAACTAGCTTATGGACTATACCAAGAAGATGAGACAACCGACAAGAAGGAAGCCGAAAGAAGAAGAAAAGCGGATATTCAAAAGGAATTTAGGGAACAACTCGGGTTAATCATTGATACACCAAAACAAGGATTCGGTAGCACAAATGATGGAAACATTTCACGAAGATTTTTTGAAAATCCAGAAGTTACGTCAGCTATAACCCGAGTAGACAAGGATCTTATAAAGAAACTGCAAGTTATTTTAAATGCGCCGTCATCTAAAGAATCTATTAATGTAGATAAATTCAACGAGTATACCAAAACCACTTCGGATCTTTTAAAAGCCAAATACAGCTATAAACTCCTGACACCAACTCTGCACAAAATTTTGGACCATGGAGGGGAACTTATAAGACATCAAATTTTGCCAATCGGGGAGCTTTCAGAAGAAGCACAGGAATCAAGGAATAAAGACTACAAGCGATATCGATACTCAAATACATGCAAAGTCTCACGGAAACGACAAAATGAAGATTTATTTAATATGCTAGCTATATCATCAGATCCACTTGTTTCATCTTTAAGACACGTTAGATAAAAAAAAAGAGCTAAAAAAGAGTTACTGCCCAGAACTAATATGTCTATTAATTGTTGAAAATGATAACGATGCCGATGAATTTTTTTCTAAGAATTAGATCTACTATAGTAGTTAATTATAAACAAATATTTATAATGTATTCTATTTTATTTTGTTAATATAAATTTTATATCCTATTTTATTTTATTTTTTTCGTCCGTTTACTTTTTTCCTACACTGTTTCATATAAAATATATCTGTCAAACAGTTTATAGAATAAACTGATGCCCACAACATGAAAAAATACTGTTTTATAATACTCCTTAAAAAATATTTCTGAAATTGGTGCGTTAACTTTAAGCATCCACTGTTGTTATGAATTCACTTGAATAGTCAAAAACTTTTTTTTTACAAAGTTTTAAAAATTTAGGACTGTTTTTAAAAGGTTTACTTTCAGAATTTATTCTGTTAACTCCTTTTTCTAAGAAAATCTTACATCAACCAATTATTCTGAAACACCCTGTAAAGTAATTTTCTTAAAATTCACAATTTATATAGCCTTGGAAATTACCTTTAAGGAAAAAAAAATTGTTGCGATAGCTTCACGTGTTCAAAAGTTATGATTTTTGCAACGAAAAAAGTCATTTTGGACCACAGTGAGGCGCCTCACCAAATTTCTAGCAAAAGCGGTTTCTGAGATATAAGGCCTCAAAAATCACAAGAACCGTAACTGACTGACTGACTGACTGACAGATCATGGAGCACTTCCAGACATCGTAGAATCTTGTAATGCACAACAGTAGAGCTTATCATGGAAGTAGAGGAAAAATTCGAAAATTTGAGGTTTTCCATTCAGGGGGCGTGGTATCCGGCCACTTTCTCCGAATTGGTGTTGGTTGAATGGAGTGCTTCCGACTGCTGTAAAGCGATGAAATTCGTTAAAGTGGTATTACTTTAAATGCATACGAAGAACGAAATATAAAATTTGAGGTTTTCCATTCAGGGGGCGTGGTATCCGCCCTTTTTCTCCGAATTGGTGTTGGTTAAATGGAGCACTTCCGACGGCTGTAAAACGATGAAATTTGGTAAAGTGGTAGGGCTTAAATTGCATACAAAGAAAAAAATATAAAATTAGCAGTTTTCCATTCAGGGGCGTGGTATCCGCCCACTTTCTCCGAATTGGTATTAGTTGAATGGAGCACTTCCGACTGCTGTAAAACGATGAAATTTGGTGAACCGGTAGGGCCTATATTGCATATAAAGAACCAAAAATAAACACCAAGGTTTTCCTTTCAGGTGGCGTGGTATCCGCCCACTTTCTCCGAATTGGTATTAGTTGAATGGAGCACTTCCGACTGCTGTAACACAATGAAATTTGGTAAAGGGGTAGGGCTTAAATTGCATACAAAGAAAAAAATATAAAATTAGCAGTTTTCCATTCAGGGGCGTGGTATCCGCCCGCTTCCTCAGAAATGATGTCAATTATATATGACTCACTTCCGATTGCAGTAGAACAATGAAATTTTGTAGAACGGTAGGTCTCAAATTGCATATAAAGGACCAAAAATAAAAATTGATGTTTTCCATTCAGGGGGCGTGGTATCCGCCCATTTTCTGAGAAAATGTTTAATTTATATGGAACACTTCCGATTGCTGTAATTAAGGTTGGTTTGTTAGTGTTAGGTATCTTGCCAGGATAAGAAGAAATAATTGAAGCGCAAATCAAGAGTCCTAGAGTCCACCCTTCTATCTTTCCGTATCTTTCGAGATTTTGACATTGCAAAATATCCGTATTTTACGAGATTTTTACATTGCAAAATATTAAAATCTTTGCAAAAAGGAGTGAGATCAGACAAAAAAACATAAATGTTAAAAAAAGAGCCAAGTTCTTCTATACAAAAACCTTTGTGTAACAAGTCAGCCGTGAAAAGTACTGAGATCTAAAAGTATGCCAAGTTCTTACTTCATGAAGGTCTACCGCAGAAGCAAACTCAAATCTCATGTAAAAACGTGTACATGTATTGGTGTACAAATATGGCTCTCTTAGTTAAGAATTTTTGTGTTAAGAAAATAAATTTACCTCGTCTTGTCTCTTCAGGATACCTCTTTTTTTGCATCACGCATAGAGATAGAGAAAGATGGAATTGAATATCAAAAAAAAAATAACAGAAAACTTGAACAAGGCACGAGTGGCAAGCTGGCAAGCCGCACAGGCAGCGCACAAGCATTTGATTTTGAATTGACTCGGATTGCGCACAAGATAAATGAAAGTTTTTTTTCTTTTGTATTTTGGGTAGAAAAAATAATTTTTCGTGAATCGTGATTGTTTGAGGTTTAGGAAAGGCAAATTGAGTTTTTTGCATTCAGCGCTCACAATTAGACACAATAATAGACTGTTTGTTTTCTGGGGTGGAATCGCGTAAGGTGATAGTTGACTATCAATTCGTTGATTGTCGTTTTTGACTATAGCTGTCTCTATCATATCAATTAAGAATTATAGAGAGAGCGATGGTCAAAACGACAATCAACAAATTGATAATCAACTATCACCTTACGCGATTCCACCCCTGTTTTATTTTTGGTTGCAGGTGAATTGAAACTTTTCGCATTTAGGTAGATAGCGTTTTTATTCTTTGCGTATTTATACAAGGTTAATCTGTTGGTTCTAGGACTTTTACTTTTCAGGATATTTTAAAAAATAAAGAAAAGGGAGCACAGATTTAGACATTAGGAACCCGGGGAATTTACTCTAATATTCATAATTTATTTTTAATGTAGACAATTAATTTTAGGAAAAAGTTCACAATTCAAAAATTGCTCAACTAAAAAAATTATTAAATTTCCTAACCCAAGTAAATTAATACACTTTCAAAAATAATAATGGTAATCATGTACCTATACCTATAAATCTTCTTTTGAGTCTTTTTCAAAGGGCTGTAACTGCGAAAAGTGGTCGTATTGGGATGAAACCAAAAGCGTTTTAAATATTTCTTTTTCTTATTTCAGAGTTTCTAAAAATAAAAAATATCCATAGTTAAACATTTTAAATTTTTATTTTTTAAAGAGCTTCATTGTCTTGAATTTTTATGATTTAATAAAATTAATAAATGCAAAAAAATATAGCTTCAGATTAAAAAGTGGTTCCGTCTTTGACCACTAATTTACATGTAAAAATTGACAACATAAAAGGTAAATTGGGCAGTTTTGAAAACCTGAATAAATACGTTATAGATAATGGATTCTTTGAAACAATTTATGGAGATACATAATTGATTTTTTACAATTGACCGTTCATTTAAGAAAAGTGGAAAACTGTTTTTTAAACAAACAGATTATCAATTTTGAAATTGGTTGATCAAACCGTTTATTATCTATTGTTCCTGAATATTATGTACATAATCATCAAAATAAAAACAATGATAACAATTTTCATAGTTTTGCATTTGTTACATATCTTAGACTTGAAGTGCCTATCAGCGTTACCACTTCCAAAAAAAAAAATGGAAGGAGATTTGAAGAAAAAAGTGAAGTAAATTGGGAAAAATTGAAGTAGATTTTAAAATGACTTTTTACTTGCTTTTAGACAAATTTTAACTGGGAATTTTCATAAGTTGGCATTAAAACACGTAAGAATAATGATTCCGTCTATCTGCAACTCTGTACCTCAATCTGCAGCCTAGAGGAGAAATTGAAATGGTTTGTTTTGCTCGGTTCCTTCCATACAGCCATTATGAAATATTATAATTATTTTGAAAAGGGCTCTAATGCTTTTTTTTTAAATTATGTATAGATAACTACCAACAATGCAGTCCACACTTTGGTAAAAAATAAATGTTATTGTCGGTACCTGTCATATCACCTTCTTTTTATTTTCTGCTTTTTCATTTGTGACTCTTCCGATTTCGATCAAAATTTTTACATCGCAGATTCTTTGATTTTGAAATAATATTGTATACGACAAATGTTTTCCTTAAATGTATACTTTTAAATACTAAAATTTTCAATAAAAGAAAATTGTGTACAAAAATTTAATTTAATTTAATTAATAAAACATTCTTTTATAAAAAATAACATTAAAATTACTACATTTAAATATAGTTTAATTTTAAATTAAAAACACATATGCAAGCGAAATTTTTATACATAGGATTCGTATACACATCAGTGTGTTGAGTTCCTATGCTTTTAAACTTACTTATTTGTGTATTTTTATTGTTTTGATATTCTTTTTTTTTGTAATTCGATGAATCTCTTCTTCGTTGGATTAGAAATTACCTTTCGGACCGTTTACTAAAAGTAGTTTTGGACGGTTTCAAATCTGATATTGGGCATTCAATCCCTAGAATCACGACGTACTCGTATTTATTTCGGTGTAATGCTTGTCAGAGATTTAATAAATTATAAAATCAATTGCCCTTACTTGCTTTCGTTGATTGGCTTTCATGTTCCTTGTCGTGAATTACGTAATAATCGTTTATTTTGTGTACCCTTTCATAGGGTCAATTATGGAATCAATGAACTCTCTCTTTAAGACAAGCTAATTCTGTTTGTAATGCTATTGATTTTAATTTATATGTAAGTAGGCACTGTTTAAAAAAAAAATTATTATTAATAATAAATTTCGGTGGTTAATGTTAATTGTACATTCTATTTTTGTTTTGTTTTATTTATTATTATTTATATAAATTTACTATTGTTCTAAGTAGTCTTTAAGAGCTGTGTCCCTGCTTGATGAATAAATAAATAAATAAATAAATAAATGCTGGTGTGCCCCAGGGGTCCGTTTTGTCTCCGACAGTTTCTGTCTATAACTGTTGCTCCGCTTAATTGTTTTGCTGACGACAGTAACCTCAGCTTTTCATATTCGTTTTTAGATTCACATCCTTGTCCTTCGGATGTGGACTACCAACGGCAGCGTATGATAAGCTCATTAAATTCTGATCTTGATAGCAGTGGGGAATCAAAAAAACGTATAGAATTCAAAGCTTCGAAAACTCAATGCTGTTTGGCACTTGCATCGAGGAGACTGAACAGCTTCTAGGTATGTGCATCACAGACCGTCATTTGTGAAGTGATAACATGTTTGACGTAACCAAAAATGCCGCTAAGTGTTAAGATTTTCTCCGCCGATGCAAGAAGTTTTTTACATCTACTAATCTGGCTGTAATCTATAAGGCCTATATTCGTCCAAAGCTCGAGTGCAATTCCCACTAGGCAGATGCTCTAAAAACTCTCTTTAGTCTCTTGCACAGAATTCAAAAGAGAGCTCTAAAAATTATAGGCGACCGTTGTCTAACTGAAACATTTGAATCTCTCGAGCACCGCCGCAATTTTAATAAACAGTGCTCTAGTGAAGTAGCCAGTTGCGTTCTCCCCCTCAAACAATTCAACCGTAATTCCCATACTTCTAGGACTGCTCATCATTTTCGCCCAATTTCTGACGTACTGTCAAGTACAGTGACTCCTTTTTTAGCCGCACTACACGAATCTTTAATGATTTACCCGGCTGAATATTTCCCACTCATTGTAATGTGCAGACATTAAAAACCAATGTGTATCGGTATTTCCTTTCTCATCCTATCCTACTTTCCTAATTTCTGGCACTGTGTTTAACATTTTGATTTTATTCATAACCCCTTGACCTTGAGTGCGCGTTGAATATAAAAAAAATACTACCTAGAGTGAAATAGAGAAAAAGAAGTAGATTTGGACTTCTTTTGTAAAATTGAATTAGGTTGAAACAGAGATTTTTAAAATGAGATAGATTTCAGTATTTGGCTGATGGTGCGAAGTAAGAAGTAGATTTTAAATATTTTGAAAAAAAAAAAAAAAACTAGATCTACTATAATTGAAGTAAAATGGTGCGACTGGTTCCCATTAACTGAAACAAATTTTGTAGAAAAAGTTTGTCAATTTTATTTCCAATAACATCATTGTATTTTAATTTTACTTTGTATACTAGTACACTAATTTTAAGCTTCTATTTTATTAAGCAAAAACTTAAAATGCATTTTATATAAAAACTGATCTTATTCAAAAAAAAAAAAAAACGAATTTCATTTAGTCATTTCGAAATTATTCACAATTTGTCAACTACCAACGTAACAATTGGTGGTCGTAAGTAAAACGTGTTAGAAAAAAATGTTGATGGGCAGATATGTACAGATAACCGGCTAAGCTTTAATAACAACGAACTTAATATTGGTTTTTCAAACATGTCAAAATCTTCATCGAAAAAAAAACAAAAAATGTGCTCTTATTTTTATATCATTTTTTAATTTTGAGACCAACAACATTATTGGAAAACTAATACTTGTTTTTTTTTTTACAAATTAACAACTAAGTGATAATGAATATATGAACATACATATGTATATTATATAGAGGTCGTTCTTATTAGAACTAGGCCAGATTTGCCTATTGTCCTTTTTTAAAAAATTATCTCATTTCGAAATTTTCAACGAAATTACATCATGTGGCCTAATGAAAACGAAGTAGGTATTACATAATGTATGTATTTTCTATTTGCTTACTTTTTATCAATTTTTTTTGCTTGAGTTTTTTGTTTCCTTTGTTTGTTTTTGGAGGCAGTTGTTGCAAAAAAATATTTATAGGTATGTACAAAATAGATTCGCACAGTAAAAACACGACAGAAAATAACTGTAACGAGAGTATTATCTATCACCATGACATATTGAAATAAAGGAGACAACTCTTCCTATGTAAAACCAATAAAAATACATAAAAGAAGCGCACTTCCCATATTCTTTCTACATACTTTCACCATTCTTCTACCAGTGGTATACATCACCACCGAAAACAAAAACTGATCGAATTTTCCTTCTTAACTTATTTGTATAAATATGTACATAGGTATTTAGATTAATAGATACATACCTGCATAATATTGTACATAATATTTTGGCGCCATCCACTTGCCATATCCCTTGGTTGTTGCGTATTCGCTTACAGTGAAATGCAATTTGCGTTCATTCACAGGATTAACATGTACTTATCTAATATATTTTTGATTGAAATATACAATGCCAGGCCACGGGCAAAAAAAATTCCAACATTAATGATTACAATTCTAATCTTTGTTGGATATAGTTCACATTGGATTTTTGTCAAAAAATTCATGTAAGATGAACTGAACTTAACAAAAATTGCGTATTGACAAGGTCCTCACAAGTCAACTGATGAGTCCATGTGAGATCACCCGGACGAAACGCCAATTTTTGTGGACTAAAGGCCAAAAAAGCTAATTTGAATCAATAATACAACAAGTCCAATAATAGTGCTAAGTCTTCTACTTGGCTGATTTATTTCAGTAGTAGGTATATAGAGTTTGTATTATAAAAACCTTCATATAAATATTTTTGATACATCCATTACCTACCTATGTATACGTAAAATTAAATCAAAACAATCCTTACGATACCAAATCAATACAAGGCGTTGCACCTCTACATTACCTATGAACCTACCTATCGGAATAAACAACACAAAATCTATTGTAGATACTTATATGCATATGTATCTTATTCTATACAGTATACACAACACCGCAGATTTCCTTTCTTCCAACATGTACACACCCTTTGGCAAAAAAAAAATGAAGATCACTATGCATCGCAATTTATTACTATGCGTGTACCTAAAATGGCTTTCCATTGAAGAAACAAAAAAAAAACTGTAGAATGATGATAGATCGCAAATAAAAAAATACAAAAAAACAAAATTTATGACAGCGAATGTGTGATAACCTACTTATATTCTTTTTTATACATACACAAAGAACATTTTTCCACCCTACCTCCGACAATGTGGAATGGTCATTGCATTATACATATACCTACTAAAAACAATCATTTCTCACACGTTTTTTTTATTTTTTCTGTTCTTGTAATACGAGATGCAAGATGACAAGTCATAAACAAGAATAAAAAACTAAATGAGCCCAGACAAAAAAAAAGAATCAAGAGAGCGGATGGGCAGACAAAATTCTTTTGCACAGAGAATACGAAACCTTCTCTTTCAAAGCGCTGATATTGCAGTGGCATTCTTGTGAACTGAAAACTTACTTGTGTGCGTGTGCAAAGGAACTTTTTGTTAAAAAATGCAAAATAGACCTCTTTTATAAAAATAAAATTAAATAAATATTGAGTGAAAAAAGTATTTTGTATTTTTGAATTTAGTAAATAAAATATCAAACAAAAATAAAAAAAAATATGTGAGAACTGTATTGTCAATACTTTTCCTGCAAATGCATTACAAATACTGTCATATTGAATTGCATTTTTATGAACTTTAGATGAGTTTAATTAAATTTTTAAGACCGATACGCTGTTCAGAGAATATAAATCTTTGATTAAAAAATTATTTCCAAAAATGAAAAAATATAACTCTCAATTTCCCAGGGTAGAGAACAAAATATTTGTAAAAAAAATGTATGTTTTTTTACTTTTGTAAGTAAAAAGTTACTGTAAAAATAAAAAAAAAATAAAAAAAAATATTAACGTAATTGCACATACTTATTGGCTTTGTATAAGAGTGAATTTTACTTCGTTATCTTTTATACTTATGAAGTTTTATCCAGTAGAGCATTCATACCACTATGCAAATTTCCTTCGTTTTTCATAGTTTTGTATATTTTTTTTTTAATAAATCGCCGCCTGAGTACGTAAATGCCCCATATCCAAAAAAAAATGTTCCCCAGAAAACGAATTTTAAGGTTTAAAAAATAATTTCTTTACTTTCTTCTTGAAAAATATAATGTTTGAATTTTTATATACATTTTTTGAAAATATCTCTGTTGGAATTTGAAGACAAGAAGTCAAAAACTGTAATGGTTATTTTTTTAAAAATAAAAGTATGAAAAAAGTCAGAAATGGATATAGGACCCTTCTCCATACGAAAGCGAAATCGATGAAAACCAAATTGAAAATTTCCTATGGATATAGGACTTTTGTGCACTGAAAGGAGGTAATTCAATGTAAGCAAGAAGAACCAAAAAACTCACAAACACTGGCATTATTTATTTTTTATAATTTTATTTTTATTGATAAGAACATAAAACAAAAAATATTATAAATTTAGTGGGTATACCTTACTAAATCTCATATTGGACTGTTTCTAAGTCAACAAAATAACATAACTAAGAATATGCTTAAGTATTTTAATACTTAAGTGTGAAAAATACTTAAAACTAACTTTGGTCCTTAAAATTTTCCAGAAAAAGACGACTTTTTAAATTCGGAATAGTTTATAAAAATTCATCAACATTTCATTGTATTAAGTATTATTTATTTTCAAAAGTTTTTTTTTAAATTAAAATTTTTTTTTACCTTTTTTGATTTTATTCACTTTAGTATTAAAAACAAAAAAAATGCTTAAATTAAATCGTTAAAAATATCTACAAGACTGCATTTAATGCACCCATCTCTATTTACCCCATGGTTAATTATTTTTCAACTTTAATGATGTCTTTTTTCTTTACCATCGTCAAAGCGAAAACTTACTTTTGCGTTATTGAAATAACCTCCGATAGAAACCTGGACCACATGTTGTTCTTGCATGGTAAAAGATATAGAGCATATAGAGATTTAGAGGATATAGAACACATAAGCACTGAAAATGTAACTTAGTTGCGATAAATATGAGAGCTTAAATGCTCTATATGCCATTTTCTGTGGATATGGGACACTTATGCATTAAATGAATGTTTTAAGAACTCTTCTACAAAGATTGCCCCACTTAGTACAAATTTTGAATATGCGGCAAATAAGCACTGAAAGGACCCACAAATTAGTGGTCTATAGAGCAAACTGGCTTTATGTAACTTCGTTAATAATGAAGATAGAGCAACGGGGATAGCGCCAAACGATAGATAATATTCGAATTAGTATAACTGCATCTTTAACTCAGTTTCCCGAAAAAGTGGTCTGTGGGGCATTTAAGTACTCAGGCGGCGAAATAATAAAACAGAATAAAAAAAGAAGACCGATACATGATTTGGGAATATGTTGTTTCTATAAAAAAAATATAAAAATAATAAAAAAGTAATATTTTCGGAATTTCCCTTTCATTTGAATAAGGACCTTACTAAAATGTATGATTTTTCCACTTGTGTGGCGGTTTTAAGGCACACAATTTTTTTATATTTTTTTCAAAACTGCAAAAGTATTTTAGATAACATTTTTCTAATTGATGACCGTTTATTTCATTGAAATATTCGTAAAATTGTGAAAGTTATACAGCTTAGCGCAAAAGTCTAACCTATTTTTTCAATGAACCCCTACCCTTAACCCTGGATGGTTATTCTTCGTCAAATCGACGAATACCCCTTTTATTTTGTATGATTTCTTTTTAGCTATTCATCCATTTTAATTCAATCTTCGTACAACATTAGTTGGTGTTGATCTCTACCAGTGAGCGGCCGTATGATATCCTGCGATCAATGAAAATAGGTTTTTTCGCAGGTATGTTCGTCGAAACGACGAAGGATAACTTTTGTGTGATTCTTTGTATGCATTTGTATGCATTTGTTTGCATTTGTTAATTTTCTTTTTGTGATAGAATAATAAAATGAGTTACGGTCAGCAGCAAGATGAAGTCAAAACATTTCTTGGAATGTGCAATGACGTTGATTTTATTTCAGAAGACAGCGATATTCAAGAAGATTTCGGAAATAGTAGTGATGACAACTGTGGTATGGACGATGCCGATGAGCTTGAAAGCGAAGCCTCATCTTCGGAGGATATTTGTGATTCGGATGAAGACAATATTTCCCTATTTTTTTTTGTTGTCATCCTGTAAAGAGGAAGGAACTATAAATCCAAGTTCAAAAAAGCCTCATATGGTTGAGTTTTACAAACAACCCATTGAAACCTTCGTTTAGATGTTATGAGTTGTTCTCGTAAGACCAACAGATGGCCTATGTGTCAATTTTATGGCATGTTTAACATGACATTTATCAATAGCTATGCAAAATACACTCATAATATGTTTGGCAGCAAACAGAAACCGCTAAACCACCGTGATTATATGAAAAAGTTACATGGTGACCTTGTCGAAAAATATGTCACGGAGATTGGAGACACCTACTCTAATTGCTACAACAAGTAGGAAAACAGAAAATCTTTTAGCATATTTTCAAAAAAAACGTCAAGAGAATACTTAAGTACCGTTTCTAGAAAAAAAGAGGAATTTGTGGATTTTTCCCATATTCCAAAAGACGAATGACAAAATTTTCGTGCTACAAATGCAAAAAAAGCATCTGTGGTGAACACGAAATTGAACCTTGTGCCTCTTGTATATAATTTCAAAAAATTTTATTTTTTTTTAATTTTTACAGTTGGTATGTATTAATATTTTAAGTTTTTCCAATTACTTCCAAAAGTGATATTATTTTATTATTTTTTGAAATTTTTTTTTTAAACCAATGGCTGTTTGTGTAGCAAAATAAACTAATAATTTTAATTTTATTTTTAAGTGCAGAAAACATGTCGCTACTACTAACAAATCGTATTTATTATATGAAAAACACCTGTAAGAGCTTCATTCAAAATTTTCAGGATTAAGTTTACCGAAATTTAAGAATAAGGTAGGTTTAAAGGTTAACTTCGTCGATTCGACGAAGCATAACTTAAGTGTGCGTTAAATATGCATAACCATCCAGGGTTAATACCGAATATTTTAAAGTAGAATAATATTGAAACAGCTACAATGTAATAGAGAAATTTTATTATTTTTAATGACTACGGACTAAAATTTGATGGGCTTACTTGGCAAGTTTTTTCTTATGCCCAATTCAAAAGGTTTTAAAAACTTGACCTTGACTTCCTGAAAAAGTGTGGTTTTATAGCAAAATAAAAAGCGGTTTGTAAAGAATGAAATTAAAAAAAAAACGACAAAAACGATGGTGTCCGTAACTAACATCCTCAAAAACCTCTAATCGCGCCAGTAATAGACACCCCTGTCGGTCACTGCATTTATTGAACATTATATTTTAGTTATGAACACCCCACGTTAAATTAAGTTATTTTATTATTTTAATAAAAAAAAATTAACAAATAGATCCACTAATTATTGTTTTGAAATTATATGCACTGTCCCATATATAAGAAACACGGATAAATTAATAAAGTACTGATTTATACCCAAGTGTCTCTTAAGGAATTCACAAGTTTTCTTTGATTTACAGAGGTTCTCAACTTACATCTTTTATTACACGTCAACGATTGACAACAAAATATCAATTGAAGTCTTTTGTTATGACATTTGCACGTCTGAACACGTTAAAAATAGCCTCGGCAGTATTCAGCAACAGAAAACCTTAATAAAATGAAAAAACAGTGATAGGTGACCATTACTGAAAGGGGGTCGGTCACTAGGTAGTTTACCCTAATACAAGCAAAATTTTTGTTCTTGCATAAACTAACGTTCGCTTGAATTACATGGTATCCTGTTTTTAGCTCCAACTACTTAAGGAGCTGTTTTAGTCATTTTAAAAATGAATATTATGCTTATGAACAGTTTTCTCTAATAACATTCATTTTTGAAATTCTTAGTCTTTTAAATAAGAGCAAGTTCGTGCGACCCAGTCGTGCATTTTATTTTTGTTTATTTTGACATTTCTCTTTGTTTAAATATTACCAGAGTAGGGTTATCTTCGGGATAATATTGGGAATGTTTGCTTTTTTGCTGATTTAGTAAGGAAATTATTTGTTGATTTTAGGGAAGTTTCTAAGCCCCCAGTACTTTTGTAGGTTAAAAAATTGTTGACATTGACACCTGTCTGGCGACTTTACATACCCTTAGCGGAGCAACGAAGTTGCGTGAGTGGGATTGGCACCCGAAAAGGGAGTTAAAATGCTGAAAACCTGCGAAGTGAAGTTCGATATTCGATCTCTAATCTCTGACAGATGCAAGAAATGTTATTTACTTAAAGTAAACTTCGAACCTTTAGATAATCCTTCTGAAGAAGATTAAAATTCCAACATACAAGAATGACATCACCGAAAAGCGAAGTAGGCTTTAAGGGGAGCTTCTCCTTTTCTAGTGAAAAATTACACTTTTTCATGAATTTTTTTTATGGAAGGAATGATATAATCAATTCAAATTTTATTTACTTCTTTATTATCATATTAAGTTCAAAAAATAATTTTTTCATCAAAAAATACCGGGCCGTTAAAAAACAATGCGCCTTGCAACGAGACCACCTCCAAAAAAAGTTGTTGGCTGTTGGCCACTCTAGCTCCTGCAAAAATGATCAAAATTGCCCAAAGTAGAAAATTAAAAAAATGGCGGGCGCTTGAATTTTAGTGTTCGTTTTTTCCACTTTTTTTCGCTCTTCTGAGCGCTGTACAAGAAAAAGTTTTTGATATATCAGCTTGATTTTGGTCCAGATTAAAATAAATTTAATAAGCTTTAAAACAAAACAAAAATATGACGATCCGTCAAGTAGTTTTAAAGTAATCGTGGCCAACAGTTGGAAAAATGTGGTTTCGAAAAAAACGTGTTTAAAGTTTTTATTTTGGAGTCATGGCTCATGTGTCGACACCTGGTGGTTCATGTCTCATGTGTCTAAGTGTCGACATGTGTCGACACCTGGTGGCCCATATGGTACCTGTGCTTAACATGGTATGGATATACAGGCTGTCCCACAGTCACCGCCCCAAATGAAAACCATGGATTTCTGAGGTCATTTTAAGTCGAAAAACTTATGAGGTAATTTTCTCGTTTTCGTCCTGTTTTCGAGTTATAACGGTTTTTATGATTTTTGCTCTCTTTTTCCTTAACTAGCTTTATCTTTGCCAAACTACGTCCGATTCGTAAGATTTTTTTTATAACCAATCAAGAATTTATTACAGTTTTAGTTTGTCTCAGAACTTTTTTTTCTGTGGGCAACCGTTTCTCCGCAATTTTGCATCAAACCCAATTTTTTTCGTTTTTTAAGTTGTTTTTTTCACTTCGATATCATTTTTTTCAAAAAAACACGTTAATGAGTATTAATTTTTTTCGTTAATTATTAAAGCCCAGTTCATTTTTTTAAAAAAATATATTTTTGTTTTTCCTTAAAAAGAATACTAAATGTAATTAACAACATAAACAAACTGAGTGAATTTAAAAAAAAAATAATTTTTAAATACAAAATTAACTTTTTCTGAGCTATTGTGGTTAAGAAAAGGACAAATAGATAAAGTTGTCCCATTTCAGCGTATATTAATAACATTTCCAGATATTCTTGATTAGTGTAATCCATTGTTCGCAAATAATTGAAAAAAACTACAACTTGAATAACAAATCCAAAATGGAGTATCAAGTGAAAAAACCAGACGCGGACAATAGTTCACGCGAGAAAGACATTTACAACCATCAAATCATAATGCAAATTTTTACTGTTTACATTAGTTAACGGTCTTACTAATTAACTTTATCTATTTGTACTTTTCTTAACCACAATAGCTCAGAAAAAGTTAATTTTGTATTTAGAAATTATTTTTTTTTTAAATTCACTCAGTTTGTTTATTTTTTGTTAATTACATTTAGTATTCTTTTTAAGGAAAAAAAATATTTAATTTTAGAAAATGAACTGGGCTTTAATAATAAGTGAAAAAAATTAATACTCATTAACGTGTTTTTTTGAATAAATTGATATCAAAGTGAAAAAACTACTTAAAAAACGAAAAAATTTTGTTTGATGCAAAATTGCGGAGAAACGGTTGTCCGCAGAAAAAAAAGTCTTCGTACAAACTAAAACTGTAATAAATTCTTGATTGGTTATAAAAAAAATCTTACGAATCGGACGCAGTTTGGCAAAGATAAAGCCAGTTAAGGGAAAAATAATAAAAACCGTTATAACTCGAAAACGGGACGAAAACGAGAAAATGACCTCTTAAGTTTTTCGACTTAAAATGACCTCAGGAATCCATGGTTTTCATTTGGGGCGGTGACTGTGGGACACCCTGTATAGGCGCCAAATTCAAAAATATTTATGTAAAACATGCTACGCTCAAAATACCGCTAAATGTCAATTTTCGACATAAAAAGGTAGGCCTCGTTTTTGTTCTATAAATTTAGAAAAAATAAAATGCACGACTGTATCGCACAAAATTGCTCTTGTGTAAAAGTACTTTGGAATTTTAAATACATTTAATAAATATAAATAAATCCATGTAATGAGATAAAAATGTTCAAATGCATATAATTGCCGTCTGATTTCCGGAAAAATATGAATTTATGTAAACAAAGTTTTAAAATAGTTTTATTAAAGTAATTTTGTATATAACAAATTTCCTTAAAATTTTTTAAGAACAAAATTTGGGATGCCAATTTTAAGTGCTTAGTAGTATATATTTTAGGAAATAATTTCAAAAAATAATCGTTCACACGTTTTCCAGATATTGATTTTTCAAAAAATAAATTGGAATTTTTTTTTTCAAAAGAGAGAGAGAGAGGTACAGACATACAGACACACTGAAACATGTTTTTTGTGTACTAAATTTTCCTTAAAATTTTTATAAAAAAATTGATATGCAAATTATAAGTATTCAATAAAATACATTTTATAACGTAATTTAAAAATTTATTTGTGTATCCCTTTTCAAAAATAATTTTGTATTTTTTTTTAAATCCACAAACTATTTTTTTCGAAAAACTTTTCAGTTTATATTTTATCAAATGCAAAGCAGCTCCTGGATAAAAATTTTGGTAAAAATCGTTAGATCCGTTGGTGAGAAATTCAAAAATAAAAAAAACCGTTCTATGACAGGTACCCCTAATAAAATTTTACCCCAAATTTTTTTTTTCAACCAAAACATAGTCCATGTCCATAATATCACAATTAATTTTTTTTATCAAAATCGTTGGAGCCTTTTTCGAGATAAATAAGATTATGCATTACCGGTGTATGGGGGGTACCGTTTGAGTAGTATGGGTATTGCGGGTTTCAGGACAGTTTT